>CM019064.1:445925754-446353006 GCA_009667805.1 Leptobrachium leishanense
AAAAAAGCAAATTAGGATACAGGTTTTCAAACCCATTAGATCTTCTCCAACTCTATCTCATGGAGGAATATTGAAGATGTCACTATGGACAAGAACCGATGTATATTCTCCCATATAAATAGTTACCTATAGCAAAATATACTGATGTGAAATACACCTATTTAGTGAACCATAACATTAAATCCTATTAAAGAATTCTATTCCTTCTAAAAAATATCACCAATTATCTTTATAGTTAAAATAATTAAAGTGCTAGTCTTAAGTGTTTGTGCAAACTTAGACAGTCTTCTTAGAATATCCTGCATATATATAGCTAACAAAAATATCTATAAAAAACTAATCCTATTTACAATAATTTTAAAGTGCTATATTTAAAGTGCTATTATTAACTCTTTCAAACAATGTCGTATACTTAGACCAAAAACATTTATATAGTGTAATTATATTGATAAAGTGCTATTTCAATCTGTATATTCCTATCTCTATATATTAATATTAAACATAGATTCTGCTGGTTCCAAAAAACCCGACAGTATCTCAATTCTTATTCCATTTAAAGTGATGATTAAAGTGCCTCATTTAGTGTACTATTATTTATTGAAACAATACTTATCGGATATCTCCTATATACATAACTAACCTTTTGATGTATATTAATATAATAAAGTGCTAATTTAATATTGCTATTGCCAATGTGTATAAGACCAATTAAGATCTAATTTAATAATTGTGATAAAACAATATATCTCCTATATACATAATTATCCTTTTAATGTATATCGATATAATAAAATGCCAATTTAATATTGCTGTTTCCAATGTGTATAAATAAGACCAATTAAGATCTAATTTAATAAGTGTGATAAAACATAAATAAAGTTTAAGTGCCTCATTTAAAGTGCTGTTATCGGACTATATCGCAATATATGTTGCCTATATCTATGACTACCTAATTGACCAAAACCTATTACATATATATTAGTATAGTTGCTAAAATGCTAATAGGATAAAATTTTGTGCATACCTATTTATACAGATTAATAACAAATCAAGATCCAATTCATCACTATGGTACATACTACTTGACCAATCACAATAACCAAAACATTATGTAAATGGAAACCATATATATTAGATAAAGGGTATCTCGCCTAAATGGATGACCTCGATGGAAAATAGAATGGAGGAAGATGTTTACAGAAATTGTACAATCTCAAAATCATCGTTCAGGCCACCCGGGGTCAATGTGCCGTTTTCAAAGATCGATCTCATCTCCTCTCTTCCCAATTTTTTAATAATATCCTCTTCAATCTCTACCTTTTTAACCTGTTTAATTATCCAAAATTTTAAACCCACGGGAGAACTGCTATGGTACGTCTTAAAATGTAGAGAAACAGAATGTTTCTCAAATTCGTTTCTAATATTTCTAGCATGTTCATTTATTCTAACATTCAAGGCCCGTTTTGTTCGACCTATGTATCTCAGGCCACAGGGGCATTCCAGCATATAAATTACATTCTTAGAGCAGCAATTTAATACACCCCTTATTTCCACTATTCTATTCTGTTTTTGGTTGCAATAAGAGCCCATATATTTCTTCCTATTGCCTGTAGATTTACAGGCTAGGCATAGTCCGCATTGATAAAAACCTTCCTTCAATCCAAAGAAATTTTTTGAGATGTCCTTCTTCTTAGTTTTGCTATGCACTAGACTGGACTTGACATTCTTGGTTCCTCTAAAAATTATTTTTGGTGTCGCTCCTATGTATTGCCTAAGATCACCATCATTCAACAAAACATGCCAGTGTTTGTTGAATATTTTTTTAATATTGTTAGCCTTATCATTAAAATCACAGATAAATCGAACTTCTCCCTCTTCCTTTTGGATTCTAGGTTTATACCTTAATAGATCATTACGATCTTTCAACATGATGTCAGAGATAGTGTTGTCCAAGTCCATCTCTTCATACCCCTTTTCCACGAAATCTTTTTTCATATTTTCCGCCTGTTCTTTAAAAACTCTTGTATCAGTACAATTACGCCTCAAGCGGATAAATTGTCCCTTAGGGACACCCCTAAGCCATGTGGAATGGTGGCAGCTGGTGTAATCAATGTAGGTGTTCGTGTCTACATCTTTGAAGAATGTTTTGGATTTAATACAATCTTGTTCTATATAGATTTCTAAATCAAAGAAATTTATCGTATGTGTACTCCAGTTGTTCTCTAACTTTATGCCCCACTCCACATTATTGAGGCCATCCAAGAATGTTGATAAATCTTCTTCCTTCCCTCTCCAAATAAAGAAAATATCATCAATGAATCTTTTATAGGCCTGGATGGTTCCTTGCGCCCAGCTACGCGAACCATAGACAAACAGGGTTTCCCATGCTGCCATATATAGGTTGGCGTAGCTGGGCGCAAACTTAGTGCCCATCGTA
Organism: Leptobrachium leishanense; assembly: GCA_009667805.1. Taxonomy (NCBI): domain Eukaryota; kingdom Metazoa; phylum Chordata; class Amphibia; order Anura; family Megophryidae; genus Leptobrachium; species Leptobrachium leishanense. Next base: position 445,928,192 of record CM019064.1, read on the forward strand.
GTACCTCTTAGTTGGATATAAAAATCCTCTTCAAATCTAAAGTAGTTATTTTTTAATATAAACTTAACACTCTCCAGAGTGAAAGACATCTGATCGCTATCCAATAGGTTGGATTTGGAGATTTCTTCCTCCAATTTAGTCAAACCCAACTCATGGGGTATGTTGCTGTAAAGCGCATTGACGTCACACGTTACCATAACGTCACCTTCCTGCCAGACTATATCTTCCAATGTCTGCAGCATATTTAAAGTATCTTTTAGATAAGACGGGATAGTGCGTACGATGGGTTGGAGGATAGTATCCACATATTCTGATAAATGGTTCGTTATAGATTCTATGCCAGCTACTATCGGCCTGCCCGGGGGTTTAACCGGATTTTTGTGTACTTCTGGTAGAATATAAAAGTATGGTGTTTTAGTAAATTTCATGGCTAGATATTCAAACTCAGCTTTATTCAAAATACCTCTATCTAGACCCTCTTGGAGGAAGAGTTCCATCTTTTGTCTTATATCCTTAACTGGATCGGTCTTCAATTTACAGTAGGTCTGGTCATCATTTAGAATGCGCATGACTTCCTCTTGATATAGTTCTTTTGATAAAATCACTGTCCTGTCGCCTTTATCGGCGGGTTTTATAACTATATTCGAATCTTTTTGTAAATTTTTAAGGGCTGAGTTTTCTTCCTTAGTCAGATTATAATGATTAATTTTTGTGGACATCCTTTCTACATCCCTCATGACTAATTTTTCAAACACCTTTATCTCGTCAGAGATCATATGGCGTGGAAAAAAATTTGACTTGTTTTTTAAATTAGTATGTACAGTGGTGGTGTTATTTACCAAAATCTCCCTTTCTATTGGTTGTTTTAAAAAATATTTTTTCAAGCTGAGTTTGCGCTTGAACCTCTGTAAATCAATATACACTCCAAACTTGTCTACAGGGTTAGTAGGGGCGAACTTAAGACCTTTATTGAGGACATTAATTTCCGTTCTTGTTAGATTTTTATCACTTAAGTTAAATATTCCTCTTGGAGGGATCATCTCCTTTCTCTCTTTCCTCTTCCGTAGCTGTTTTCCTGCTCTCTTACCTCTTCTGGTTTTTCCCAGGGTCTTTTTTGCCCTCCCCCTCTTTCTAATCTTAAATCCAGATCTCTGTGTTCCCCTTGTCTGTTGTTCTTGTTTATGGGGTCCTCCCAAAAAACCTCCTCCTCATGATTTTCGCTTAAAACTGTGAATCTATTGGACAGTGGTATGTCACTGTCTACTTTCTCTCTTTCGCTCCTTTTTGGGGTGAGATTGAGTGACCATTTATTGGACGAGCTCTGGTGATAACCCTGTTGTCTATCTGAATCCTAGTTAGACCTATGAGGTCTATCCCATGGTTCTCTTCCATTCTCTCTACGGCGATAGTATGATTGTCTATCTGGATAGTTATCTTGATGAGCCCTCTGATACGGAGCTCTATAGGTATTGTTGTTTCTTAATCGAGAATCTCCATATCTTTGGTAATTGTTACTCCTCCAATTATTTCGATAGTGATCCCTATCATTGCCTCTATTATCCCATCCTGGGTTTCTCTCTGGCCACCTATTGTTATTGGACGTTGTTACCCTACTCTCAATATAATCGGAATCCGTTCTTTTTTCATCATATATTTTGTGAAAATTTCCTCTCCTATAATCTTCTACATCACGTTCATATTTCCGTTTTTTTATCACTAGGATTTCTTTTTCTATTTTTTCTAACTTCTCTCCTAGTGTATTATGAATGTCTGTAAGTTCTTCTCTGGAGTACTCTTGTTCAACCTGTTTGGACAATTGATCAACTAGACCATTAATTTTAGGAAGCTTTTCTTTTCTTTTTTGGATAACATAATGTCACGGTTCCCAGATCCCACCACGCAGTACTTATCACCCCACACTCCACAGAGCCCAGAAGCTACCAACAGAGTAGCCGTGAAAGATCTCTAACTGTCTGGTCCTTAGAATTGGCCATGTAAACTAGCTAGACAGAAAGGGTTAACAACACGGAGAGTAGTCAGTCGAGCCAGAATCAGGAATACAGAGTTCAGAATGGTCAAATGGAATAGCCGGGTCGATATCAGAGCAGTGGCGTAGTACAAGAAAATGGTCTAGGACAACAGAAGGCAGAATAGTCAGAAACAAGCAGAGGTCAATAACGGGTTAATTCAATATAGCAGTCAGGTACAAGGAGCTCAGGTATGGATAACCACGATCTGGCAACTGCTGAGAATACACTGAGGGTTTTTAAAGACCTTCACCAGGCCACGCCCCCCACTCAAGCCGCGCCTCATGCAACCACCTCCCTGCCTGTCTCCATTTAAACCGGGCATTGGTCAGCGAGCAGCATCAGACATGCTGCCCTCAAGCACACAGGTAGGGCTGGAAGCTCCCAACGTTACACATAATCCATCATAGAAATCGCGAACCCTTCTAGCAGAATATTCCATCCGGAAATAAATTCCGGGTCATCCTTATCTGATGACGGGGTTTTATGAAATCTTAAACCTCTTGGAGTAATCTTATCCTTTTTATATTTTTCTAAAGTAGCTATCTCCAATTTTATTTTCGTTTCTTTAATTAAATTTTTTTCAAGGTCTATTAATGGTCTTTTATTGTTATCGCTATTTGATTCTTTTAGTTGTGAAGAAACAAATGTGCCTCCCAACATAGATTCTACATTATTGCCAATTCTATTCCTGTATTCTAAGAGAGACATATTCAGGCAGCCAAATGTCAATGGGGGAATTTACAATCCCAACAATCAAATACAGAAAGAATGAACTGGCGCACGAACCCGTACCACCACCAACCAACCAATGGCAGTAATTTTATTTATGTTTTAAATAAATATTTTAAATTTAAAACTTTCCCCGCTGTTCTGAATTTCTAAAAGAAGGTGTTTGGGCTTTACCTATAAATAAGTCCTGAGGCGCACATACCTAGAGCTTGGTCCATAGCTCCAACAAATGTGAGTTGACTGGCTTTGCTTATTATTTTTTGGTATTTGATCTGTGGAAGATCTGCACAAGGAGGTTGTCTTGTTTTTCTTTTCATATCCATCCTATGAAATTTCTATAAGGTGCGGGTCACCTTTAGAAGCGGAGAAGTCAAGTACCCAAGAGCTTTGACCCACTTAGAGCCAGTGTTTGGGCTCTACAATTTGTGAGTGGAACAGTATATAACTACTTGTTTTATGTGTTAAAACCATCTGCACTATATATTGTTTATTTTCTTTCATATACTCCATATGGATGTAATGAACTAAGGGAACCATCAGCTACCAATTGGCGATTGTTTTCGCGCCACCAGATACGTACCATTATCTCTGTGTATGTATATTTGTTATTCTGTGTCTCCCATTGTACAGCGCTACGGAACTTGTTAGCACTTCATAATTACATGTAACTGTAACCTCTGAACGTGATTCGTGTTTATGCCAAATTCAGAAAATATATCAAATGCTGAAAGGTGTTGATAAATGGATTTATAAACGCATGTAGCATCGTTTAATGTATTGGTTCCACCTCATACTATATATACTATATCTGTAAACCCCGTAAATGTGAGTGTTACTGTAAATCCTGGACTTGCATGTTTTTACTGTACCGGTGAAATATTAAAGAAGGGGAGCTGGTGGTTGTAAATACAACAGTGAATTAATAAATCAGGGACTCACAGCTTACAAATACAAGTGTAAAATGGAACAAGATACGTATCTGGTCAGCGCGAGTGGATGCTAGGGGATTCGGATGGCTTCTCAAATGACGTCATCAACAATATTACATAATAGGGATGAAACAGAAGAAAAAACAGAAACTTGGTGCAGTATAAATCACAGGTGGGTGGATATTTTCGATATTCTATGGTCAATCAACAAACAAAAAAAAGAGCCTCAACACTGGCTCTGAGCGGGTTGGCGCCTTTGGGTTGTTTGTCTGGAAATATTTTCTCAGGTAACCCACTCCTTAACGTCGGGGATTTCTCACCACATCCGTTGGAATAAGATATAGACAGAGACAAACTCTTGTGTGTATCTGGCGCAAATCATGTGGAATAAGATCATAACAAGTGGGAACTCACATTTGGTGGAGCTATTCCAAGCTCGAAGTAGGAGGCATATGGGTTTTGTTCGGTCAAACCCAATGAAAAACCAAACATGCAGGAACTAGTTCTTCTTTAAAATTTATTTAAATGAATTAAAACAAATTAAAAACTAGACTCAGGTCCAGGACGCGTTTCGCCGCCAGCATGCGCTTCATCAGCTGGTCTTCTGGCTTCTGCTGGCGACGAAACGCGTCCTGGACCTGAGTCTAGTTTTTAATTTGTTTTAATTCATTTAAATAAATGTTAATGTTAATGTTAATAAATAATTACAGTACGAAATACACTGGGAATATGCACAAATATTTCTTACAGGGTTATTCAAAGATATCCGAATTGGGGCCGAAAGGTAACCGAACGCTGAAATTCAGTGTACGGTTACCTTTCCTGGCCATTCGGCTATCCAGAGAGTAGGCAATTCGCCAAATGTTGGCGAATTGCCTGCACATACAGTGCCTGTTCGGTGCCTGTTCGAGGGCAGTGAAATCCCCATAGCAATGCTTCGTCTATTCAGAGAACACAAACCAGCAGTGAAAAGTTGCCGAAATGCCCTGCTGCTCAGTGGCTTCATTCGACAGGTTTATTCAGGCGAATCCCATAGGCTTCAATGTTAAAAATGTTCCCGTTTTAATTCAATATCTAATAAACCGTTGATTATAATATTATGCAGTAAAAAGTCTCTTTATTTTTAGAATCTCTTAGGCATTTTTTGGGATTTATTTGCAAACATTCTTTTTCCGGTTTTTTTTTTTAATCGTTTTTTCTTTTTTCTGTAACAGCCCTTTTTATTATCATTCATTGGATTTTATATGTAAATTTCAGACATTTTCGTTCTGTAGTTTCTTTGCAAACAGCATTTCAATTTTCAAACATTCAAGCGTACTGTTTTTTTTTTTTCACTCCATTCGTCTGCGGTGTCGGGTTTTTCCGGCGGCTGCTCTGCGCTGTGATCGGCGGCTGCTCGGGTTTCTCCGGCATGTTCAGTGGAGTTAATCCAGATGTTTTTGCCGGTTTCGGTGTGCATTCGCCTTTGTTTTGCGGTGAGTTTTCGGGGGGTTTGTGGCTGCTTTTCCCTGCACTACGACGGCCCTGTGGTGCTTGCTGAATACACCGCAGGGTCGCCGAAATGGGATCGCCAAATCACACCGAATTGAGAACGAAAAGTCACCGAACGTGCGGTGACTTTTCCATTCTCTTTGAATAACCCTGACACTGTATAACAAAACCACTGATTCTGACAATGTTTTTTTGGAAAATCACTTTGTAGTGAAGGGGTTAATGGCTCCACTATACCAAAGGACCCAAATTTTGGGGGGAACCAATCTAAGTTTAATATGGGAGATAAATGTGATGGAATCAGTGCCCTCATTTTTACATGAAAAACCCAAAGCTGATTATCTAATAACCTTGAGAAACTCAGAGGAGAATGCTAAAAAATCTTTCCTAACATTTCCCGGTGAAATAGGTTTTCATGTAACCCGACAAAACCTCTTCTCTTGTGCTATGTAGGACACAACATCTGTCACAGCGGCGGCTTCCAAACACCTTGTGCCCCATCTCATTTGTCAATGACATAACATCTAACACTCGACAGATATTGGACACGCCGCCGGTGAGAGAAGCAATCAAGCGCTCTTTTATTATGAAAAACAGAAAGTACAGCATAACTGAGAGCAAAAATGGAAAGTGACCCATAACTATTCTCACTCAAAGAAAAAACTAAAAAAAGTACATTTTCAAATATTCTTAATACATTATGGAGACCAGGCACAATTTGTGGCTCCCACACTTTATTGGGCGGACATTATGTTGTTTCCTATCATAAAAATTCTTTCTTGAGTCACCATGGGGACCTCTACGTCAGGCGTCGGACACTGTGGCCCTCCAGATGTTTTGGAACTACATTTCCAATGAGTCTCTGCTAACCTGGCGACTTGCAGAGCATCATGGGATATGTGATTTCAATACATCCAGAGGGTCAAAGTTGCTGATCCCTGCTCTACTTTACAGGTCAATACCACCCACAGCTAGCTGGAAAAGATGATGTGGGCTTCTACAGTCAATCCATATTCTTACGCTCTAGCGCAGGGGTCGGCAACCTTGCCTCTCCAGATGTTTTGGAACTACATCTCCCATGATAGGGGAGATGGCGGAGACTCGTGGGAAATGTAGTTCCAAAACATCTGGTGGGCCAAGGTTGCGGAGCCCTGCTTTAGTGAGAATTTGTGTGATCGCTTGCCCTCATCTTGAAACAAAAGCAACATTTTGCGGCCATATTGGTTATTACTAGAAAGGGTAATCGCTCCAAGATCCGAACAGCAATCTGCATTCTGCTGTTGTGGCATAACTTTTGAGGGTGTTGGGTCCTCTCTTTATTGAAATCAGAAGAAGCTTTCGTGTCAGACTTGGTAAATGTGATAATTATAGGTGACGTAAAGTTGCTCACTTTTAAGTTTCCAGGTGTTTGTTTATCTTTTACAGAAATATTGCTGGGATGAAAGGTTCCAAACTCTAGACGGCAACCCTTATCCAGCACAATGTCGCATGGGGTCTGCATTATCAGCATACAGGCAGAAAAGGCCTTTGTGTCAGATGCAGACAAATAATAAAATGGTGAGATCTCCTGCTTATGGGGGTTTGTAGTGATCATAATGAGATTATTAAGCAGGCATGGGATAGGCATAAGGCTATCCTAAACAAAAGATAAATCCAGGTAAAGTATCCAGGTAATTGGGCAGACTAGATGGGCCGAAAGGTTCTTATCTGCCGACATTTTTCTATGTTTCTATTAGCAATGCAATATCTGTATGTGCTGCATAATACCTGTGTATGGCAATTACAGCAACACCTTGTATCTGTATGTGCTGCATAATGCCTGTGTATGGCAAGTACAGCAACACCTTGTATCTGTATGTGCTGCACAATGCCGGTGTATGGCAATTACAGCAATACCTTGTATCTGTATGCGCTGCATAATGCCTGTGTATGGGAATTACAGTAACACCTTGTATCTGTATGTGCTGCATAATGCCTGTGTATGGCAATTACAGCAACACCTTGTATCTGTATGTGCTGCATAATGCCTGTGTGTGGCAATTACAGCAACACCTTGTATCTGTGTGTGCTGCATAATGCCTGTGTATGGCAATTATAGTAACATCTTGTATCTGTATGTGCTGTGTAATGCCTGTTTATGGCAATTACAGCAACGCCTTGTATCTGTATGTGCTGCATAATGCCTGTGTATGGCAATTACAGCAACGCCTTGTTTCTGTATGTGCTGCATAATGCCTGTGTATTGCAATTACAGCAACACCTTGTATCTGTGTGTGCTGCATAATGCCTGTGTATGGCAATTACAGTAATACCTTGTATCTGTATGTGCTGCATAATGCCTGTGTATGGCAATTACAGCAACACCTTGTATCTGTATGTGCTGCATAATGCCTGTGTATGGCAATTACAGCAACACCTTGTATCTGTATGTGCTGCATAATGCCTGTGTATGGCAATTACAGTAACACCTTGTATCTGTATGTGCTGCATAATGCCTGTGTATGGCAATTACAGCAACACCTTGTATCTGTATGTGCTGCATAATGCCTGTGTATGGCAATTACAGCAACACCTTGTATCTGTATGTGCTGCATAATGCCTGTGTATGGTAATTACAGCAACACCTTGTATCTGTATGTGCTGCATAATGCCTGTGTATGGCAATTACAGCAACACCTCGCATTTGTACTGTACAGGGATTAACACTCATTATAACCCCTTGAATTGTATCTCTGTACAGCAGTGAGTGACCCCACAGCTCTCCCTGTATTCTGCCCAATCCCTGGCTGTTGTAATGCAGCAGTAAAGTTTGTTTAAGGTTTGTTTTACAGTAAGAGGGGGGCTGCTCCCTGCAGCATCTTTACAGTAATACAGGGTGACAGGAGTGAAGTCTCACTGATAATTTAATTACTCCCCAAGGGGACACACTAATATTGTACTAAAACATATGCAAGTGGGTAACATATGCTATTTTTCGCTTTTCATCATATTACAATGCAAAATCGAGTTTATACAGTTTTTGGCAGTGAAGCCGTTAATATACTTCCTAAACAGCCTCAGCCTGTCATATCTAAGTATTGTGAGCAACAGCATCCTGGAGGTCCAAAAACACAAGTGTTGCCTAACAGAAAGACATCAAAGTCGTCCGCACTGTTTGTTGTTTTTTTATCTTTGCTGGAATGTGGGAAGGCGAAATCACATAAACAACATTGATAGCCAGAAGCCGTCAAAAAGGTTTCAACGTGCAAAAAATAACGCAAAAATCAACACTTTCCTTGTCAAGAATATATATTGTGATGGGGGGGGGGTTGCTCAGGGACCATGTGCAGTGTACGTTCAATGCTGCAAACCTTCAGGTTTTCACTTCATCTGTCAGGGCGTGGGTCTGCTCCTTATTAGCGAGCGTCTGAATCCACTCGAGAGGGTTTATAGTTTATAGTCTAGCTTCGGGAGCAATTTAACTGAGTACCGGAAAGTATGGAGCAATAAATCATGTGTTCACTTCACTAAGGGCATAATATGTCTGCGCAAAAAAATAAAATAAAAAAAATATATATATATATATATAAAAACGCTAAACAACCCAGGGAGCTGAACATGCGTTTCATGTATTATAATATTGTCGAAGGAACCTCGAGGCGCTCTCTTGTAGACGAGGTGCACGGAATTCGGATACAGCTTTGGAAACTAATTTAAATGTAAAAATCAAAAGTCCCGAAATAACTCCTGCAAACCCAGTGGCACGGAATATACAGCGTTATGTAAGAGTCAAGCTCTGCCACGCGGGGATTTAAAGGCACGTCTAGATTCTCAGCACAGGACCGAAGGACTGATTTCTAAATACACAATTTACAGCAGGTTTGGAAATGACGTTCAGGTTACTAGAATTGCTGAAACCCCCGTACAGTAGTCACTCCCACCATGACTGCAACAAAAAGCTCAACAAACTTTACTGCTAGGGATGTGCAATTTGTTTAGTTCCAAATTGAATTTCATACGAAATTTACCATTTTTGTTCTTTTGGGAGTGTCACGACTGCGCGACGTGGCGAAGGATACGCAGGGTTAAAAATCACTATCAAACTACTAGACCTGTAATAATGACTACGTGGCCCACAATCCCCCGCACGCGTTTGCCTGTCACGGCAGCGCCTTCACTCCAGAAGGGCACGCAACGTGATGAAGTGGCCACAGGGTTGCAACTCACTATCTGTCTACACCAGACCCAGAATAATGACTATGTTGCCCCAATCCCTGTACCCACTTGCCTTGTAATTCTCAACGCTACCACCACAGACCAAGACTTTTAACCAGGATACCTAATACCTGAACCAGAGCTGGCCTGAGACTCTGTTTGAATATGCACCCCAAAATAGGAAACAGTCAGAACGACTGACGTCACCCAACTCACTGTTTAGTAGATCGACTCGAGCTTAAACAAAGGCAAATCTCTATGATTATCCAGTCCTTCAGTTAGCGTGGATCGAATATCAGGCAGAAGCAGATCTTAATAACTTATATTTATTATGACAGAAAATTAGGTCACAGTGCTTTTCTTTACAGAAAAAATAGATCTGATAATAATTACACACACAAGCAGAAAAATAAAAGGGAAATAAACAGCAGATCCTAGTTACTTACAATATACGCTGGAGGATCGGCAGCTAAGGAGGTTCTAGTAGGAGATGGCAATATTTCTTAAATTTTTCGATTGACCTCCAAGAAATAAGCAAAGGAGCCCATGCTGGTCTCAGAATATATAGATTTTCCCTGGTCCTCCAAGGTACAGCAGATAGATGGTACAGCCCGCCCACTACCTTTCCCAGAATCCCTCTTCCTGTTATTTCGTGGGCATGCTCAGTTCACTTCTTATTTAATTTAATTCACAGGTATAATAACAATTATAAAAAGATAGTCTCTAGCTATCAAAGGATATGCCCACTTCTTTGATTTACGTGATCAATTACAAAGTGTTGCCACTGGATCTGGGAAACACTCTTTGGGTGTGCTTTTACATTTCCCAAGGTGTGAATTGTTGGGACCCTGCGGGGAAGGGACAAAGGAAATTCCAGTAGACCAAATGGGGCAATTTCCCCCCTTATCATGCAGATCAAAGACGACTTATTCACCTAGTACTCTACAATAGCCTGTGATATCCTTTCAAAAGGGGACTTAGTGGCCCGCAAAGAGACAAAGGCCATTAACATTTGAATTACTTCCTGGAACACGTCAGAAACTAAGGCTTGCCTGGGCAGCTGCGCTGTATTGTCAGTTTATATAGACAAAGTATTACCAGTCCTTTAGGGCGATTATATATACATATACGAATATATATATATAATTGTGCAGGGAGCATTTCCGATACGAAATAACGACCGCCCGAAATTCCGAACTCCCGAATCAAAGTTTCAACATAAACAAAATCCTTTCGTTATGAGACCTAAACAAATTAAAACAGAAAACAAATGATACGAAATGCTGAAAAAACGATCAAAAACAAAATCAACTTCAAAAGAAATGACCTGAAAAAAAAGGAACCAAAATGATCTGACATGAAAGAAAAAGAAAAAAAATCAACGAAAAAACCCCGGAACAGGTCACTTTTTAATTATTGCAGATGCTCTCTGTGCCCCTATATAATATGTATTATATACAGGTCACTTTATAATTATTAATTAATGCAGATGCTAGGCCTTTTTTCCCACCATATTTTTCAAACTTTTCAATGTTTAAAAAAAAATCCCTGTACTTAATTGTTTATTAAATATATCTTAACCACTTCGCTGCGGAGGACACGCTCAGCCAAGCTCCCGGGGTCATCAAGGGTTACCCCCTACATACTTTGAAGTAACCAAAGTGGGTCTTCAAAGATATTATATCAAATTCCCAATAATACACCAGGAACTATTGAGTTTTACATTCCAAAAGTTGACACACTGCCTACTATACAGAGCCAATGCACTATATAGGCTCTGAAAAAAGAAACCATATGCGATATCCTGACAGCCCAAGCTTCATCTAATCCAAAATTAAGTACAAACATGTTACATATCTGCACTGCATCAATGTGACTTTCTATAACCCAAATTGATAAAGGTTTAAACCTGCATATTCCTGATACATGTAGTAGCACCAGTATACTGTTCGCTATACTTTTACACGTTTGCGCGCTTGTTGAACTTTTTAAATTAAATTTGTGATAAAATTCCTTTGCGTTGATCCAGAATTACACCAGGTCGAGTATACTCAATGTAAGGGCACCAGCAGATGTGTTTGAAAATAGAATTATACTTAATCTTGGTTGCAAAGGGGTTGAAACCAAACAACAGATATAATGATATGCCGTATAGAGAATTCGTATGAAAATAAGAACACACAGAAGGGGACCATGATGAAGGCGTGCATATAGCTCCACTTTCAGCCACATGTTGCATCGATCAACTTTCAAAGGGATAGTCTATTAATAATAGAGTTCCCTTTTTTGCCCTTAAATAATTGGGCAGATACTGCTCGCAACCTCTGCCCAATTATTATTATTATTTTTTTTACCCCTATTTTTAAATAATTTTACTCACCTTTTCCCCCTCGTCTCGCTGCTCTTCCTCTTCGCCTTAGGGACTCCCGAACCTGGAAGTCCCTGAAGCTTTTCTGTGCAATTTGCGCTCCTTTGCAACTTGCGTGGCGTACGAATAGAAAATTGCGCACGGCTGCAGACGTAACGCACTTTACCTTCCCTAGCGCCTGCGCAGAACGATGGATCGGAACTGCGCGCATGCACAGATCTGATCCATCGCTGCCTCTCTGACAACGTCTCAGAGGGTGACGTCAGCCGCTCTCTGTGTGTGACATCACTAGTGACCGATCTGGTGCACGGCAGCCGGGAAATTCAAAACTCCTCCACTTCACCCAGCCTTTTCTGCCATATAGAGGCAGGCGGGGGGGGGGGGTCACTCCTCACACCCATACCACTTTAAAACAAAAAGTGGTCAGGATGAGCAGAGCGTCCCGTTAACCCCATCACTACCAAATATTGTCAGAAACCAGTTTTTTTTTTGTAAAATCATTTTTAATTCCTTTTAAAGTAAGAAATATTTGAGTTTATACCCATTGTATTTCTTACTGTAAATAACCTTTTCGGCCAGTAGATGGCGCCATCTAGTGCAAAAATGAGTTACAGAGATTTGCGCGGCTGGTTTATCTATTTTCTTTTTTTTTTTCCCTGCATCGGCTGCTGAAAGCCCGAAATTTCAGAGCTTTGAGAAGCTGATTTTACAGTTTTAACTCTTTGAGCATTATGCCCACAGGGCTAAAACTTTGGGGGCACCTTCTGCAGCCCAAAAGCAAACAAAATAAATTTGCAGCAAACTCATTTCATTTGCTTCTGGGCTGCAGATCAGCATACCGAGATATTGCGATATCGGTAGTGAAGGGGTTAAGAGCGTAACGGACTTAAACCAGTTGATTTGAAACTAACTCTGGGATTTAATATTAAATTATTACATTTTCTTTAGAAGTGAACGTATTTTACAAAAAAAATCCTGTATTTTCCATTAGCAAAACCCCTGTTTTATCAGATTTTTTCTTTTTTTTATTAATATAAATTGAGTTTCCCATATGGTGAAACAATAAAAAGCGATAAAATACGCAATGTGTAAGTCGTATGTATGTGTGTTTACAGATGAATAAACCTAGCGAGCCCTTCCTAAATGGTAACATTGTTTTTTGCGCTTTCAGCTCCAGATTGTGCTGGAGTCACTGGTGTCTCGTTAATGAGAAGTGGCAGCGCTCTTGTTTGAGCGTACTCCAGCAGTGACTAGCGGAATGCGCCCTGTCCTACATAATAAATCTGCGCCGTTACATTTCTGTAGGCGAGGGGGGGGGGTTCATGGAATATTTTTATTTTGCAAGGAAATCATGCAGCTATTTTGAGAATCCTATGACCCACATCTGTCAAACGATAATAATTTCCCTTAACCCCTTCACTACCAACTGATTTTCCCCGAAACCATCATCAGGAACCTTTTTTTTTTTAAAAAAAAATCATTAATAATTATACAGTAAGAAATATTTGGGAATATTTCCAGTGTATTTCTTACAGTAATAACCTATTTGGCAGGGAGATGTCACCATCTGCTGGCCAAATGGAGTTACTGCAGTTGCAGCTGCAGCTTGTCTTTCCCTGCATCGGCTGCTGAAAGTCTGATATGTCAGGGTATTCCACAGCCGATTTTACACAGTTTTAGCTCTTTTGGCATTATGCCCACAGGGCTGAAAGTTTGGGGACGCCTTCTGCAGCCCAAAAGCAAACAAATTTAATTTGCCTTTGTCCTTCAGAGCTGCAGATCGAGATAACTCGATATCGGGACCTGATGGTGCCTTTGAAGTCCTGAGTTATCTCGATAGTGAAGGGGTTAATTTGCTGCAAGAGATGCAGGAATGGCAGGTAGCATCCAGGTGTCAAGTCCTAAAAAAAGGAAGTGTGAGACCTCACCAAGATTTGTGTCCCCCAATTAGCACTTACCATCCCCCACTCAACACAGACACCTATAGATTAAGCGCATCCATATCCTACCCAGAATTCCTCGCTGCATATGGGGAATGTGGCACAGGAGCTCTGGGATGCAATTAATCGAATTGCTGTGATGTGCAAGTGGCTTCTACAATAATAAACACACATATATATATATATATATAAATACACAGTATATATGGATTTTAGAAAAAATATATGATAAGTCCAATATTTATCATGAATTAACAGGGAAAGATATGATTAAACACCGGAATACAAGCTTCATAGTGTATCGGACCAATGTGTACGGAGTTCCTTCTGCAAAAATACTCGAACTGCATTCCCACATGTCCCCTCACTCGATCCCTGGTAACATCGCTGGCTTGCTGCCAAGTGAATGATGCAAGGCGACACACAAATGGACACACACACACATAAGGAGATATTTGCAAAGCACTGACAATATTACACAACTGACAATCATCGGCATTTCACGTCACTATAGGGGTTATTCAGTAAGAGCACTGAACTTGCCACTGAAATGCACCGAACTGTGAATTTACCCGTACGCTGCAATTTCAATGCAGTTCGTCTATTCACTAAACTGTCAATTCGCTAAATACTGGCAAATTGAAAGTGAAATAGGATGCAGTTCGCCGCAGATTGGCAACCTAACGTCCCATAGAAAAATAATGTTTAATCCATTCAAAGAACGCCGAACAGCACCGAAATGTCAGTGAAATGCCCGGATATTCAGTGATTCAGTTCGGATTTAAACAGACGAATCCCATAGGATTCAATGTAAAAAAATATTATCGTTTTTGTTTTACTTGTTTAACCACTTGGCTGCTAAGGACGCGCTCAGTGCGTCCAGACAAGTGGTTCTCCTGTGCTACGGACGCGCTGAGCGTGTCCTAGCACAGGAGGCAGCAATCAGTCGGGATTCCGGCTGATTGCTGGCCCCCCCGGTGCGGGCTGACATCTAGCATGTCAGCCCGGCACTCCGGGATGCCGGGGGGGAAGATAGATGCCGCCGCGGCGGCGCAATGACATCTATTTCAGGCCCCCCCCGCGAGTGCAGAGAAGGCGCCTGAAAGGGGCCCGATCGCGGGGGACCAGAGGCTGAAGGTATGCACGGTTTGGAAGGGCACAGCCTGCCCTTCCAAACCGTGCCTGCCTTTAACCCCTTGGATGCCGGATCACGATTCAGCTCCGAAAAGCGCCGAATCGTGATCCTCTCTCGGAGCTGGCCGACATCCAAGATATCGGCCAAGCTTCCGGGAATGCCTCCTGACGACTGGCGTCATCGTGCATAGCACGATGATGCCAGTCCTGGAGTTAACCCCCAACTGTCTCCAATGGTGGAGATAGGGGGTTCATTGGAACACCCTATCTCCTGATCCGTGGCAGCTAGGTGTTAATGTTTGGTATTGCTGGATCGGCCAGAGCATGGCCTTTCCAACGATACCAAACATGACCATGTGAAAATTAAAGAGAAATAAATAAAAATAAAAAAAGTTTCATTTTTTTTTATTATTATTATTTTTTAATAAGTTTTTTATTTTTTTCATTTATTAATGCAGCAATATTGTTCCCATTTCAATTATAATGTGTACAATGATGCTGCACTAACGATTTTTGTATGCGGTGCGTTTGTTAAAAATATGAAATAAGAAATGTTCCCCATAAAAAAATGTAACGAGGACCCATTCCTAATTTTTTTAACAAGCGCACCCCATAGAAAATATAACCGCAAACGCGCTCACATGTTAAAATTTGAAAAAAAAACACTTTACACATTGTAAATTATTGAAAATTCTAATTTTATTGCATTTTTTCTTATAATATACAGACAGGACATGACGTATACATAGAATAATGTTCCTTTATGAATCTGCCGAGTCTGCCGGAAAGAACGATATATAATATGTCTGGGTCATTTAATAAAATAAGGCTTCAAAATGCGGTTAAACATGATGAGCGAAAGCGGTAAAAATGAGCTCAGCACAGTGTGAAATGGCTCAGCAGCGAAAGGGTTAATCGTTTATGCTTTTCAAATTCAGCAAAAAAGTTTTTTTATCTATTTATTTTTTGAAAGATTTTGATGTATTTTTTTATATTTTCTTCAGACAAAATTTTTGATTCCCAATTTTTTTTAAAAGGCTCGATTTTTCTTTTACATTCCGAAACAGACATTGTTTTTATTATTTACGCAAATTTAATTCATTTTTATTGGTTTAAATACCTTTTAGGAGAATAGCAGTACCATTTCTTTTCTTTTTGCTGCAGTTCAGCGGCATTCCGTGGTCTTCGGCGTCTCCATGTTCGCTGCACTTCGAGGACCCTGCGGTGAATAGTGAATTCACCGCAGGGTTGGCAAACTGGAATCGCCAGAAATTTCTCTCATACGTCGGTGCTCTCTGAATATGTCCTTAAAATCCAGATTATACTTTGAGGAAATGTCGGCAAACAGCGACACTCTGTGAGTAGCCCATATAGGGCCCTATTACCTCCCAACAGCTAATCTCCCCTTAGCGTCCCCTTTTACCTGTGGATTACGGGGCAGGCGCTGAGTCCTGTCCCGGCTGCTAGGCTCCTGGATGCTCGGGGCAGCGCTAAAGTGCTGTTGTGAGCATCCCTAACGGATTTTTAACCCATTTGCTAACAGATTTTTTAACCCATTAGCGATCGGGAGGTGATCTGGCCATTTATGTGACCGCTAGCGTTAAGGAGGTGTTAGGATCCAGAGACGCAGTGGCAGGATTTTGGTATTTCATGGTTTCCTGCATGAATTGGTCATAAAATGCAGGGCCGCCATCAGGGCATTACGCCCCATGCCTCCCAAGCATGCTGCTTTGGCTCTTCCCCCTCCAGTCAGTGAAGCTGCGCGCCTGAGACGGAGGGCCTGGGCTGAAGAGCAGAAGATAGAAGAAAAGAAAAGAGAGAAGAAAAGAAGAGCTGAAGGAAGACGGCGGAGTGGTGAACCAAGGCCCAGACCCAGGGCCCAGACCCCAAGGCCCAGACCTCAAGGCCTAGACCCAGGACCCAGGCCAGACCCAGGGACCAGGCCCCAAACCCCAAGGCCCAAACCCAGACGCCGGGCCCAGACCCTAAGGCAAAGCCCCAGGGACCAGACCCCAAGGCCCAGACCCCAAAGGCCCAGGCCAGGCCCAGACCCCAAGGCCAAGACCCTAAGGCCCAGACCCCAGGGACCAGAGCCCAGACCCCAAGGCCCAGACCCCAAGGCCCAGACCCAGAACCCAAGGCCCAGACCCAGGCCAGACCCAGGGACCAGGCCCCAGACCCCAAAGCCCAGCCCCAGGGACCAGAGCCCAGACCCAGGGCTCAGACCCCAAGGCCCAGACCCCAGGCCAGACCCCAGGGCCCAGACCCCAAGGCCCAGACCCAGGGCCCATACCCAGGGCCCAGACGCCAAGGCCCAGACCCCAAGGCCCAGACCCAGGGACCAGAGCAGACCCCAAGGCCCAGACCCAGGGACCAGAGCACAGACCCCAAGGCTCAGCCCCAGGGACCAGAGCCCAGACCCAGGGCTCAGACCCCAAGGCCCAGACCCCAGGCCTGACCCCAGGGCCCAGACCCCAAGGCCCAGACCCAGGGCCCAGACCCCAAGGCCCAGACCCAGGGACCAGAGCACAGACCCCAAGGCCCAGACCCAGGGACCAGAGCACAGACCCCAAGGCCCAGACCCAGGCCCAGCCCAGACCCCAGGGACCGAGACCTAGGGCCCAGACCCCAGGGACCAGGCCCCAGACCCCAAGGCCCAGACCAAGGGCCCAGGCAAGACCCCAGGGAACAGGCCCAGCCTAGACCCAGGGACCAGGCCCCAAGGCCCAGCCCCAGGGACCAGACCCCAAGGCCCAGCCCCAGGGACCAGCCCCAGGGACCAGCCCCAGGGACCAGCCCCAGGGACCAGACCCCAAGACCCAGACCCCAGGCTAGACACAGGACCCAGACCCCAGGGACCAGACTCTAGGCCAGACTCAGGGCCCAGACCCCAGGGACCAGACCCCAAGGCCCAGTCCCAGGGACCAGAGCCCAGACCCCAAGGTCCAGACCCAGGGACCAGGCCCAGCCCCAGGGCCCAGACCCCAAGGCCCAGACCCCAGGGACCAGGCCCCAGACCCCAAGGTCCAGGGACCAAGGCCTAGGGCCCAGACCCCAAGGCCCAGACCCAGGCCAGACCCCAGGCCCAGCCTAGACCCAAGGCCCAGACCCCAAGGCCCAGCCCCAGGGACCAGACCCCAAGGCCCAGACCCAGGGACCAGACTCAGGACCCAGACCCCAGGGACCAGACCCCAGGCCAGACTCAGGGACCAGACCCCAAGGCCCAGACCCAGGGACCAGAGCCCAGACCCCAAGGCCCAGACCCAGGGACCAGAGCCCAGACCCAGGGACCAGGCCCAGCCCAGACCAGACCCAGGGCCCAGACCCCAAGGCCCAGACCAGACCCAGGGACCAGACCCCAAGGCCCAGACCCTAGGGACCAAGACCTAGGGCCCAGACCCCAGACTCAGGCCAGACCCCAGGGACCAGGCCCAGCCTAGACCCAGAACCCATGGCCCAGACCCTAGGGACCAGGCCCAAGGCCCAGCCCCAGGGACCAGACCCCAAGGCCCGGACCCAGGGCCCAGACCCCAGGCCAGACTCAGGTCCCAAACCCCAGGGACCAGACCCCAGGCTAGACTCAGAGCCCAGACCCAGACCAGACCTCAATGCCCAGGGACCAGACCAGACCTCAAGGCCCAGGGACCAGGCCAAGACCAGACCCCATGGTCCAAAGCACAGACCGCAAGGCCCAGGGCGCAGACTCCAAGGCCCAAACCAGATCCAGGGCCCAGTCCAGGGACCAGGCCCAGTCCCAGACCCAAGGCCATCATATACAGCCTGTTACTGTGAGATTTATTGCTGTGGATTCTGTGATACATTCATATACACTGCACATTACTGTGAGTTTTATTGCTGTGGATTCTGTGATACGTTCATACACACTGCACATTACTGTGAGTTTTATTGTTGTGGATTCTGGAATACGTTCATACACACTGCACATTACTGTGAGTTTTATTGCTGTGGTGCTATGTTATGTCCTTTTTTTTTTTTGAAGGGGGAGAAAAAGCTGTTCGAGGTTGAGGGAGTGCCGGGGGAGCGGGGGCCCCATCGTGAGGTTCAGTAAGGGGCCCCATCATTTCTGATGGCTGCCCTGATAAAATGTCATTGCGTATTCATCAAAGAAAAAAGAAATACTGGTCATATTGTAGGATGAGATGAGGCTGCTTTAATCAGAGCAAGGAAAACAACGTTTGGAACTACATTTCGCATGAATCTACGCCACCCTTACAAGTGGCTGAGCATCATGGGAGATGGAGTTCTACAACATCTGAAGGGCCAAGGTTGCTGACCCCTACATTAAGACATCTTTGTATATAGTAAAAGCTGAGCGGTGTGATGGTATGACGGTGTGACGATGAGACAGTGTGCCGGTGTGACAGTGTGACAGTCTGATAGTGTGAGTTGCACTTCACTGCCCTCCTCCTCCCAGTGTTAAAACATCACCCGCCAGAGATGCACATTAGGGGCAGGAGCTCCTCATTTTTAGAATGTTTTTCACTCTGCATTTCACTCCTCGTTTATCTAGAAAAAGTTTTTTTTTTCCATATTACATTATAGGTTATGGCTGATAAAAAAATGCCAAAGCAAGTAAAGTCCTATAAAAAGGTATTATTGTTCACATGATGCTACATTCTATAACATATCTGCATATTGCGCTGCAACTTCACTGAAACACAATATAGAATATAAAACCTAGCTTTCCCATTTTAGTAACGATACACCATAAATAAATGTTACTGGCAGTGACACATTAAAGAACACATCTCTTTATCATAGATTCACATCACATGACTTTTATTTCTCTTAATTCTCAAGTTCTTTTTTAACTTCTGCATATTTTTATTTATGTATCTGTCTATCTAGCCCATATGTCCATTTATGTATCTATCTCTCTGTTTCTATCCAGCCCTCTATCTTTCTATTTATCCATCCCTCTAGCTATCTATCCCTCCATCTGTCTATCTATGAATGTATCTGTCTATCCATCTATCTATATGTCCATCTATGTATCTATCTCTCTATCTATCCATCCCTCTAGCTATCTATCCCTCCATCTGTCTATCTATGAATGTATCTGTCTATCCATCTATCTATATGTCCATCTATGTATCTATCTCTCTATCTATCCATCCCTCTAGCTATCTATCCCTCCATCTGTCTATCTATGAATGTATCTGTCTATCCATCTATCTATATGTCCATCTATGTATCTATCTCTCTGTTTCTATCTATCTATTTATCTGTCTGTCTGTCTGTCTATCCCTCTACCTATCCAGTCCTCTGTCTTTCTCTCTATCTACCTATAAATGTGTCTATCCATCTATCTATATGTCCATCTATGTATATATCATCTATTTATCTATGTATCTATCCATCCAGCCCTTTATCTATCTATCTATCTATCTATCTATCCAGCCTCTATCCCTCTATCTATCAAACCCTCTATCTCTCTATTTACCTATGAATGTACCTGTCTATCCATCTATCCCTCTATCTAAATGTCCATCTATGTTTATATCTATTTATCTATGTATCGATCTATCCATCCAGCCCTCTATCTAGTATCCAGCCTCTATCCCTCTATCTAGCTCTCTACTTAGCTATCTATCTACCTATGAATGTATCTGTCTATCCATCTATCCCTCTATATGTCCATCTATGTATATATCTTCTATTTATTTATCTATGTATCTCTCTTACTATCTATCTAGCCCTCTATCAACCTACCTATGAATGTGAATCTCTCTCTGTCTCTCTCTATACATCTACCTACCTATGGATGACTCTCTCTCTATATATCACTCTATCTCTATCCCATATCTATTTATCAGTTTATCTATCTATTGCTACCTTATTCTTTAACTTTTTCTATATGTATCTATTTATCCATTCATCTAGTGATGTGACAATAGGAAAAGCGCCGACATGATAAGTAAATAGTTAAAAACAAAGAATGCTGCTATATAATCAGAAACCTAGTGGTCACTTGAAAGAGGTTTACCACAAAACAAAGAGTTCCCTTTCAGCGCAAAGTGAAATTTTAACACAATTCAATATTGTAAACCCAAAATGTGTGCTCAATATATATAAATAAGTAAATAGATGCTTATATATTAAGGTGATCCAGTTTTCATAAAACCTCAGAGTTGAAAAAAGCATTGATAATAGCGCAACATTGTCTGTTTTCAATAAATAACAGTGAATTTATGAGTGACCAGAACTGACTGAGGAAGCCAGGGGACGGGCGAAACGCGTTTAAGAGACCCCCTTGACCTCCTACCCAGGGTTTTTATGCAATGTTTATTTGATTACTTTGTGCATGTTTTATATTAATAAATATCACTTTTTATATAAGCCTTTAAGGTTGGGTTCACACCTGCACGTTTTTTGACGGGCGTAACACGTGCGTTTTTTGACGCGCGTATCGCGCAAACGTAAATAACACGCGAACGCCGATAACCGCGCTTTCATGTCCATGTCTATGGCTGCGAACGCACTGCAATACGCCCCAAAGAAGCTCCTGTACTTCTTTGGGCGTAGGGTGTTATACAGTGCATTCCTATGCGCTGTAAAACGCCCAGGTGTAAATGGGCCCCATAGGAAATCATGGGATTTCCGTGTTTAGGCGTTTTATAGTGCACAGGAACACACTGTAAAACTCCCAGGTGTGAACGGGGAATTTGTGATGGCGTCCTCTATATCGCTGAGAAGCGGTGTAACACAGGTGATAGACCTAGTACACCAGAAGCTACCACTCTGGAGTTGAAGCAAGGAGCCTTGGCCCAGAGGTTCGTCCCATGAGAACGGTGCCATCCTTTTAAATCGGCACACCGCACCATATAGAGAGCCAATTGCATATAGGCTCTGGAACACGTGAGTGGTCACTCACAAATTCACTGTTATTTATTGCATACAAACAATGTTGCGCTATTATCGTTGCTTTTTTCTCTTTGTGGTTTTATGAAAACTGGATCTGCTATATATAAGCATCTATTTACTTATTTATATACATTGAGCAGGAATTTTGGGTTTACAATATTGAATGGTTTTAAAATGTCACATTTTGCTGAAAGGGAACTCTTTGTTTTGTGTGATCCATCTACCCATTGCTTAACCTGTATCTATCATGCTACGTATCCCTCCATTCCACTAACTATCTGAATTTAACAGTACTTATCCATCTATCTCTCTCTATCTATAACCATATCCATCTATCTTAGATATTTATCTATATTTTTTTCACTCTGTATCCCTTTTTCTATCTATCTCTCTGATATGTTATGCAAATATCTCCAATTAACCCCTTCTGTGCAGATAATTCTAGATAAAGCACTCTTCCTGTGGCACATTTTATTTTCTAAACACAGAATGCAGACACATCCCTTGGTTCCTTATTACAGCACGGTTACAGCAGAAATGGATTTATTCGGACAAAAGAAGGAGAATTCGCTGGATCTGATCCACTTACCCTCTGGCTGATATTGTGCTAAGATTGTTACGGTCTGACCTGCGCCTTTCAGGGCAGCCGCAGCCTGTTCATGTGATGCCCCTCGTAAGTCAATCCCGTTAACCTGAGCAAGAACAGAAAAGAGAACTTCATGTTAAGACAGTGTGTGTTTGCTGCATGACTTTAACTCACTATCATGGAAACAGATTCCTTACCTGTTTTCCCCCTGTGATTTTACTTATTTATAAAGTATTTCACCAGGAAGTAAAATGGATTAGTCCACTCTCCCTGTCTAACTCACATAGTCCAGGCCCATTTCCTCCTGATCCTGTTCTGTACCAGGTGATTGCATCCTGTTTTTAACCTTCTCCCCATAACAAGGTACACCTGAGAAGCCCTTTCTATCCACGTCCTCCCATAACAAGGAACACCTGAGAAGCCCTCTCTATCCACTAGGGATCCACCGAAATTTCGGCCACCGAAAATTATTGTCTGAAAATGGTGTTTTCGGTTTCGGCCGAAATGGAGAATTCAGCCGAAAAAAAAGGCTGAACATTTCCATTACCCGGGTGAGCCAGTGGCTCGCCTGAGCCTGGACGACGGCCGAGCAGCCTGCGACAGCCGGAAGACTGTCACCGCTGGAGCGCAGGACCGAAGTAGGAGGATGTAAGTGAGTATGGTGCAACCAATCAGCCATGCGAACCTGGACCTGGAGGCCCGACCGAGCAAGCTGCTCGGCCGGCCTCCAGGCTCAGGCGAGCCCCCGACTTGGCTGGGCCTTCAAGGCCCAGCCGAGTCGGGGGCTCGTCTGAGGCCGGTCAAACAGCGTGCTCGGCCGGCCTTCGGGATCAGGCGAGTCCCCAGCCTCCAGGCCCAGGTTCTCATGGCTGATTTTTGGTTTGGTATCGGTTTGCAGCCGAAACGATCCCGAATTTTTGGTTTCGGTATCGGCCGGAAATTTTTGTTTCGGTGCATCTCTACTATCCAGATCCTCCCATAACAAGGTACACCTGAGAAGCCCTCTCTATCCACGTCCTCCCATAACAAGTTACACCTGAGAAGCCCTCTTTATCCACGTCCTCCCATAACAAGGTACACCTGAGAAGCCCTCTCTATCCATGTCCTCCCATAACAAGGTACACCTGAGAAGCCCTCTCTATCCACATCCCCATAACAAGGTACACCTGAGAAGTCCTCTCTATCCACATCCCCATAAAAAGGTACACCTGAGAAGAACTCTCTATCCACATCCCCCCATAACATGGTACACCAGAGAAGCCCTCTCTATCCACGTTCCCATAACAAGGTACACCTGAGAAGCCCTCTCTATCCATGTCCCCCCATAACAAGGTACACCTGCAAAGCCCTCTCTATCCACGTCCCCCCATAACAAGGTACACCTGAGAAGACCTCTCTATCCACGTCCTCCCATAACAAGGTACACCAGAGAAGCCCTCTCTTCCCAGAAGACACCTTTAATTTGCTGTTACTTTCTCAATAAAGTAAAGAAAATGCAAAGGTCTTCGTGTACTTTCAAAAGGGGATGAGTTAAGCTATCTGACTTCAATCATATCCTGCATGTGACATTCACTTCTTGCATAGGACCCTTTGGTTCCAGAATATAAACTTAAGGGGTTATTTAGACAGAACCGTTCTCATTTGGTGCACTTCGGTGATTCCGTTTAGCAGCCCCTGCAGCGAATTCACTATTCATCGCGGGGTCCCGAAGCACGACGAACAGGGAGCTGCCGCCGATTGCTAAACAGACCGCCTAATGCCGCTGGATGACAGGGAAAAAAAAGGTGTTTAAACCAATAAAAATGCATGTAAATGTGTGGATATAATAAAAAAAAGGTCCTATAAAATCAATAAAAAGGTCTGTTACATAATAAATAAAAAGCGGCTTTAAAAAAAAATTGGAATCAAACATTTTGCCTAAAAATACAAAAAATGCATAAAATTTTTCCAAAAAAATAAATAAATAAATAAAAAGGCGGTTTGCTGACAATGAAAATAAACGGTTGAATAAAAATAGAATAAAAAAGTTTTTTTTTTTACACATTGAATCCTGTGTGATTCGTCTGTTTAAATCTGTCGAGCTGAATCGCTGAAAGTCAGGGCATTTCACTGACACGTCGGTGCAGTTCGGCGTTCTCTGAATAAATGAACCATTACTTCTCTATGGGACAATTTCGCTGTCGCTGAAAATCACCGAATTGTGACGATCTGAGGCGTATTGCACCGTATTTCGCTGACAATTCGCCAGTATTATGATCTAGAGGGCTTGGGGTAGAGAAAGACAAGTGTAGTTTTATTGGTGGCCAGGATCATTAGCTCTAGTGTTACAGAAATGGTGGGGGCCATGGAAGTGGAATCTATCACGTTGTGGGGGGTAGGTGAGGAGGTTTAAGGGATTTCTTGAAGTCCTGAAGATTAGGGGAGAGTTTGATAGGGTGAGGTTAGTCATTCCACAGGACCGGAGCTGCCCTTGAGAAGTCTTGGAGGCGAAAGTTGGCCTTATGGGTGGAAACGGAGGACAGGTGGATGTCGCCTGCTGACTGGAATGATGTAGAACGGACGTGTTTGTGGAGTAAGGAAGACATGTAAGGAGGGGGTGCATTGTTGAGGGCTTTGAACGTCAGCGTCATTATTTTAAATCGTATCCTTACGGGTACAGGAAGCTAATGGAGGGACTGGTAGAGGGGGAAGGTACACGAGCTGCGATGGTTGAGAAATATAAGCCTGGCAGCTGCACTCATTACACACTACAAAGGGGCAATGAGGGCATTGGGGAGGCCAATAAGGATCGAGTGATAGTAATGGAGTTGTGATGTGATAAGGGCTTGGACCAGCACCTTTGCGCCATCTTTTGTCAGAAAGGGGCGGACGCTGGCAATGTTTTTAAGTTGATTTAAACAGGGATTGGTCACTGTCTGGATGAGGGAGAAAACAAGAGTTGCCTCTTGCTACATTTTCCCTTCCACATGTAAGAACCAGAGAAGGACACAAAGAGGAAGAAGGATTATTTAACATGACCTAAACTCCTCATTTACTTCCTGAAGAGTCCTCAGCAGGCGCTCAGCATGGCACCGCGGCGCACCATAGGGGAGTTTACGCGTGACATTAGCGTTGAGGTGATCTTTATAGCAGGTAGGGGATTAATGGGCTGCTGGATTTATGCTGCTAGTTCGCCTCATCTGGAAATATTGGGAATAATAAAATAAATAATCATTTTTAAGGGGTTAAGAAGTTGTCCCGCAGCGGCTCGTTCTACGATGTATTCTATCCGTGAGGTTTATGAAACACAACACTATAATATACGTATAACGCTTACATAAGGCCCGTTAATGGGGAGTTAGTCACATATGTACAGACCCCAGGCGGGCAGTATTATCTCATGTTCAGCATTTCCCAAATATGCAGACTTTTTCCTCATTACAGCGCCGTGCATCAGGATTCATTCGACAGAGGGGAAATAGATTTTGATCGTTTTGGCAGCCGTTGCTGTTATGGACAGATAATCCCTGCAGTCCATCTCCACAGTTATCTCTTTGCCAAAGGAGCTGAGATTCCGGAGGCGTCGCCCATATGTTAAAGTAAGAGATACAGTATGTCACTGGTACTGGAAGAAAAACACATTAAATAATGTTCAATATCTATATAATCCATCTATACATCCCTCTATGTATCTATCCATCTGTGTTTTATCCATCTATATCCATCTCACAATCAATCTATATATCTATGAATCTATATTTTCCATCCTTTACGTCTATTTATCCATCCCACAATCAATCTAACCAAATTACTATCTCTCTATCCATCCATCTCTGTATCTATCTCTGTATCTATCTATCTATCTATCTATCTATCTATCTATCTATCTATCTATCTATCTATCTATCTATCTATCATCCCACAATCAATCTAACCAAATTACTATCTCTCTATCCATCCATCTCTGTATATATCTCTGTATCTATCTATCTATCTATCTATCATCCCACAATCAATCTAACAAATTACTATCTCTCAGTCTCTATCCATCTATCTCTGTATCTATCCATCCCACAATCAATCAAACCAAATTACTATCTCTCTATCCATCCATCTCTGTATCTATCTCTGTATCTATCTATCTATCTTTCTATCTATCTATCATCCCACAATCAATCTAACAAATTACTATCTCTCAGTCTCTATCCATCTATCTCTGTATCTATCCATCCCACAATCAATCTAACCAAATTACTATCTCTCTATCCATCCATCTCTGTATCTATCTCTGTATCTATCTATCTATCTATCTATCTATCTATCTATCTATCTATCTATCTATCTATCTATCTATCTATCTATCTATCTATCTATCATCCCACAATCAATCTAACAAATTACTATCTCTCAGTCTCTATCCATCTATCTCTGTATCTATCCATCCCACAATCAATCAAACAAAATATCTCTCTATCCATTCATCTATCTCTGTATCTATCTATCATGCCACAATCAATCTAACCAAATTACTATCTATCTTTCCATCTCTCTCTCATATCTATCCATCTATCTCTGTATCTCTCCCTCTATCTATCCTTTTCTAATCTATCTATCTCTGTATCTATATATCACTCTAATTTTATCCCAGGACTCGGAGGCTCCTATTTTGCCATCTCTTTCTTTACTTTATTAACAGCAGCAAAGGTTTAACAGTATGAAAACAAAACTTTCCCCAACAACAGGGGGTAAACACGCCCACACCCTCTCCCAGTCTGTCCACTTAGTCCCGCCCAGAGACAGGCTCCTCCTCTTTCTTTGCTGCTCTTCGGACAGATAAGTGGTTTTCTATTTTTCTCTCTGTAATTTCATGCCTAATTTCTTGATTTTACACTTAGTGGTTTTAGATTCTCATACTGTTGTATCTGGGGACACCGCTACCCTCCGGTGTTAGCCGCGGGGGTCGGCGCTCCCCACCGAGTCTTACCAGGAGACCAACCAGGTCCCTGCGTCTGACCCGGCACTCGCGCACTGTGTTTCACCCCGCTCGTACGTATTTACGTTCGTTCGGGACATTTTCCCTGCTCTTACAACAGCTGCGTGCATCTACCTCATTTTCGCGGGCTTCCCGCGCGAGGCGCGCTTCCTTCAGCAGCGGCGTTCTACCACGCCCACTTCCCTCGCGCTGATCACCATTCACTGAGAGAAGTTTAGCAACTAAGCAAGGTACAGCGATGTCTGCCTCCCACCGC
Source organism: Leptobrachium leishanense (assembly GCA_009667805.1). Classification (NCBI taxonomy): domain Eukaryota; kingdom Metazoa; phylum Chordata; class Amphibia; order Anura; family Megophryidae; genus Leptobrachium; species Leptobrachium leishanense. Next base: position 445,955,706 of record CM019064.1, read on the forward strand.
AGCGCGTCTCACTCTCCCTCCCGGGACTCGGGATCGGAGAGTAGCTCCAGGCACAGAGCGGCTTCCCCTCAGGGGAATACCCCCCTTTACCAAAAAAGCACAAACGCTCTAGTTCAGCGAAATTTGCGGCCCTCGAGGCCTCCCTCCGCTCCTCCATTACCGAGTCCATGTCTGCGGCTGTAGCAGACATGCACTACACCTTCAGACGCTCCATGGAGGAAGCAGTAACTGCTCTGCAAGCGCCCCCCCAAGTAGCCTCCTGCTCCGCTTTCCTGCAAGGGAATGTGTCCCAAGTCCAAGATCCTCATGTTAAACCCCGGGAACAATTACAGGACGCCTCCCCTCAAAGGGTCTTAGACCCCCCAGCCTTCGGGCATATTGATCCCTATCCCCCACGTCCATCTGGTGCTTATGGAGGGGCTGGCAACCCCGCAACAATGCCTTTATTGATTCGCGAGTCTGACCCTCGCAAGAGAGCCCTTGACCGCGGGGCACCCAATGCGGCAGAGAACAAGAGACCCAAGGCATCACCCTGGAGTCTCGTCCCAAGAGGGACAAGTTCAGGGGACGGCGATCCTGAGGGCGATGACGGAGATGACTCCATTACATTATACGCCCCGGTCCATGATGAGGACCTTTTGGTGGAGCCACCCCCTATGCAGGTTGGGGATACGATCTACGACCCAGCGGGAAATCCCATTTTTAATCCCCGTGAGATTTCCCACCCAAGCTCTACCGCTTGGACCCCCCAACCCCATATCGAACGCTGGGTCGACAGCGTTATGCGCTGCCCTCTTGACAAGGGAACTAGACTGAACCTGCGTGCAGAATGCCCTCGGCCCACCACTGCTGGTAAAACATGTATCACCCCCGAGGTGGATGAAGCCTTCCAGCAGTTCGTCGCCAACAAAGGTTGGTCGGCTAAGAAAGGCATAGATTTTGCCATAAAGACATGCCAAGACAAATTGCTCGACACGGCTGGCCCTTTAGTAAAAGCTCTAGACATCGTTAACCACGCTAAATTAACGGAGCTCCAACTGGATCCCTCGGAAATTGAGGAATGGCTGCAGCGCTCCCTTTGTCTGCTAGGTAACGCGAACGCTGCATTAGCATCAGAGCGCAGAAAGACTATCCTGCTAAAAATGGATACAAACCTGACCCACATGGCCGCCACCGACTTGGGCGCCAAGGCGGAAGGCCAACTCTTTGGCGACCCATTTGCTAAGAAGCTCAACACCTATGTGGGGTCTTTCTCTATGCTGGACAAGGCCGAGGCCACGATGAAACGAGTATTCCCAGGACGGGTCTCCCACAGGGCCGGCAGAGGCAGGGGTCGCTCTACCGGCCGAGCGGGTTACTCCCGTACCTTTGGCCCCACCTTCAACTCCACACGCTATGCTGCCGACAACCCCAGTTCCGGCTCACGATTCTTTCCATCCAGAGCCAGACCATGGCGCGGAAACGCCTACAGAGGAGGCAGATCCTCCTATAGAAGACCCTCAGGTGAGCACCTTCCAAATTATCCCTTCATCAGGGGTGAGGGTCGGGGGTCGGCTGACCGACTTTGCGCACGCGTGGTCGCGCCTCACTACCGATGCGTGGGTCCTGGCCACTATACAGGGTTTCTCTATAGACTTTGTGGACACACCTACACAGACACAACCCCCCGCGCCGCTCCACTTCGCGCACGATTTACTGATACAAGTGGAAATTCGGGACCTGCTGTCCAAAGGGGCAATCGAACCCGCCCATTCGTCCACGAACGGTTTTCTCAGCACTTTGTTTTTGGTCGCCAAAAAAGGCGGAGGTTTCCGCCCAGTCATCAACTTGAAACAGTTGAACCTATCGGTCGTTTACCGCCATTTCAAGATGGAAGGTATTCACACGTTACGTCACGTCCTCCGGAAGGACGATTGGTTGGTCAAACTGGACCTGAAGGATGCCTACCTGACGGTACCGGTCTGCTTGGCCCACAGGGATTTCCTCAGGTTCATCTGGCAAGATCGGGTGTGGCGGTTCACGTGCCTCTCCTCGGCACCATGGTGCTTTACGAAGCTACTGAAGCCGGTGGTCGCTTCCCTGCGAACCAGAGGGGTCCGCCTGATTATATACCTGGACGACATCCTCCTGATGTCCGAGTCCAGGGACACACTTCTCACGCACCTTCAATGGACGATCTCCCTCCTGCAAGAACTGGGTTTCTTGATCAATACGGGAAAATCCCTACTGTCTCCAACACACCGCATCGAATTCTTGGGTTTTCTCCTGGATTCCCACGACCTATTATTGTTCCTGCCTCCCTCCAAGATTCGGAACATCCGCAAGGAAACTTCCTCTCTCCTCCGACACTCAGCGCCTACTTTGAGGATTTTGGCCAGGGTAGTCGGTCTTCTGGCAGCGGCACGACTGGCGATCGTACCAGCTCCCCTACACTATCGGGCCCTCCAACGCCTGAAGGCCCGTTCCCTCCGAGCGGGTTCGGATTACTCGGATACGGTGTCCCTGACGGAAGACGCCCGATCAGACCTGGCGTGGTGGCACTCCCAGATGACGTCTTGGAACGGCAAACACCTGTTTCCTCCTCCCCCGACTCTCACCATAGACTCCGATGCCAGCGGCCTCGGATGGGGTGCCCACTGCGACGGTGCGGAGACAGGGGGTCGATGGTCTCCCACGGAGCAGACCCGACACATCAACGTCCTGGAGCTGCTGGCGGGATTCTTCGCTGTACGCTGTTTCGCACGGAACTCCCCACATCGCTCGATCCTCCTTCGCCTGGACAACTTCCCGGCAGTGCGTTACATCAACGCCATGGGGGGCCCCAGATCGGAATCTCTGTCACTCATGGCTTCCGACTTTTGGGGATACTGCCTTCAACACGATCTCTGGGTTCATGCCCAGTTCATCCCGGGCCTCTCCAATCGAATCGCCGACTGGAATTCGCGTCACCTGTCGGACTCGGGCGACTGGCGGATACCGTCTTCAGTGTTCGATCAACTTCACTCACTATGGGGTCCTCTCCGCTGGGATCTGTTTGCCTCGAGATTGAACGCCCAGCTGCGGGAGTTCTTCAGCTGGAGACCGGATCCGGACGCTCTGGCAGTGGATGCCTTCCTGCAGGATTGGTCCGAGTCCCGTCATTATGCCTTTCCCCCTTTCGCCCTGATTGCTCGGACGTTGGGTCACCTCAGGACGCAGGGAGCAACATTGGTCCTGATTACTCCTTTTTGGACGACTCAACCCTGGTTCCCGACCCTCCTGGAACTCGCGATCGATGTCCCCAGGTTGCTACCCCGCCGACCGGACCTCCTTCGAGACGCGGCGGACGCACCCCACCCTCTGATGACGGACGGCACTCTGGATCTTCTGGCATGGCTGGTTTCCGGTTTGCTGGCAACGCCAACGCCAAGAGATTTCGATCCGGACTGGGGAACTTCTGTTGCAAGCATGGGCCCCCGGCACCCGGAGTGCGTACGGATCTGCCTGGGGCAGATGGGCTGACTGGTGTATGGGACGGCATCAAGATCCCGTTTCTGCATCTCTGAATTCGGCATTGGACTTCCTGACGTCTCTGTTCGACTCTGGACTGGCTTTTCGCACCCTGAATGTCTACCGATCGGCCATGTCCGCGGGGCATGTTGGTTTCGCCGGGGTGGCTCTAGGACAACACCCTCTGGTCTGCCGTCTGTTGCGGGGAGCTCGCTTCGAACGACCCCCCCTTCCTCGGTATTCCTCCACGTGGGATGTTTCCCGGGTGTTAAGTTTCCTGGAAGCCTGGCCGGATAATGGGGATCTGTCCCTACGGCAGTTGTCGGCGAAACTGGTGATGCTTTTCTGTTTACTCTCTTGTAAACGTGTGGGTGATGTTCGGGCCCTGGATTACCCTTCGCGTTCCTTTGGCCCGGACGGCGTCACCTTTGATGTGTCTAGACGTACTAAGACCTCTATTTCGTCTGTATTTTTTCCGTCCTACCCGGACCGTCCTTTGTTGTGCCCGGTTAGATGTCTCAGACTCTATGAGGGCCGCCTTGTGGGTTTTCGGACTGGATCCGTTTCCCCCCTGTTCCTGTCCTTCCGTGCCCCCCATCGCCCAGTGACCTCGACGTCCATGGCTCGATGGGTGCGCTGGTTGCTGGAGCTGGCGGGGGTCGATACCAACTCCTATGGGGCCCACTCGGTCCGGTCCGCCATGGTTTCCTAAGTGGTGGCGGCTGGCTGTCGCCTGGAGGACGTCATGCGGTCCGCGGACTGGTCGAGGGAATCTACAGCTCGGCTTTTCTATGTACGTCCTCTGAGACACTGGACAGAGACTGTTGTTGCCCAGCTTTGAATTGGCAAAATAGGAGCCTCCGAGTCCTGGGATAAAATTGAGGAATTTTCCTATTTCCATGACGGAAAGTTCTAATTTTATTAGGCGAGTATTTTCCCCCCCTTTGGTTCCCTCCCTATCGACTGTTCCTTCATTAAACGCTTCCTCTGGTTGTCCGTGTCTTATTTCCTGCGCACGCATGCGCCTTGCGTTGTAATCTACGCCGCTTCTGCGCGCATGTTCCTGAATAAAGGATTTTACTGGGACTGGTTTCGTATTCCTTGACTGCGCCTTGCGTTGCAAGTTGTTGATGGCTCGGTTTTAACCTCTGCCCCGTGTTTCTTCTTCTTCTCTTCCAGCTTCGCGCTGATCGCCCTGCCTTGACGGCGTTTTTCATGGTTCCCCCACGCTCGGCCGTGTTTGGCTTCTTCGTCTCCCCGTCGTGTAGCTCCGTCTCGTCCTGGAGATTCTGACTTCTGACCTGCAAAGAAAGAGGAGGAGCCTGTCTCTGGGCGGGACTAAGTGGACAGACTGGGAGAGGGTGTGGGCGTGTTTACCCCCTGTTGTTGGGGAAAGTTTTGTTTTCATACTGTTAAACCTTTGCTGCTGTTAATAAAGTAAAGACAGAGATGGCAAAATACTCGCCTCCGAGTCCTTAATAAAATTAGAACTTTCCGTCATGGAAATAGGAAAATTCCTCAATTATCAATCTCTGTATCTATCCCTCTAATTATCAATCTATCTATCTCTGTATCTATCTACAGTATCTATCTGTCTATCTATCTCTGTATCTATCGATCTATTTCTGTATCTATCTCTGTATCTATCTACTGTATCTATCTATCTATCTCTGTATCTATCTCTGTCTGTATCTATCTATCTCTGTATCTATCTATCTATCTATCTATCTCTGTATCTATCTCTGTCTGTATCTATCTATCTCTGTATCTATCTATCTACAGTGGCAAGAAAAAGTATGTGAACCCCTAGCCTAATGACTTCTCCAAGAACTACTTGGAGCCAGGAGTGAGCCAACCAGTGTGATATTATTGGATGTGTTGCTGAAAGCTGTCCTGCCCTTTAAAAACACACACCAGTTTTGGGTTTACTGGTTTCAAGAAGCACCGCCTGATGTGAACCATGCCTTGCAGAAAAGAGCTCTCAGAAGACCTACGATCAAGAATTGTTGACTTTAGGGTTGCACCGATACCGATACTAGTATCGATATTGGTGCCGATACCGGGTACTGCAGGAGTACTTGGTACTCCTGCAGTACCCCCGATTATTTTTTTCCGATACCGGAAGCCGGCATTGAGCCGGCTTGCTGGCATCCGAGGGGCTGCGGCGGCTGTCCGAATGCTCTATCGGCATTCGGACAGGCCCTGCAGCTGCTCTCCGCTCATACTTACCTTCCTGAGCGACGCCGGGAAAGTTTCCATGCGTGCGCTCGTTGGAAGGACCCCAGCCGCGATCACATGGTCCCACGTGGTCGCGGCTGGGGACCCTCCAAGGAGCGCGCGCGCGCAAAGACTTTCCCGGCGTCGCTAAAGGAAGGTAAGTATGAGCGGAGGGAGGGGGGCAAATCCATGTGCTGGGGGGCATTATCCACGAGCTGGGGGGCAATATCCATGAGCTGGGGGGCAATATCCATGAGCTGGGGGGGCAATATCCATGAGCTGGGGGGCAATATCCATGAGCTGGGAGGCAAATCCATGAGCTGGGGGCATTATCCATGAGCTGGGGGGACATTATCCATGAGCTGGGGGGCAATATCCATGAGCTGGGGGGGCAATATCCATGAGCTGGGGCAATTCCATGAGCTGGGGGGAAATCCATGAGCTGGGGAAAATCCATGAGCTGGGGCAAATCCATGAGCTGGGGGGCAAATCCATGAGCTGGGGCAAATCCATGAGCTGGGGCATATCCATGAGCTGGGGGGCAATATCCATGAGCTGGGGCATATCCATGAGCTGGGGGGCAAATCCATGAGCGGGGGCAGTATCCATGAGCTGGGGGCAATATCCATGAGCTGGGGGGAAAATCCATGAGCTGGGGGGCATTATCCATGAGCTGGGGGGCATTATCCATGAGCTGGGGGGCATATCCATGAGACCTGGGGGCTTTATATGAGGTCTGTTCTTATTGGAAAGCGTCACGTGACATAAAATAAAAGTATCGGTACTTGGTATCGGTGAGTACTTGAACAAAAGTATCTGTACTCGTACTCGGTCTTAAAAAAGTGGTATCGGTGCATCCCTAGTTGACTTGCATGAAGCTGGAAAGAGTTACAAAAGTATCTCCAAAAGCCTTGATGTTCATGTGTCCACGGTAAGACAGACTGTCTACAAATGGAGAAAGTTCAGCACTGTTGCTACTCTCCCTAGGCGTGGTCGTCCCGTAAAGATGACTGCAAGAGCGCAGCGCAGAATGCTTAATGAGGTAAAGAAGAATCCTAGAGTGTCAGCTAAAGACTTACAGAAAACTCTGGCACATGCTAACATTTTTGTTGACACATCTACAATAAGGAAAACATTAAACAAGAATGGAGTACATGGGAGGACACCACGGAGGAAGTCATTGCTGTCCAAAAAGAATATTGCAGCATGTTTGAAGTTTGCAAAAGAGCACCTGGATGTTCCACAGCACAACTGGCAAAATATTCTGTGGACAGATGAAACCAAAATTGAGTTGTTTGAAAAAAACACACAACACTATGTGTGGAGAAAAAAAGGCACAGCACACCAACATCAAAACCTCATCCCCACTGTAAAACATGGCGGAGGGAGCATCACGGTTTGGGGCCGCTTTGCTGCCTCAGGGCCTGGACGGATTGTTGTCATTGATGGAAAAATGAATTCCAGAGTTTATCAAGACATTTTGCAGGAAAACGTAAGACCATCTGTCCGCCAACTGAAGCTCCGCAGAGGATGGGTGATGCAACAGGACAATGACCCAAAGCATACAAGTAATTCAACAAAAGAATGGCTTCAACAAAACAAAATACGCCTTCTGGAGTGGCCCAGTCAGAGTCCTGACCTCAACCCGATTGAAATGCTGTGGCATGACCTTAAGAGAGCGATTCACACCAGACATCCCAAGAATATTGCTACACTGAAACAGTTTTGTGAAGAGGAGTGGTCCAAAATTACTCCAGATCGTTGTGCAGGTCTGATCTTCAACTACAGGAAACGTTTGGTTGAGGTTATTGCTGCCAAAGGAGGGTCAACCAGTTATTAAGTCCAAAGGTTCACTTACTTTTTCCACCCTGCACTGTGAATGTTTACATGTTCTGTTCAATAAAAACATGAAAACATATAATGTTTGTGTTGTATTATTTTAAGCAGACTGTGTTTTTCAAATTGTTGTGACTTAGATGAAGATCAGAGCACATTTTATGACCAATTCATGCAAAACTCCACATAATCCCAAAGGGTTCACATACTTTTTCTTGCCACTGTATCTCTGTATGTATCTATCTATCTATCTATCTATCTATCTCTGTATCTATCTATCTATCTATCTATCTATCTATCTATTGCTAGATTTTAATTTCCTGTATAAAATATAAATAGTTTATCTTGAAAAGCCTGTTGTGATAAAATGGGCTGTGAAATTCCCCCCCTCCATTTTGTTAGTGTCAATTCTGCATAGACAGTCGTTCCTTCTATAGGATATGAGCTGTGGCTGATTTCCTGTTATGTTCAGTACAGGAAAATGTGCGCAGAAGCGGGAAGATAGGAAAAAGATTTCTTGTGAACCATATATGGTAATAAGTTAACTGAGTGGCTAAACTTTGATGTTGTAATGTATCTGTACACTGATTGGCTAGAAATTCTTTGAATTTTAATAAATAGATCTGGCATAACAAAGGAAGACCAGACTTCTCTGAAAGACCAACACAGTCTTGTGATTGATTCTTTTTGGGGGTCTCCGCCATGGCGTAGCGTAGCTCTTGCATCATTCTGATATATGAGAAAGAAATTACAGATTATTTGGGATTCCAATTATGGTAATTATAATAGGATTTTAATTTGACATCTATCTATCTATCTATCTATCTATCTATCTATCTATCTATCTATCTATCTATCTATCCCTCTGTCTAGCTCTGTATCTATCATCTTAAACATCTATCTATCTATCTTAAACATCTATCTATCTATCTATCCATCCATCCTTCTATTTATTTAGAGACTCATAGGGCTCTATTCTATAGTTGGTGTAATGTAGGGCCCTATTACACTTTATGTGCACAATTTTGCGCGTGCGCAAAAACACATTAACGTAAGGGGAAAAACCCACAAAATGCGCGCTAACTTCTAACGCGAGTGACCCTGCGCGAACCCTGCGTGAGCGAAAGTTCGTGCGCGCATCCCATACTTACCATTGTGAGCGCAAATGCGTTTGTGTGCTGGTACGCAGATGGTATTACAATCGATGCGCAAATTATAAGGAACAATGTTTGCACGCATAATTTTAACGTCTTTTAAAAGCTGTTGGTAACGGCAAATCTGAACGTCCTGGCCGAAACCAAATACACCAGCCCAAAAAAAAAATACAGCACAGTATAGTTACACATTCTACACCTACCCAAACAATAAAATTGAGAAGTTGTGCGTGTTTTTATTATTGCTGCAACATATATACTCAGATTGATTTTGACAGGCGCAAAAACTGAACGGGAGACAATTGTGGTTCTTAATTCTGATTGGCTGAATCGCGTGAAAAAACAGTCTGTCCACCGTTAATGCGGGCGAGTTTCCACGCGTATTTTTTACGCGCAATATTTTCGGACGGATGAAAAAATTAGCTCGGATTGTAATACCAGCGTTAATTTACACGTGTTGACGTTTAACGCAGCGTGCAAAAAAATTTGTGTAATTGTGTAACGTAATAGAGCCTGTGGTGTTTCGCTATGTAATTGTTAGGGCTAGAAGAATTACGTTTAATCGATATCCCGATCTTAACGCTGTAGTCAGGTAAGAAAGTTTTGCGCCTCGCTGCTTGCGCGAGCTTTACTGCACTTTACATCCAGTGGCGACTCTAGGAACAATATTTAGGGGGGGCAAAGAGATACCGCAGTCAAAACTGGGGGGGGCACTAATAATTTTCACCACTAAATCATATCACTGAATAAAACTAAGGGCCCTATCACCTGGTGTGAGCTAAAACACCATCGCTACAGGAAAAGTTTAGTGCGAGTCGCTAAAACTTAGTGCCCGACGACCTACTAACAGATCACCTTGTCCGCGGTAGTCCATGAACAAGGTCGTTTTGCGCATGCTAGGAAAACTCTAAGACCCGGGCTGAGACCCAGCGCTAATGCAGTTGTGTACAGGATAGAACTGTTTTTTTTTCCAGTGCAGAGTGCCGGGCCATACCTATCCCCCGCCCTCACAAGCTTGAATATGAACACATCCAGTGAATAACCTCACACCCCTGCATTATTAAAATCCCCCAAGGTGGTCGTATCATCCATGTTTTGATGCACACATATATTAAGGCTGATGGGCATTGCATGATAAATGCCACCCAACACCATGTAGAATCATTAAACTGCATTTAATAGATCCAAAAGGAAGGCCAGGTGAGCCACATTAACTTCCCTGCTGCAGCATATAAATAACACATGTTTCAGGGCAATACTTATGTGTCCCTTTAAACTTGGTCCACACGGTCACCCTAATAATCACCTGCTTACATACTATGAATATCCCCCAGCATAAAATGTTTAAAATTAGGCAATATACTAGAATTAGGATATACTGTATGTGGATAAAGGATACATTTATAATAGAGCTGACTGCAACAGCAACGACAATGTGGACCAGATCCATTGCTATGGTGTATGGGGCCAAGAGATCACCTGTGCTGCATTCCTTTCAATTGCCTGTTCACTTTGGGCGAGGATCTGGTTTTTCAGTTTTTTTGGAGTTGGTACCAGGGTTGAGCAGTAGGTAAAATGTTGCAATTAGCGCCCTCAAAAAATTAGCGCTGGCACCAAGTGATCTGTTAGCTGCAAAAGCGCTAGAGATCTCTTGCGCTAGCCATGTTAAGTAAAGGACAAGGAAAGTACAGTAAACTCGCGCTACAAATCACTAATAGCAATGTGCTAAGTGATTTTTCCCGTTTGTAGAAGGAGGCAAACGATCTGTTGGTCCTGCGCTTGACTCGTTTAACCTGGCGCTAACACAAAACCATGCCGACGCAAGGGTTAACTCAGACCAGGTAATAGTGCCCTAAATAAGTATATATATAAATAAGATTCCAAAACCCCTGATTAATGTGATGCAATGATACCTTGTTATTGTACTAACCTGATACTTAAATTCAATATTTTATTTGCCGCAATTCGGCATTTTTCACTGAATGTCTGATAGCTGCTTCAGCGACTCCTCGTTTAGCAAATTACAGTGACCATTCGCTAAATAGGGAATTCACTTTATTTTTGGCAAAATGAATTCCCCGAAATGTGACAAAGCAGAGGATCTAAAGATGATTAGACCATTTAGATTCTAACTTCCATAGTAACCCCTAAAATGCCATAAACACAGGGAAATACAATAAAATTAATAAACAATGTGGCATTTAGCTACTCCTTAACCCCTAAAATGCGATTAATCAAGATAAAACATGAAATGAATACACTGTGAGGCATGTAGCCTACCCATTAACCCCTACAATGCCATTAATCAAGGAAAAAATAAAATGTATACTGTTAGGGATGAAGCCTACCCATTAACCCTTAATATACAACTAAAACCAAGGCAAAAATTAACGTAATACACAATGTAATGTATAGTCTGAACATTAACCTCATCACTGCTGAGCCATTTCAACCCTGTGAAAATGTTTAAGTTTAAGTGCCTGTTATTATTTAACGTTTTATGCCTTTTACTTCAAACCGAATATGGTCATGTTGGATATCATTGGAAAGGCCAGAATCTGCCCTAACCAACGACACCTAGATCGTCCATATACGATGCACAGGGACGGAGATACAGCAGTCCGATTAAGTGGTGGAAGCTGGATGCTGATTTTTGGTGGGGGGGGCACATGGGGGGGCAAGGAATAACCTAGGGGGGCAATTGCCCCCCCTTGCCCCCCTGTAGAGTCGCCTATGTTTACATCTCCTATACTTAACATGGGAAGTGCAGCCTATTTTTAGCATCTCGACAAGTCAGGCATTACAAGCACATATTACCGTCGGGACATGCAAGCAAAAATTTTGGCACCTCCTAAAATCTGGGGTTAAATGATTCTGCAAAAACAAAATCACTTGACACGCTCTAGAACCCTCCCCCCATTAAATCTCATACTCGCCTCTTATCCCGCAGTGAGAACGGTGGCCCCATCCGCCACTTCTTCTGTACGGGAGCAGAGAGAGAGACTAGGAACAAATAGTCCCCAGTCTCCCTCCGCGGCGCTATCTCACGAGAGTGAGATCGTGCAGGGCTAGCGACCTAGAAGTGCAACCCTCCAAGGAGTCCTATGGACTCCAGGAGGTGATGCTCGCGGCGGTGCAGAAGGGCTACCACGACCATCCCAGCGGTGTTCCGGGGCAAGGTGCGGAACTAGCGCCTGCCAAAGGAATAAAGCATTAACATGAGGACGTGCATTTTCCCAGATTAGCGTCCTCATGTTAATGTCAGCTATGGAATAGGGCCCGAATACAGCCCATTCATTCCACACACTTCTATGGGTGATTTTTTTTATTCAAAAGCGGAACGGGGGTACGACATGGACAACCGTAATCATGGTGTTATTCCATACTTTACAAATAAACTCACTATCTCTGTCGCTGTTTAGTGAATAATGCCCCCACGTGCTTGTGATATCTGTGATTTATATTGATTTGAAGAAGTGGAAATTGATTTTTTTTGTCAATATGAAATATGACTTCTTTTAAATCATAGAAATGAAAATGTTTTGCATTTTATGCAGATATTTCCTTCCTTTTGTTCTTTATTGTATCAGCTCAGTATTGGATTTTCTTTAAAGGAAATTCGAGAAGCCCTTACTGCCATCTAGTGGAAGGAAGCTAAACTACAACGCTGAACAAAATCCCATTTAATTACAATTATTAGCATGCGCCAACATATTCAGCAGCGCTGTACAATGGGTAGGATAAACAGACATAGAAATTAGCAAATAAGTGTAATGTCCAGATAACGATAGGAAGTGGCAGAGCCTGCACACGTGAGCTTACAATCTATGAGGGGAAAGAGGAGCCCGCTCACATGAGTTTACAATCTATGAGGGGAAAGAGGAGCCCGCTCATGTGAGTTTACAATCTATGAGGGAGAAGAGGAGCCCGGTCACGTGAGCTTACAATCTATGAGGGGAAAGAGGAGCCCGCTCACGTGAGTTTACAATCTATGAGGGGAAAGAGGAGCCATTCACGTGAGCTTACAATCTATGAGGGGAAAGAGGAGCCCACTCACGTGAGCTTACAATCTATGAGGGGAAAGAGGAGCCCACTCACGTGAGCTTACAATCTATGAGGGGAAAGAGGAGCCCGCTCACGTGAGCTTTACAATCTATGAGGGGAAAGAGGAGCCCGCTCACGTGAGTTTACAATCTATGAGGGGAAAGAGGAGCCCGCTCACGTGAGCTTACAATCTATGAGGGGAAAGAGGAGCCCGCTCACGTGAGCTTACAATCTATGAGGGGAAAGAGGAGCCCACTCACGTGAGTTTACAATCTATGAGGGGAAAGAGGAGCCCGCTCACGTGAGCTTACAATCTATGAGGGGAAAGGAGCCCAATCACATGAGTTTACAATCTATGAGGAGAAAGAGGAGCCCGGTCACGTGAGCTTACAATCTATGAGGGGAAAGAGGAGCCCAATCACGTGAGTTTACAATCTATGAGGGGAAAGAGGAGCCCGCTCACGTGAGCTTACAATCTATGAGGGAAAAGAGGAGCCCGTTCACGGGAGCTTACAATCTATGAGGGGAAAGAGGAGCCGCACACGTGAGCTTACAATCTATGAGGAAAAGAGGAGCCCCCTCACGTGAGCTTACAATCTATGAGGAGAAAGAGGAGCCCGCTCACGTGAGTTTACAATCTATGAGGGGAAAGAGGAGCCGCTCACGTGAGCTTACAATCTATGAGGGGAAAGAGGAGCCCGCTCACGTGAGTTTACAATCTATGAGGGGAAAGAGGAGCCGCTCACGTGAGCTTACAATCTATGAGGGGAAAAGAGGAGCCCGCTCACGTGAGCTTACAATCTATGAGGGGAAAGAGGAGCCCGCTCACGTGAGCTTACAATCTATGAGGGGAAAAGAGGAGCCCACTCGTGAGCTTACAATCTATGAGGGGAAAGAGGAGCCCACTCACGTGAGCTTACAATCTATGAGGGGAAAGAGGAGCCCACTCACGTGAGCTTACAATCTATGAGGGGAAAGAGGAGCCCGCTCACGTGAGCTTACAATCTATGAGGGGAAAGAGGAGCCCGCTCACGTGAGCTTACAATCTATGAGGGGAAAGAGGAGCCCACTCCCGTGAGCTTACAATCTATGAGGGAAAAGAGGAGCCCGTTCACGGGAGCTTACAATCTATGAGGGGAAAGAGGCGCCCGCACATGTGAGCTTACAACCTATGAGGGAAAAGAGGAGCCCCCTCACGTGAGCTTACAATCTATGAGGAGAAAGAGGAGCCCGGTCACGTGAGCTTACAATCTATGAGGGGAAAGAGGCGCCCGCACATGTGAGTTTACAACATATGAGGGAAAAGAGGAGCCCCCTCACGTGAGCTTACAATCTATGAGGAGAAAGAGGAGCCCGGTCACGTGAGTTTACAATCTATGAGGGGAAAGGAGCCCAATCACATGAGCTTACAATCTATGAGGGGAAAGAGGAGCCGCTCACGTGAGTTTACAATCTATGAGGGGAAAGAGGAGCCCGCTCACGTGAGCTTACAATCTATGAGGGGAAAGAGGAGCCCGCTCACGTGAGTTTACAATCTATGAGGGAAAAGAGGAGCCCGCTCACGTGAGTTTACAATCTATGAGGGGAAAGAGGAGCCCGCTCACGTGAGTTTACAATCTATGAGGGGAAAGAGGAGCCCGCTCACGTGAGCTTACAATCTATGAGGGGAAAGAGGAGCCGCTCACGTGAGCTTACAATCTATGAGGAGAAAGAGGAGCCCGGTCACGTGAGCTTACAATCTATGAGGGGAAAGAGGAGCCGCTCACGTGAGCTTACAATCTATGAGGGGAAAGAGGAGCCCGCTCACGTGAGCTTACAATCTATGAGGGGAAAGAGGAGCCGCTCACGTGAGCTTACAATCTATGAGGGGAAAGAGGAGCCCCCTCACGTGAGCTTACAATCTATGAGGGGAAAGAGGAGCCCGCTCACGTGAGCTTACAATCTATGAGGGGAAAGAGGAGCCCGCTCACGTGAGCTTACAATCTATGAGGGGAAAAGAGGAGCCGCTCACGTGAGTTTACAATCTATGAGGGGAAAGAGGAGCCCGCTCACGTGAGTTTACAATCTATGAGGGGAAAGAGGAGCCCGCTCACGTGAGCTTACAATCTATGAGGGGAAAGAGGAGCCGCTCACGTGAGCTTACAATCTATGAGGGGAAAGAGGAGCCCGCTCACGTGAGCTTACAATCTATGAGGAGAAAGAGGAGCCCGGTCACGTGAGCTTACAATCTATGAGGGGAAAGAGGAGCCCCCTCACGTGGGCTTACAATCTATGAGGAGAAAGAGGAGCCCGGTCACGTGAGCTTACAATCTATGAGAAGAAAGAGGAGCCCGGTCACGTGAGTTTACAATCTATGAGGGGAAAGAGGAGCCCGCTCACGTGAGTTTACAATCTATGATGGGAAAGAGGAGCCCGCTCACATGAGTTTACAATCTATGAGGGGAAAGAGGAGCCCACTCACGTGAGTTTACAATCTATGAGGGGAAAGAGAAGCCCACTCACGTGAGCTTACAATCTATGAGGGGAAAGAGGAGCCCGCTCACGTGAGTTTACAATCTATGAGGGGAAAGAGGAGCCCGGTCACGTGAGCTTACAATCTATGAGGGGAAAGAGGAGCCGTCACGTGAGCTTACAATCTATGAGGGGAAAGAGGAGCCCGCTCACGTGAGCTTACAATCTATGAGGGGAAAGAGGAGCCCGCTCACGTGAGCTTACAATCTATGAGGGGAAAGAGGAGCCCGCTCACGTGAGCTTACAATCTATGAGGGGAAAGAGGAGCCCGCTCACGGGAGTTTACAATCTATGAGGGGAAAGAGGAGCCCGCTCACGTGAGCTTACAATCTATGAGGAGAAAGAGGAGCCGCTCACGTGAGTTTACAATCTATGAGGGGAAAGAGGAGCCCGCTCACGGGAGCTTACAATCTATGAGGGGAAAGAGGAGCCTGCTCACGTGAGTTTACAATCTATGAGGGGAAAGCGGAGCCCGCTCACGTGAGTTTACAATCTATGAGGGGAAAGAGGAGCCCGGTCACGTGAGTTTACAATCTATGAGGGGAAAGAGGAGCCCGCTCACGTGAGTTTACAATCTATGAGGAGAAAGAGGAGCCCGGTCACGTGAGTTTACAATCTATGAGGGGAAAGAGGAGCCCGCTCACGTGAGCTTACAATCTATGAGGAGAAAGAGGAGCCCGGTCACGTGAGCTTACAATCTATGAGGGGAAAGAGGAGCCCATGCACGTGAGCATACAATCTATGATGGGAAAGAGGAGCCGCTCACGTAAGCTTACAATCTATGAGGGGAAAGAGGAGCCCGCTCACGTGAGCTTACAATCTATGAGGGGAAAGAGGAGCCGCTCACGTGAGTTTAGAATCTATGAGGGGAAAGAGGAGCCCGCTCATGTGAGCTTACAATCTATGAGGGGAAAGAGGAGCCGCTCACGTGAGCTTACAATCTATGAGGGAAAGAGGAGCCCGCTCACGGGAGCTTACAATCTATGAGGGGAAAGAGGAGCCGCTCACGGGAGCTTACAATCTATGAGGGGAAAGAGGAGCCAGCTCACGTGAGCTTACAATCTATGAGGGGAAAGAGGAGCCCGCTCACGTAAGCTTACAATCTATGAGGGGAAAGAGGAGCCCGGTCACGTGAGCTTACAATCTATGAGGAGAAAGAGGAGCCCGGTCACGTGAGCTTACAATCTATGAGGAGAAAGAGGAGCCCGGTCACGTGAGCTTACAATCTATGAGGGGAAAGAGGAGCCCGCACATGTGAGCTTACAATCTATGAGGGGAAAGAGGAGCCTGCTCACGTGAGTTTACAATCTATGAGGGGAAAGAGGAGCCCGCTCACGTGAGCTTACAATCTATGAGGAGAAACAGGAGCCCGCTCACGTGAGCTTACAATCTATGAGGGGAAAGAGGAGCCGCTCACGTGAATTTACAATCTATGAGGGGAAAGAGGAGCCGCTCACGTGAGCTTACAATCTATGAGGGGAAAGAGGAGCCCGCTCACGTGAGCTTACGATCTATGAGGAGAAAGAGGAGCCGCTCACGTGAGCTTACAATCTATGAGGGGAAAGAGGAGCCGCTCACGTGAGCTTACAATCTATGAGGGGAAAGAGGAGCCGCTCACGTGAGCTTACAATCTATGAGGGGAAAGAGGAGCCCGGTCACGTGAGCTTACAATCTATGAGGAGAAAGAGGAGCCCGGTTACGTGAGCTTACAATCTATGAGGGGAAAGAGGAGCCCGCTCACGTGAGCTTACAATCTATGAGGGGAAAGAGGAGCCCGCTCACGTGAGTTGTCCCTGCAAAGTGTATAACTGTAAATGCTGGTTTGAAATACGCAGTTGTTCCTGGGTTTACCCTAACCTGAGTCCTCTCTCGTGTTTGGGGTATTTTGCTGTAAATCGCGATCCTCTTCTGGGGTCCTGGAGCGAGGGAGGTACTGTTTGGCGGAGATATCCAGTCGGGATATCCGGGGTCCGTCACATTAGTGGCAGCAGTGGGATGCTTCCTACTGAATGCTGGTTTGACATACACATATCCAGGGTCCGTCACAATACTTTACAAGGGGAGGACCAACATGGTGAAGTCCAGCTCATGATGAGCTGGACTTCACCAAGAAGCGCGCCCACTGGGTTCTGCGTTTGTTGAACATAGAATAAAAAACGAAATCGTTGAGCTTGCCAAAAAGTTCCTTGTCACGTTGGAAGATGGGAAGTCTGTCGACTTTGAGGCGAATGTCAGTGGAGATGAAGCTACTTTGACAGAAGATGATTTTCCGGGGTGTTTAGAGATGTGGGTGCAGGAGATGTGTGTGGAGATCCGTGGCGATTATGAGGAGAAATGCTGAATGAAGAAGCTTTCTTTAAAATGTATTTTTTAAAATTCAAATCATAATTTCATTTTCTCTTGTCTGTTTAGTTAAGGATATATTTTCCTCTATATGTGTCACTGGGTGCATCCATTGTGCGATATTTTCCTCTATATGTGTCACTGGGTGCATCCATTGTGTGATATTTTCCTCTGTATGTGTCACTGGGTGCATCCATTGTGTGATATTTTCCTCTATATGTGTCACTGGGTGCATCCATTGTGTGATATTTTCCTCTATGTGTCACTGGGTGCATCCATTGTGTGATATTTACCTCTATATGTGTCACTGGGTGTATCCATTGTGTGATATTTTCCTCTATGTGTCACTGGGTGCATCCATTGTGTGATATTTTCCTCTATATGTGTCACTGGGTGCATCCATTGTGTGATATATTCCTCTATATGTGTCACTGGGTGCATCCATTGTGTGATATTTTCCTCTATATATGTCACTGGGTGCATCCATTGTGTGATATTTTCCTCTATATGTGTCACTGGGCGCATCCGTTGTGTGATATTTTCCTCTATATATGTCACTGGGTGCATCCATTGTGTGATATTTTCCTCTATATGTGTCACTGGGTGCATCCATTGTGTGATATATTCCTCTATATGTGTCACTGGGTGCATCCATTGTGTGATATTTTCCTCTATATGTGTCACTGGGTGCATCCATTGTGTGATATATTCCTCTATATGTGTCACTGGGTGCATCCATTGTGTGATATTTTCCTCTATATGTGTCACTGGGTGCATCCATTGTGTGATATTTTCCTCTATATATGTCACTGGGTGCATCCATTGTGTGATATTTTCCTCTATATGTGTCACTGGGTGCATCCACTGTGTGATATATTCCTCTATATGTGTCACTGGGTGCATCCATTGTGTGATATTTTCCTCTATATGTGTCACTGGGTGCATCCATTGTGTGATATATTCCTCTATATGTGTCACTGGGTGCATCCATTGTGTGATATTTTCCTCTATATATGTCACTGGGTGCATCCATTGTGTGATATTTTCCTCTATATGTGTCACTGGGCGCATCCGTTGTGTGATATTTTCCTCTATATGTGTCACTGGGTGCATCCATTGTGTGATATTTTCCTCTATATGTGTCACTGGGTGCATCCATTGTGTGATATATTCCTCTATATATGTCACTGGGTGCATCCATTGTGTGATATTTCCCACTGTATGTGTCACTGGGTGCATCCATTGTGTGATATTTCCCTCTGTATGTGTCACTGGGTGCATCCATTGTGTGATATTTCCCTCTGTATGTGTAACTGGGTGCATCCATTGTGTGATATTTTCCTCTATATGTGTCACTGTGTGCATCCATTGTGTGATGTTTTCCTCTATATGTGTCACTGGGCGCATCCATTGTGTGATATTTCCCTCTGTATGTGTCACTGGGTACATTCATTGTGTGATATTTTCCTTTATATGTGTCATTGTGTGATATTTTGTGTTGTAAACTGCCCCCCACACAGTATCTTTCCATCACTTGCTCCTCACTGTGTGGCTTTGGCCATAGAATGGAGTGAATGGGTCAGTCACCGACTCACATCATTGTATTGTGTGGGATGTATTCAAAGGACAACACCAGGGGGTAGATTAGAAGGCTTTTACGCTCCCTGTCATATCTCATGTATGTTGCAAGGTGGGATATATCTCAGGTAGACTGGATAACACAATACAACCCCTGCATCCTTATTTAAACATTCCCTCCTTCACCTCATTAACTGATAGATTGTAGATTAAATAAACACGAGCCACAAAGCAAAGCTTTTGGTAAATGTTGCATCATGAGAAAATTCCACAAAATGGAAACAAGAGATCAAAAACTAACTTTATGTTTCCCTTTTACGTGTAATTATTTCAAGCAAAGTAAAATCCAGCAGAATGTGTTTTAGTTAATGTGTTTTATAATGTGTTTTATATGTTATGCACAAGTACTCTAGTTACAGCTTATGGAAGTGGTAGTGTCCCTTTATGTTCCCTTATGGACTCTAGGAGCCAATAGCAGTGGTGGTGTGCCATTCCTGTGAAGGTATCGGCTTGTGGCCACTTTCGGTAGGTACTAACCCCTGCACACTGGGAACACCCTACAAGACTTGCTGTTTAGGAGATGCTGTGACCCAGTCGTTTCGCTGTCACTATTTGCCCATTTCACAGTCACTCAGATCTTTTCACCCATTTTTCCTGCTTCCAACACATGAAATTCAACAACTGACTGGTCAATTTCTCCAAGTATATCCCACCCCGTGTCAGTATATCCAACCCCATGACAGTATATCCTGTCCGTGACAATATATCCCACCACGCAACAATATATCCCACCGTGACAATATATCCCACCCGTGACTATATCCCACCCTGCGACATTATATCCCACCCCGTAACAATACATCCCACCCCGTGACACTATATCCCACCCTGTAGCAATATATCCCACCCCGTGACTATATATCCCACCCCGCGACAATATATCCCACCACGTGACAATATATCCCACCGTGACAATATATCGCAGCCCGCGACAATATATCCCACCCCGTGACTATATATCCCACCCTGTGACAATATGTCCCACCACGCGACAATATATCCCACCACGCGACAATATATCCCACCACGTGACAATATATCCCACCATGACAATATATCGCAGCCCGCGACAATATATCCCACCCCGTGACTATATATCCCACCCTGTGACAATATGTCCCACCACGCGACAATATATCCCACCACGCGACAATATATCCCACCGTGACAATATATCCCACCACGCAACAATATATCCCACCGTGACAATATATCCCACCCCGTGACCAGGGCCGCCATCAGGGCATTACGCCCCATGCTGCCGCAAGGGTCCCAGGGGGGCCCGGGCCGCCGGGGCCCCATCGGCTGCGGCAGCGCCATTTTACAGCTCCGGTATTGGACTCTCCGAATCCGGAGCCGTACTGTGTCTCTCCTCCTCCTGACTGGCTGGGCGGGGCCAAGCAGCGTGCGTGGGCCTCCCAAGCATGCTGCTTTGGCCCCGCCCCCTCCAGTCACATGAACAGCTGCCTGCGATGGAGGAGGGCCCGGGAGAAGAGAAGACGGAGGGCCCAGGAGAAGAAAAGAAGAAGGAAGAGAGAAGACAAGAAGAAGGATGAAGAGAGGACAGGGACAGAAAACTGCGGAGAGGTGAGCCAGGGCCCAGCCAGACCCCCTGAGCCCTGACCCAGGGACAAGACCAGGGACCAGGCCCAGTCCAGACCCCAGGGCCCAGACCCCAAGGCCCAGACTCCAGACCTCAAGGCCCAGACCCAGGGCCCAGACCCAGGGCCCAGACCCAGGGACTAGACCAGGGACCCTAGACCAGGGACCAGGCCCCAGACCCCAACCCAGACCAGACCCAGGGCCCAGACCCCAGGGACCAGACCCAGAGCCCAGACCCAAGGCCTAGTCCAGACCTCAAGGTCCAGAGCCCAGACCCCAATGCCCAGGGACCAGACCAGGGCCTAGACCCCAAGGCCCAGAGCCCAGACCCCAAGGCCCAGACCCCAGGCCAGACAGGGCCCAGATCAGACCCCAAGGCCCAGATCCAGGGACCAAAGCCCAGACCCAGGGCCCAGACCAGACCCCACGGACCAGGCCCAGCCTAGACCCCAAGGCCCAGCCCAGATACAAGGCCCAATACAAGGCCCAGGCCCAGCCCAGACCCCAAGACCCAGATCAGACCCAGGGTCCAGACCCCAGGGCCCAGACCCCAAGCCCCAGGGACCAGACCCAGACCCCAGCCCCAGGGACCAGGCCCAGACCCAGGGCCCAGACCCAGGGCCCAGACTGCAAGGCCCAGAGCCCAGACCCCAAGGCACAGAGCCCAGGCCAGACAGGGCCCTGACCAGACCCCAGGGACCAGACCACAAGACCCAGGGACCAGACCCAGGGCCCAGACATCAAGGCCCAGACCCCAGGCCAGAAAGGGCCCAGACCCAGGGCCCAGACCAGACCCCAGGGACCAGGCCCAGACCAGACCCCAGGGCCCAGACCCAGGGACCAGATCTAGAGCCCAGGGCCCAGACCCCAAGGCCCAGACCTCAAGGCCAAGACCCCAAGGCCCAGAGCCCAAGAGTTCAGGCCAGACAGGGCCCAAACCAGACCACAGGGACCAGGCCCAGACCCCGACCCCATGGACCAGGCCCCAGACCCCAAGGCCCAGCCCCAGAGCCCAGACCAGACCCCAAGGCACAGACCCAGGGACCAGACCCCAAGGCCCAGACCCAGAGCCCAGACCCTGGGCCCAGACCCAGACCCCAAGCCCCAGGGACCAGACCCCAGACCCCAGCCCCAGGGACCAGGCCAGACCCCAGGGCCCAGACCCAGGGCCCAGACTGCAAGGCCCAGAGCCCAGACCCCAAGGCACAGAGCCCAGGCCAGACAGGGCCCTGACCAGACCCCAGGGACCAGACCACAAGACCCAGGGACCAGACCCAGGGCCCAGACATCAAGGCCCAGACCCCAGGCCAGAAAGGGCCCAGACCCAGGGCCCAGACCAGACCCCAGGGACCAGGCCCAGACCAGACCCAGGGCCCAGACCCAGGGACCAGATCTAGAGCCCAGGGCCCAGACCCCAAGGCCCAGACCTCAAGGCCAAGACCCCAAGGCCCAGAGCCCAAGAGTTCAGGCCAGACAGGGCCCAAACCAGACCACAGGGACCAGGCCCCAGACCCCGACCCCATGGACCAGGCCCAGACCCCAAGGCCCAGCCCCAGAGCCCAGACCAGACCCCAAGGCACAGACCCAGGGACCAGACCCCCAAGGCCCAGACCCAGAGCCCAGACCCTGGGCCCAGACCCAGACCCCAAGGCCCAGCCCCAAGGCCCAGACCCAGGGACCAGACCCCAAGGCCCAGCCCAGACCCAGGGACCAGGGCCCAGACCCCAAGGCCCAGACCCAGGGGCCCAGACCCCAAGGCCCAGGGACAAGGCCCAGACCCCAGACCCTAAGGCCCAGACCAGACCCCAAGGCCCAGCCCAGACCCCAAGGTCCAGACCCAGGGACCAGACCCCAAGGCCCAGACCCAATGCCCAGGGACCAGGTCTCAGACCCCAA
This sequence comes from Leptobrachium leishanense, assembly GCA_009667805.1. Lineage (NCBI taxonomy): Eukaryota > Metazoa > Chordata > Amphibia > Anura > Megophryidae > Leptobrachium > Leptobrachium leishanense. The sequence goes on from CM019064.1 coordinate 445,978,436, forward strand.
GACCCAGGGCCCAGCCCAGACCCCAAGGCCCATACCTCGGTGCCCAGACCCCAGGGTCCAGGCCAGACTCAGGGCCCAGAGCCCAGTCCAGACCCCAAGGTCCAAACCAGACGCAGCCCAGGGACCAGGCCCAGACCAGACCCAAAAGCCATCATATACAGCCCATTACTGTGCGTTTTATTGCTGTGGAGCTCTGTGATATGTTCATACACTCTGCGCATTACTGTGAGTTTTATACCTGTGGAGCTCTGTGATACGCTCATACACACCACACATTACTGTGAGTTTTATTGCTGTGGAGCTCTGTGATACGCTCATACACACTGCACATTACTGTGAGTTTTATACCTGTGGAACTCTGTGATACGCTCATACACACCGCACATTACTGTGAGTTTTATTGCTGTGGTGCTATGTTATATCCCACTCCGTGACTATGTATCCCACCCCGCGACAATATATCCAACCCCGTAACAATATATCCCACCTCGCAACATTATATCCCACCTCATGACAATATATCCCCACCCCGTGACACTATATCCCAGCCCGTGACAATGTATCCCACCCCGTGACAATGTATCCCACTTTATGACAGTATATCCCACCCAGTGACAGTACAGTATAAACCACCCCGTGACACTGTATCCAACCCCGTGACAGTCTGTCCCACCCTGTGACAATATATCCTGCCCGTGACAATGTATCCCACCCAGTGACAATATATCCCACAACGCACCTTGTGACAATATATACCACCATGTGACAATATATCCACCCCGTGACAATATATCCTACCTTGTGACAGTATATCCCACGCACCACCCCGTGACAATATATCCCACCCAACACCCCCGTGACAATATATCCTACCTTTGACAGTATATCCCACCTTGCGACAGTATATCCCACCCCATGACAGGCGCCATTGTTACCATATAATCAATGTTAGTTCACCTGTCAGTGGGTTTAATGTTGTGACGGATCAGTGTGTATATAACAATATACGTAACATTTTACTGTCACACATATACCTGGCTATAAGAATTGGTAAGGAACTGTGCAGATACTTACAGATAAGATCTGGTCTCCTCGCTGCAGCTCCCCGCTGAGATCTGCCGGTCCTCCTGCTAAGATGAAGGAGATAAAAATTCCTTCTCCGTCTTCACCTCCAACTATATTGAACCCCAGTCCTGTTGACCCCTTGTGCAGTATTACTTTTCGAGGTTCTCTGAAGGAAATGAAAATAGAAGCAGTGTTGGTTAGGAGCTCGAGGGTCCGGCTGGGCATTTTGACATTTTCAGTGTCTCTCTGAGATGTTGCATTGGGATTAACATTATTGTGTGCTCTGTGCCTTTTGTGTGCAGACACCCCCTGATGATGATAAAAAGTCCTCTGTGTCCCCCGATTCAGAAACCTATTTCAACCCTGTCAGCACCTGGAGCTGGTAATAAAAAAATCTACGGGAGCTGATGTCCCGGCTACCAGGACTAGTCTGACCCACCTGCTGGATTTGCAACCTGCGTAGGAATAATTGGGAGTAGGGATGAGATGTTCGGTTCGATCTGTTCGGTGTTCGATTCGAACATCGCCCGTTCGGCTGTTCGTCGAACTCCGAACATTTCCGCGTGTTCGCCGCTTATTCACCCACAATGCACCACAATGGACCACAATGCACTTTTCCACTGGCCTGAAGCTTGTAATTGGCTACAGCCTTGCACCTGACCACAGGTCAGGTGCAAGACTATGCCAATCATGGCTCAGAGTCCTGATTGGGCAAATGTTGCCCAATCATGGGCTCACAGAGCTAAGTCCCGCAGCACACTATATAAGGCGTCTCTCGCAGCCCCAGCACGTGTTTTTTGAGAGGAGATTGTTCTGTTAGTGTGTCTTCTCAGTGCCAGCAGCTATTGGGGGGTCTCACTTCTAGGGATGAGCTGTTCGGTTCGATCGGTTCAGAGTTCGCATCGAACATAGCCTGTTCGTTTGTTCGCAAACACGAACATTTCCGGGTGTTCGCCGCGTGTTCGCCCACAATGCACCACAATGCACTTTCCCACTGGCCTGAAGCTCGTAATTGGCTACAGCCTTGCACCTGACCACAGGTCTGGTGCAAGACAGGTTCAACACTATGCCAATCACGGCTCAGAGTCCTGATTGGGCGAATTTTGCCCAATCATGGGCTCACAGAGCTAAGTCCCGCAGCACACTATATAAGGTTTCCACCCAGCGCTTCTGCATGCATTTGAGAGGAGATTTCAGAGGAGATAGTTGTTGTGTGTTCTTACTGCCGGTCTGCCACGCTACTGGGGGGGGGGTCTGGGGGTCTCATTTCTACCAAATATCTGGGAATTGAGGTGATCTGTCTCTTGTCACTGCCAGCAAGTATTTTGGGGGTCACTAATTACTACAAACTATTTGGGAATTGAGGTGATCTGTGTCTTGTCACACAGCCAGTGCCACGCAGTATTTTGGGGGTCACAAATGTCTACAAAACATTTGGGAATTGAGGTGATCTGTGTCTTGTGACTGACTGCCAGTACCACACAGTATTTTGGGGGGTCACTAATTTTTACAAAATATCTGGGAATTGAGGTGATCTGTGTCTTGTCACTGCCAGCAAGTATTTTGGGGGTCACTGATTTCTACAAAATATTTGGGAATTGAGGTGATCTGTGTCTTGTCACACAGCCAGTGCCACGCAGTATTTTGGGGGTCACAATTTCTACAAAACATTTGGGAATTGAGGTGATCTGTGTCTTGTCACACAGCAGTACCACGCAGTATTTTGGGGGTCACTAATTTTTACAAAATATCTGGAATTGAGGTGATCTGTGTCTTGTCACTGCCAGCAAGTATTTTGGGGGTCACTGATTTCTACAAAATATTTGGGAATTGAGGTGATCTGTGTCTTGTCACACAGCCAGTGCCACGCAGTATTTTTGGGGGTCACAAATTTCTACAAAACATTTGGGAATTGAGGTGATTTGTGTCTTGTCACTGCCAGCAAGTATTTTGGGGGTCACTAATTTTTACAAAATATCTGGGAATTGAGGTGATCTGTCTCTTGTCACTGCCAGCAAGTATTTTGGGGGTCACAAATTTCTACAAAACATTTGGGAATTGAGGTGATCTGTGTCTTGTCACACATCCAGTACCACGCTCTATTTTGGGGGTCACAAATTTCTATGAAACATTTGGGAATTGAGGTGATCTGTGTCTTGTCACTGTCAGCAAGTATTTTGGGGGTCACAAATTTCTACAAAATATTTGGGAATTGTTATAATCCGTGTGTTCTCACTGGCTGCCACCCATCAGGGGGGTCTCACTGATTTATAGGAGGTTTCTGAGATTTGTAATCTGTGGCTTCTCACTGCCACCCATCAGGGGGTCCCACATACTTCTAGCAGATTTATGTGAATTGTAATTTGTGTCTTCTCACTGCCACCCATCAGGGGGTCACACTGATTTATAGGAGGTTTCTGAGACTTGTAATCTGTGTCTTCTCACTGCCAGCTATCAGGGGGTCCCACATACTTCTGCGAATTGTAATTTGTGTCTTCTCACTGCCACCCATCAGGGGGTCACACTGATTTATAGGAGGTTTCTGAGACTTGTAATCTGTGTCTTCTCACTGCCAGCTATCAGGGGGTCCCACATACTTCTGCGAATTGTAATCTGTGGCTTCTCACTGCCACCCATCAGGGGGTCACACTGATTTATAGGATGTTTCTGAGATTTGTAATCTGTGTCTTCTCACTGCCAGCTATCAGGGGGTCCCACATACTTCTATCAGATTTTTTTTTTGTATTCTGAGGCTTTTATTGAAGTGATAAACAGGAATCAGATAACATACAAACGAATAAGGATCAAATAGAAATAACAGAAAAGTGTAACATACGATCGTATTCATATAAGGTAATCCAGTAGATACATTGTAAATTAAAATCAGTTTGGTAAGTAAGGACCGGTACAAAGGTGTATATTTGCGGCATGTCGAATAAACATACAATATTTATCACTGTAATATTTTAGTGAAAGCCTGTTTTTGTTTTCCATACCGGGAAACAAGCATGTGTATTAATGGGGACAAGCAGGTGAATGAAGAGTAGGAATAGAACAAGAGTGTATGTAAGGGGAGTATAAAAGAGTGAGGAAAGAGAAGAGCAAAGGAAGGAGACAGAGGGCGAGGAGAGAAGAGGGGGAGAGAAAAGAGAAGGGAAGAAAGGAAAAGAAAAAAAAGGGGGGAGGGTTACGGTAGTTTCTCTTCACTTTTTCTCTTTCTTTTTCTTTCTGCTGGGGGGGAGGGAGGAGGGGCGACCTGCGAAGGAGGGCCACGATATAACTCCGATACAAAGGCGTGAGAGAAAGAGGCCCGTCTCTCATCCTCCACCTTGCTCCAAACGTTAATCATCCTCAGTCATGTGAGGCATGTGGGCGGTCGGGTCTGTTTACTGACCTTCTTCAAGGGATCTCAGTTTATGTTACTAGATTATTATATTAGTAGGTTCGAGTCTGCGGCGGAATGCAGATGAGGTATGGAATCCGTCCCAGTAGAACCATTTCAGCAGATGATTTGGGTCTTGTCTGTCCGATTGTTGGGCGGCTAGGTTGTCAACTGCTCTTAAGTGTTCAATTGCTTCCGCCCATTCCGTAAATGAAGGGACCTCTAATGATCTCCAGTGAGCCGGGATAAGGCGTCTCGCAGCCAAGAGGAGGTGTAGGGCCACTGAGTTACGCAACGTTCGTTATTTTCCAGGCAAGTGCAGAAGAAGATACACTGCTGGTGCAAAAGGCAAGTCTAGCCCGTAACTTCCATCACGACCTCCGCTACCAAACGCCAAAAAGGGGTAATCTTTTCGCAGGTCCACCATATGTGTAAATATGTGCCGGTCTGTGTCCCGCAACGCCAGCAGATCGAATCACATGAAAGTGAAAAGTGTGCAGTCTGATGGGGAGTGTAATATCAAAACGTTAGTAGTTTGTAAGATGTCTCGATCACCTTAAACGCTTGGGAACCATACAAGGTAAGGTAAAAGGTCTTAGCCCATATCTCAGGAGTAAAGTCAAGTTCTAGGATCGTCTCCCAGTGACCGCATAAGGGCGGTAGTGAGGTATCACATTTCTGGAGGAGAGCATATATGGTAGAAATGCTCTTAGAGAGTGGTAAGGCAAGTTTACAGAAGGTTTCGAAGGGCGTGAGTGGACGCAGGGGGCGAAAACCCCTCGGGAGAGATCTCACAAAATGTCGCAATCGATGGAGAGCAAATCTGTCTCCAAAAGATAAAGTGTCATCACCGTCAGAGGATTCGGGTATCGTAACCACATCATTCTGAAGCACTTGAAATAGAAACAGCCTAGTCCCGTCCGTAAATCGACGATGTAGGCTAGTTCCCATTCCCGGGCAGAATCCCGGGTGGTGTTGGAGAGGTAAAAGCGGTGATAAGGAGGGTGACAGACCAAAGGGACCCCTGATCCTCCACCACACCAAAAGCGTGTCCCTGTATAAACCAGAGGGAGGTACATAAGGTCTCAAGAGCTGTGAGGGCAACCATGGCGTGGTCCACAAGGGTCTGCATGCAAGTCTCTCCTCCAGGTCCAGCCATAATTTGTCTGACCCAATGAGCATCCAATCCATAATCCTTGTTAATTGTGCTGCGTAAAAATAAAGCTTTGCGTCAGGCAAAGTCAATCCGCCCTCCAGCCGCAGGCGACGGAGTAGGTGAGTCCTGACCCTCGGGCGACCTTTAGGCCATATAAAGGAAAGGAAGATAGAATCCAATTCCTTAAAAAACAGGCGCGTTAGAGATAAGGGCAGTGCTTGGAGCACATATAGGAGGCGGGGCATTACATTCATTTTTAGGATGCCGATTCTGCCCAGGCAAGGCAGGCGGGGAAGGCGAGTCCATGAGGATAAGTCCGAACGGAAGTTTCGTAACAACTGTCTATAGTTGTGTCCGTACATGCTATCTGGGGTATGTGAGACCCAGATACCTAAGTACTTAAGTCGAGACTCACACCACTGAAAGGGGAAATGGGATCGGGCATGAGAGACTTCCAGTGGAGACATGTGAATGCCCATCATGTTAGATTTGTCATTATTTATTTTATAACCTGACAGCTCCCCAAAGATCCTGATATGGTCCAAGAGACACGGCATGGAGTTTCTAGAATTTGGAAGGAGAAATAGTAAGTCGTCAGCATATGCTGATACTTTGTGAGTTCGTTTGGCGCCCTGAATACTTCTATCAGATTTATGCGAATTGTAATTTGTGTCTACTCACTGCCAGCTATCAGTGGTTAAACACTGATTTATAGGTGGTTTCTGAGACTTGTAATCTGTGGCTTCTCACTGCCACCCATCAAGGGGTCTCATTGATTTATAGGAGGTTTATGAGACTTGTAATCTGTGGCTTCTCACTGCCACCCATCAGGGGGTCCCACATACTTCTAGCAGATTTATGTGAATTGTAATTTGTGTCTTCTCACTGCCAGCTATCAGGGGGTCACACTGATTTATAGGAGGTTTCTGAGATTTGTAATCTGTGGCTTCTCACTGCCACCCATCAGGGGGTCACACTGATTTATAGGAGGGAATTGTAATCTGTGTCTTGTCACTGGCTGCCAGCTATCAGGGTGTCTCACTGAGTTATACCAGAGTTCTGTAAATCTTTAATCTTTATACCAGAGTTGAATCAGAGTTCTGTATATATTTAATTTATATATCACTCACCATGTCTGAAAGAACAAAAAGGACAGGCAGACGCTCACAGACACAGATAAGAGGGCAAGCAGCCCCTGTGTCGGGAGGCTGTGCCTCTGGTCGTGGTGGACGTGGTGCATCCTCTGCAGGGGCACGCTTGTCCTTTCTAACTGGTGCTGGCCGTCTTAAGCAGCTGCAACATACAGAGGATATGGTGGATTGGCTAACCAGGCCATCCTCATCCTTCGAGTCCCCTGCCAGCCAGGCTTCTAGTGGTTTACAGTACACCTCAGCTGCCAAAGCATCTAATGCAGCCTCCATGTCCACAGCTACTCCTGCCGTAGCCTCACTATCACACACGGAGGCATCAGCTGAATTGTTTGACTACAATGACAGTGACATGCTGCTTGAGGATGCGCAGAAAGTACAGTGCTCTGATTCAATCTCTGAGGTTGAGGAAGGGAGTATAATCAACCTAGAAGAAGGGGGTGCCAGTGATGACACACAAATAACTGGCACTCATGTTGCCCCAGCAGCTGCAGCATACTGCCAAGTTGGCTCCAGTGACGAGGAGATAGGGGGTGATGATGACAATGATGATGAGGTCACTGACTCCACCTGGGTGCCAGATCGAACAGAGGAATCAAGTGAGGAGGAGGGGGAGGAGGAGGAGGAGGAGGCACAGCAAACACGAGGCACAACATCCTCTATGACCAACCGTAGCACTAGCCAGTCCAAGGCAACAGATGTCAGAGCTGCTCCGGTGCAGAGCACTGTTGTCTCAAAGCACACATACAGGAACTCTGCTGTCTGGGAGTTCTTTAAGAAATGTGCAGCAGAGCCCACCGTTGCTATTTGTAATCTATGTCAGATGAGGCTCAAGTGTGGGAAAGACACCGGACGCTTGGGTACCACGTGCTTGAGGCGACATATGAACACCTGCCACACATCCCGTTGGTGCAAAACTTTGCGTAGGTCATCCTCCTCCTCATCTGTCTCTACCCCCACTGTATGTCTTGCCATGTCATTGCCTACAACCTCCACTGACAGGGATGATGCTACAGTAATGGATGTACCAGGTCCTTCCTCACAATGTGACATCATCCCATCAGCTGAAGATTTACGCAGTCAGATTACGTTGCCCCAGCTGCTGCAGCGTAAGAAAAAATATAGTCCCAACCATCCCCAAGCACAGTGTCTAAATGCCAGTTTAGCAAAATTACTGTCACGGTCTGAACCCCCAGACCCTCTGGCGCCACCCTTTGTTCTCCTTTTTACCATGTCCTGCATTGCTACATGCAGTTTCCAGGACGTTTGTCTCCATATGCTTTCCTGGACTTTGATTTGCATGATGGACCTGGAACCTCACCTGCCCTTCATCCTCCCTAATCACCCTGCATAAAAGGAAGCTACGCCCCTTACTCTAAGCTTCCTCATTGAAGTTCCCAGCCTTGCCTAGTGCAGACCTGCTTCCTTGAACTCCTGAGATCCTTGTCTGGAAACCCCCTTTGAACCAAAGACATTCATAACCGGTATTCTCCTTTGCCCCGTTTTCCCCCTGCTATTCTATGTTCTTTGTATCTGTTGCTATTCAGTTCTGTCTGTTTATTTGTAGTTACAAATAAACCCCGTAACCTGCCTGTAACCTGTCTCCTGCTGCTATTTCGCTGCATATTGGGCTCACATCCATACTCCTGCACACACATACTAGGCCCAGCCCGTGACAATTACTCGCATTGCAGCTGCTGCCTTTCCAGCTGGTGGACTCTGCTCCCTTCCGTAAATTTGCTGAATGTGCTGTACCACAGTGGCAGGTTCCAAAACGCCATTACTTTTCACGCAAGGCCATTCCAGCACTATACCAGCACGTGGAAGACAATGTTATCGAGTCATTGGGAAAGGCAGTCAGCAGCAAGGTGCATGTGACTTTAGACACGTGGTCCAGCAAGCATGGGCAGGGTCGTTACATTTCCTTCACGGCACACTGGGTAACTCTGATTGCAGCTGGGAGGGATCCAAGACAGGGCTCTGTGCTGGAGCTTGTTTATCCACCACGCCTCCAGAAAGCTGCTTGTATGAGGTCTCTCTGCTCCACCACCACCACCTCTCCCTCTTCCTCCTCCTTCTCTGTATCTGGCGAAGTGGCAGTTAAACCGAGTTTAAGTGGCAGGGGCTACGCAATGGCTCAAGCAAAAAGATGCCATACTGTGCTTGAGCTGGTTTGCATAGGGGACAGGAGCCACACCGGGCCAGAAATTCTGTCAGCTCTGCAGGGCAGGTGCAGAGATGGTTAACACCGTGCCAGCTTCAGCTGGGAATGATCGTCTGTGATAATGGCAGCAACCTTCTCTGCGCCCTACGCCTAGGTAAATTGATGCATGTAGCATGCCTAGCACACGTCCTAAATCTAGTGGTACAGCGTTTCCTAACCAAGTACCCAGGGCTGGCAGAGCTTCTCAGCCAGGCCAGAAAAGTTTGCAGCCACTTCAGATGGTCATTCCCAGCAAGCGTTCGCCTGGCAGAAATTCAAAGAGAACTCCACCTTCCCACAAACCGTCTGATTTGTGACATGTCCAACAGGTGGAACTCGACATTAGCAATGCTGCAGCGTCTGCACAAGCAGCAGAGGGCCATCAACGAGTACCTGTGTGAGTATGGCACAAGGACAGGTTCAGGTCAACTTGTCCCCCCCCGCAGTGGCTGATGATAAAGGATGCATGCACTGTACTGTCACCATTTGAGGAGGCAACGAGGATGGTGAGCAGGGACAGTGCATGCATCAGTGACACAATTACTTTAGTGTTCCTGCTGGAGCACACTCTGCGGGGAATTATAGATGTGGCACTAGAGGCAGAGCAGCAGGAGGAAGAGAAGGCCTTCCCTAGCTTTCAAGGCCCCAGTCAGACAGCATTCCAGCGGGTCCTACTCAGATCAGACAGGAGGAGGAATATTTAAGTAGTGGGGGCATTGAAGGTGGGGATTCCTCAAGGGAGGGTTTCATGTGCCCAGAAACACAAGGGCTAGTGCGTGGCTGGGAGGAGGAAGTACACGATACGGTCATCCTCATTGACCAGGAAGACTCGGAAGCTAATACCACCTCCAACCTACGCTGCATGGGCTCCCTTATAATGCAAAGCCTGCTAAAAGACGCCAGGATTCGTGCTATTAAGGAGAGGGATCATTACTGGTTGGCAACCCTTCTTGATCCACGATACAAGGGTAAAGTTGCAGAGCTCATCCTGCCCGCACAGAGGGAGCACAGGATGAAAAAACTTGAGGACGCTCTAAAGCGACACTTGTGTAACACCTTTCCAGGCACTGGTAGGTTACCAAGTGCTGACACAGATGCTTCTGAGGCTGCGGATGATCAGTGGAATAGTGGTGAAGGCCAGGGCCGCTTGACTGATGCATTTTTTAATTTTTTTAGTCCACAATGCCCAGGGACGTCAAATGTAGGCACCCATTGCCAGCGTCTTCACCATATGGTGCAGGACTACCTAGGGGCAAGGGCAGACCTGGATACCTTTCCAGCAGATGATCCACTGGCTTATTGGGTGTTGAGATTGGATCACTGGCCAGAATTTAGCCAATATGCTATGCAGCTACTAGGTTGCCCATCATCTAGCGTGCTTTCTGAAAGGACGTTCAGTGCCGCTGGAGGTTTTGTCACAGACAAAAGAGTGCGTCTGTCCACCGACTCTGTAGACCGGCTGACATTTATAAAAATGAATCAGTCCTGGATCAGCAGTTATCAATCCCCTGATGCTGACGTAACGGAATAGATCGGGGATGTCTTCTGCATTCACAAAACCTCCAGCACGGAACTCTTCCACAATACCACAAAAGGGTTACGGTGTGAATGCACTTGCTGCCATGAAAGGCACAATATTTGGCTGCACTGACGCCTGTGCCAGATTTATATCATTTAAATTTTTTGAACCGCAGGGCCCAACCCTGCACACTTCCACAATACCACAGAGGGGTTACTGTATGATGATACTTGCTGGCCTGGCATTAAAGGCACAATATCTGGGTGCACTGATGCCCATTAACAGATAAAAAAAAAACACTTTTCAATATAGGACCACATGGTCCACCCCTGCATTCTTCCACAATACCACAGAGGGGTTACTGTATGATGATACTTGCTGGCCTGGCACTAAAGGCACAATATCTGGGTGCACTGCCACTGACGCCTGTATCAGATTCATATCCTCAGAGGGGTTACGGTGTGACGGCACTGTTGCCGACGCTAAAGGCCCAATTTTAAAGCACCTATTGTTACTTTCATCCAAAGCCTGCATAAGTTTCACAATAATTTAGCCAAAAAATCATAGTGCCCAAAGAGTTAAAACTGTGTAACATCAGCTAATTGAATGTCGTCGCATTCAGCAAGCTGATACAGTGTTGCAGTAAAAAAACAGAATGGCAACTGTAACTCAATTTGGTTCAACTGGCCAAATATGTTAGTACAGTAAATAAAATCATTGGGAGTATTTTTAAATGTCTTTAAAGAGTATAATTAATTAAAAATGATTTTTCAAAATACCACTGGTTCCTGACAATGTTTTTTTGGAAAATCACTTGGTGGTGAAGGGATAAGTAATAAATTAGTGCTTTAGTGTTGACACTCTAACAAAATGAGCTGCGAGCCGCCATTCCTGACAAATCATCGCAAAAACTTTGCTCTTTACTTATTGATAATAAATTTAGTAAAAAAAGGAGACTGGAAAGTTTGGGAAACAGACAATTTATTTAACATGAGGGTCTGCTCAAAAAGTGCAATTTAGGTTCTTTGCGTTTCGGCAAATTTCGGCTCACTTTGGTGATTCCATTTCGCTGAAAACACCGTGAATTCACTATTTAGTAACTGCATTTTGCTGAAATTGAATTCACCGAAGAAGTTACTGAACACCAGTGAAAACCGCCAAATTGAGCCGACAACCGGCTAACTGCACCGAATTGTCATCAGTGCATTCCACAAAAAAAGAAAGGAAGTCTCCTATTCTCCTAATAGGAGTTTCAATGAGTAAAAATGTAGTAAAAATAATAAAAAAGGTCTGTTACGAAATTTAAAAAGTATTTTAATTTTTTTTTAAATGACTAGAAAAAAAAAAAACAAGAACTACATAAAGGTCTTTTAAAAAAATAAAAAAAGTTTTTGCTTAAAATAAAAAGACTAAACATTCTTTAAAATAAATTAAAAATATCTGACTTTTTTTCACAGTGAAACCTATGGGATTCTTCTGTTCAAACCTGTCAAAAACATCGAAGATCAGGGCATTTCGCTGCAAAAATATTGCTTGTTGACAGTCAGGTTTACAGTAAGAATAATAACACATTAAGCAATAGATGCTTCCTTTCAATTAAAAGTAAAATTTTTTTTTAAAAAAAGCATTTTTTTCTCCCCCATCTACATCCGAAAGGACAGGGAGCATCATGTCTCGGAGCACTGTTGTATTCTGTTTATCAGACACTAGATGGTGCCAGAGCACAATGAAAGCGCTGCTTTTACATGAGACTCTGCATGCTCACATGAAGGCCTCCATGCAATACAGCGCCCAGGCAACTCAAATATTATCGGGGTCATTCAGAGAGCACCGAAATGTCCCCTTCCTCGGACTTCAGCTAGTCCGATTCGCTGACCCTGCGGTGAATTCAGCAAATGCAGGGAAGAAGACGCTGAACGCATCCGAAACACCGCCATAAAACCACTGAATCGATCTGAAAAAACACCGAATCCATCTGAAAACCTGCCGAAAACCCGCAGAATGCATCCAACGATCTGTTGCAAAACCGCCAAACGGAATCCGAAAAAAGCTGACGAGCCCGACCAGCCGCCAGATAAGCCGATGATAAGGTAAAAAATAAAAATATGCAGCTTTTAAAAGGTGTTTGCAAAAAAAAAAATACTGCACAAAAATGCCTGGAAAATAACATATTAGATGTTATGAATAACAATAAAAAGGTCTGTTAGAGAAAAAAAAGGAAGCCGTTTAAACAAACAAAAAAACAAAACAAAAAAAAATTGGAGAAATATAATTTTGTCGAAACATACTGATTTTGTTTTTTAAAAAAAAGAGACTTTTTGCTGCAAATGAAAAAAATAAACAGTTTAAAAATATTCAATAAAGATGGGAACATTTAACATTGAAACCTATGGGATTCACCTGATTAAACCTGCCGAATGAAACCACTGAACATCAGGGCATTTCACTGACATTTCTCAGCTGTTCGGTGCCTGTGAATAGATTAACCATTGCTTCTCTATGGGGGATTTCACTGCCGCCGAACAGGCACCGTGTTTTGCTGGCAATTCGGCTCTCTTTGAATAACCCCTAAAGGATATGGAGGAGCCCCTAAAAAGACACCCGCACACCCTGAATATATGGAGGAGCCCCTAAAAAGACACCCACACACCCTGACTATACAAAGGAGCCCCTAAAAAGACACCCACACACCCTGAATATATGGAGGAGTCCCTAAAAAGACACCCACACACCCTGAATATATGGAGGAGCCCCTAAAAAGACACCCGCACACCCTGAATATATGGAGGAGCCCCTAAAAAGACACCCACACACCCTGAATATATGGAGGAGCCCCTAAAAAGACACCCGCACACCCTGATATATAGAGGGAAATATCACACAATGGATGCGCCCAGTGACACATATAGAGGAAAATATCACACAATGGATGCACGCAGTGACACATATAGAGGAAAATATCACACAATGGATGCACCCAGAGACACATATAGAGGAAAATATCACACAATGGACGCACCCAGTGACACATATAGAGGGAAATATCACACAATGGATGCACCCAGTGACACATATAGAGGAAAATATCACACAATGGATGCACCCAGTGACACATATAGAGGAAAATATCACACAATGGATGCACCCAGTGACACATATAGAGGAAAATATCACACAATGGATGCGCCCAGAGACACATAGAGGAAAATATCACACAATGGATGCACCCAGTGACACATATAGAGGAAAATATCACACAATGGATGCACCCAGTGACACATATAGAGGAAAATATCACACAATGGATGCACCCAGTGACACATATAGAGGAAGATATCACACAATGGATGCGCCCAGTGACACATATAGAGGAAAATATCACACAATGGATGCACCCAGTGACACATATAGAGGAAAATATCACACAATGGATGCACCCAGTGACACATATAGAGGAAAATATCACACAATGGATGCACCCAGTGACACATATAGAGGGAAATATCACACAATGGATGCGCCCAGTGACACATATAGAGGAAAATATCACACAATGGATGCACCCAGTGACACATATAGAGGAAAATATCACACAATGGATGCACCCAGTGACACATATAGAGGGAAATATCACACAATGGATGCACCCAGTGACACATATAGAGGAAAATATCACACAATGGATGCACCCAGTGATACATATAGAGGAAAATATCACACAATGGATGCACCCAGTGACACATATAGAGGATAATATTTTCATAACTAAACATACAATAGAAAAACAAAGCACATGTAAGATATCAGCAACATCACATAAACACAGTAATGCCATTGCATTTTTTTGTGGTTGTGAAATTTTGAAGATTAATAAATCATTTTTTTTCTACATAGAGATGTATAGAACATACCGTGAAATCTCTGATTCGGGGAGCAGGCCTCCATGAAACTGGGGATACGGCGAGGTTAGAAGGAAGTTTTTGTCACATTCTATAGGAGAATAGTGCCTTGGAGAACATGGTTTTTCTCCCATTTTATTCACAGTGCTGTAAACAGGTTCTGGGGACCTGTAAAACAAACATAAGCTTTATTAATATTTTGGCTCAAAAACAATTAAATAAATTGCTGTAATGCAGATATATTTTTTATGTATTTTTTTGTGTAAGACTAGCAATTAAATATTTGAAGATTCACATCTAGCAAGAATTAATTATTAAAATAACACATAAATCTACAGAGTGAACAAATAAAGGAGCAAAACAATGTCATAATAAGTGGTTTAAAGGAAGGGTCACTTCTACACAAGTAGTCATAAAACTCATAAATGTCTAATGTAGGGGGTACAGTGGAGGCGCTAGTAAAATTCACTTTGCGTAAGGTTTACAAGTATATATGCAGCCTGCTGAGAAACAAACACGAAACCTCGACTGGAATGTGTTTAAAAGGTACGAGAAGAGAGGGTAGTTCAGTGGCGCAAAAGATAAGGAGTGATATTTGCTATATGTCGGAAGTACGTGGGGTGGATGGTGAAGGTAGTACTGTATAAGATGGAGGAGATGAGTCTCCTAGGAGGTGGCAACAGTGTACCTACTTAGGGTAAAAGCACAGTCAGAAAAAGACCAGTATAAAGGTGCTATTTCTATTCAAAAAGTGCAAATATAGTGCATAAACGAATCCCAAACTAGGTGCATACGTCACAGTGGCTGCCTAGGTATGAGTGTTAACAATGGTGGGTGTAAAGGAGGTAAAAGGTCCTAGAGAGAGACGGTATTTCCACTTGGGATATAAGCACAGTCGAGAAAAAGGACCAGTAGTAAAGTGCTATTTTGAGTTGGTTGTGTGCTGAATTGAAAAATTGCAAAAAAAGTGCATAAGCAAAAGAAGGATGCAAGCAGAAAAACATACGCGGTAATAGCCGTCTAGGGTATTGGTGTTGGCAGTGATGATATGCCTATTAGACTTCAGCCAAAAAGTAGGGCCGGTTGAGGTGAATGACAACGGCAGTACATAAAATACAACTTGTATAAAAACAGCTTGCATAAAATACGACTTATGTGACGTACAGGTAATCACAAAGTGCTGGTTGTCACTATACAGGTGAAGGAGAACAAACGGTCGGTACAACGAACATGCACTTTCAAAGGTTCACATGTGTGCACGTCTTGTGCAAAATACAAAAAAGTGCATGTAAAAAATGTAAACAAGTAATAAAGTGCAACAGTGTCTATGGTAGGAAGAAGTAGTCCTGCGGGAGTAATAAATCCGCAATCCCGAAAAAGTGTGCACGTCGTGGGGGTAAACTATTTGAGAGTGGAGAATAGGACCGAAAAAAGGGTCTATGTAGGTCTCACACTCTTAACTTCTAGGCAGGTGTGGGGGTCCGGGTAGGTGTCTTCTCCTCGGGGTCCTGTTGTCTTTATATTCCTCGGGAGAAAAACAGGAACAATAGTGCAATATTGTATAGACCCGTTAACTATGCTGTGGGTCAATTGAAGGGGGTACTTACACTTTCCAGAGCCTATATTATCCAGGCTCTGGTTTGAAGTACGTTGGGCCAAATAGAGAGTGGCCTCTTCCCTTCTTTGATTTCCTTCTCGCCTCGAATACAGGGGATTCAAAAGAACAAGGCGATCATAGCGTAACTCTAAACGGTATTAAGTTGAGTATATAGTGTAAATGATCTCACTCACCGATGGTGGGCCTTATAAGTTTAGGCTCAATTTCATGCATGTAGTGCTCCTTCGTTCGGTGGGCACCAACACCTCCTTTATCAGCTTGCAGAGAGTCTTTGGTAGACGAATGGGACAATGCTCATAATATGTCTAAAAAAGAAGACTTGTTCGGCATCTAAAATATACAGTCTGGTTAAATGACCATATAGGCTGAAAAGGAGGGGGGGATCAATTACTTTATTATGAAAATGTAAATAAAATATAAAAATTGGGAACGTGGGTATTAGATCAGGGGAGAAGGATCAAAGGGATACGCGTTTCGGCAGAAAAGCCTTCATCAGTCCATATCAGGAAAAAAGGGGGCAACCTTTTTTCCTGATATGGACTGATGAAGGCTTTATGGTCATTTAACCAGACTGTATATTTTAGATGCCGAACAAGTCTTCTTTTTTAGACATATTATGAGCATTGTCCCATTCGTCTACCAAAGACTCTCTGCAAGCTGATAAAGGAGGTGTTGGTGCCCACCGAACGAAGGAGCACTACATGCCATGAAATTGAGCCTAAACTTATAAGGCTCCACCATCGGTGAGTGAGATCATTTACACTATATACTCAACTTAATACCGTTTAGAGTTACGCTATGATCGCCTTGTTCTTTTGAATCCCCTGTATTCGAGGCGAGAAGGAAATCAAAGAAGGGAAGAGGCCACTCTCTATTTGGCCCAACGTACTTCAAACCAGAGCCTGGATAATATAGGCTCTGGAAAGTGTAAGTACCCCCTTCAATTGACCCACAGCTTAGTTAACGGGTCTATACAATATTGCACTATTGTTCCTGTTTTTCTCCCGAGGAATATAAAGACAACAGGACCCCGAGGAGAAGACACCTACCCGGACCCCCACACCTGCCTAGAAGTTAAGAGTGTGAGACCTACATAGACCCTTTTTTCGGTCCTATTCTCCACTCTCAAATAGTTTACCCCCACGACGTGCACACTTTTTCGGGATTGCGGATTTATTACTCCCGCAGGACTACTTCTTCCTACCATAGACACTGTTGCACTTTATTACTTGTTTACATTTTTTACATGCACTTTTTTGTATTTTGCACAAGACGTGCACACATGTGAACCTTTGAAAGTGCATGTTCGTTGTACCGACCGTTTGTTCTCCTTCACCTGTATAGTGACAACCAGCACTTTGTGATTACCTGTACGTCACATAAGTCGTATTTTATGCAAGCTGTTTTTATACAAGTTGTATTTTATGTACTGCCGTTGTCATTCACCTCAACCGGCCCTACTTTTTGGCTGAAGTCTAATAGGCATATCATCACTGCCAACACCAATACCCTAGACGGCTATTACCGCGTATGTTTTTCTGCTTGCATCCTTCTTTTGCTTATGCACTTTTTTTGCAATTTTTCAATTCAGCACACAACCAACTCAAAATAGCACTTTACTACTGGTCCTTTTTCTCGACTGTGCTTATATCCCAAGTGGAAATACCGTCTCTCTCTAGGACCTTTTACCTCCTTTACACCCACCATTGTTAACACTCATACCTAGGCAGCCACTGTGACGTATGCACCTAGTTTGGGATTCGTTTATGCACTATATTTGCACTTTTTGAATAGAAATAGCACCTTTATACTGGTCTTTTTCTGACTGTGCTTTTACCCTAAGTAGGTACACTGTTGCCACCTCCTAGGAGACTCATCTCCTCCATCTTATACAGTACTACCTTCACCATCCACCCCACGTACTTCCGACATATAGCAAATATCACTCCTTATCTTTTGCGCCACTGAACTACCCTCTCTTCTCATAAAACTCATAAATACATAAAGAAATAAAATGGTTAAGTCACTAAGTCATTTATAGTTTGAATGTATACGAACATAATGTAAAACGTGACTTTTATTCAACCTTTTCAGGACGACTCTGGACTCCAAACTACAACGGATTTGCGTTACCCTTTCCGTTTTCGTCTTTGATTTATCTGTGATATAATTAATGTTCCTAAATTCCCAAACTTCAGTCTTATTACGCAAGGGGTTAAGTCCTGCAGGAACACCTGGGCATGGAGTTCCTTCGCTACTTTAGCAGGAGGAACTCCGCTCCTATGTGTCTGATATACTGGGAAGATGCAACACCTTTCTATTTAGACACAATTTTATAAAAAATTAGACAAGCGTGTTTCGTTTCGTCCGAATTCGTCCGAAAATCCACCGTTTTTCGTTTTCGGAAGCATTTCCGAAAAAACAATACTCGGCCGTCCGAAATTTTGAATCGGTCCGAAAGAACGAAACAAAATGATCCAAAATGATCCGAATCGATCCGAAACGAGAAAAAACTGGCCATTAACCCATTGGGCATCTCACAGGGCACAGAGTATGTCCCAAGTAAAGGGTTAATGGGCATCTCACAGGGCACAGAGTATGTCCCAAGGAAAGGGTTAATGGGCATCTCACCTCTTCCCATGATAGACTGCAGGATTTCTCACGCGCAGCCCCCACTCTCTGGAACGCTCTCCCTCGTACTGTCAGACTTTCCCCTAACTTCTCTTCCTTCAAACGCTCCCTGAAAACATTCCTATTTAGGGAAGCCTACCACCCAACTCACTGACGCAACCATCAATCACTCTCACCTTACAGTCCTCTCCTCCTGTTTCCAACCCCAACCCTCCCAGATTGTGAGTTCCTACGGGAATAGGGCCCTCATCTCCTCCTGTACTGTTTGTCAAATGTTGTTCAATGTATTGTAACCCTGTCTATACTGTGCTTATTGTACAGCGCTGCGGAATATGCTGGCGCTTTATAAAGAAAGAATAATAATAATAATAATCTCACAGGGCACAGTGTATGTCCCAAGTAAAGGGTTAATGGGCATCTCACAGGGCGCAGAGTATGTCCCAAGGAAAGGGTTAATGGGCATCTCACAGGGCACAGAGTATGTCCCAAGTAAAGGGTTAATGGGCATCTCACAGGGCGCAGTGTATGTCCCAAGTAAAGGGTTAATGGGCATCCCACAGGGCACAGAGTATGTCCCAAGGAAAGGGTTAATGGGCATCTCACAGGGCACAGAGTATGTCCCAAGGAAAGGGTTAATGGGCATCCCACAGGGCACAGAGTATGTCCCAAGGAAAGGGTTAATGGGCATCTCACAGGGCACAGAGTATGTCCCAAGGAAAGGGTTAATGGGCATCTCACAGGGCGCAGTGTATGTCCCAAGTAAAGGGTTAATGGGCATCTCACAGGGCGCAGAGTATGTCCCAAGGAAAGGGTTAATGGGCATCTCACAGGGCGCAGTGTATGTCCCAAGTAAAGGGTTAATGGGCATCTCACAGGGCACATAGTATGTCCCAAGTAAAGGGTTAATGGGCATCTCACAGGGCACAGAGTATGTCCCAAGGAAAGGGTTAATGGGCATCTCACAGGGCACAGAGTATGTCCCAAGGAAAGGGTTAATGGGCATCTCACAGGGCGCAGTGTATGTCCCAAGTAAAGGGTTAATGGGCATCTCACAGGGCACAGAGTATGTCCCAAGTAAAGGGTTAATGGGCATCTCACAGGGCACAGAGTATGTCCCAAGGAAAGGGTTAATGGGCATCTCACAGGGCACAGAGTATGTCCCAAGGAAAGGGTTAATGGGCATCTCACAGGGCGCAGTGTATGTCCCAAGTAAAGGGTTAATGGGCATCTCACAGGGCACAGAGTATGTCCCAAGTAAAGGGTTAATGGGCATCTCACAGGGCGCAGTGTATGTCCCAAGTAAAGGGTTAATGGGCATCCCACAGGGCACAGAGTATGTCCCAAGGAAAGGGTTAATGGGCATCTCACAGGGCGCAGTGTATGTCCCAAGTAAAGGGTTAATGGGCATCTCACAGGGCACAGAGTATGTCCCAAGTAAAGGGTTAATGAGCATCTCACAGGGCACAGAGTATGTCCCAAGGAGAGGGTTAATGGGCATCTCACAGGGCACAGAGTATGTCCCAAGGAAAGGGTTAATGGGCATCTCACAGGGCGCAGTGTATGTCCCAAGTAAAGGGTTAATGGGCATCTCACAGGGCACAGAGTATGTCCCAAGTAAAGGGTTAATGGGCATCTAACAGGGCACAGAGTATGTCCCAAGGAAAGGGTTAATGGGCATCTCACAGGGCACAGAGTATGTCCCAAGGAAAGGGTTAATGGGCATCTCACAGGGCGCAGTGTATGTCCCAAGTAAAGGGTTAATGGGCATCTCACAGGGCACAGAGTATGTCCCAAGTAAAGGGTTAATGGGCATCTCACAGGGCACAGAGTATGTCCCAAGGAAAGGGTTAATGGGCATCTCACAGGGCACAGAGTATGTCCCAAGCAAAGGGTTAATGGACAATGGGCATCTCACAGGGCACAGCGTATGTCCCAGCAAAGGGTTAATGGGGCATCTCACAGGGCCCCCTGTACCTTTTTTTTTCTTCTTTACAGTTACTTTTTGGTTTTAATCATTATAAAATGATCCAAAATGATCCGAATCGATCCGAATCGGTCCGAAACGGGAAAATACTGGCCATTAACCCATTGGGCATCTCACAGAGCACAGAGTATGTCCTAAGCAAAGGGTTAATGGGGACATCTCACAGGGCCCCCTGTATCTCTCTTATTTTTTTTCTTTTTTTTTACAGTTACTTGTTGTTTTTAATCATTATAAAGTGATATAAAATGTAAACGAATCGATCCGAAATTTCGAATCGGTCAGAAAGAAAGAATCGCTAATGATCTGAAACGAAAGGGAAATCGATTCTAAATTATCGGGAACGAAACCACAAGGCCCGAAAAGATCTGAAACATTCAGAAACGAAAAATACCGCTGTGCACATGTCTATAAAAAAATTCTATATTTAAGGGTTTTTCCAGGGCTTAAGTACATCGGGAATGCACAGGAAAGTATGGGAATGCCAATCTCTATGTGTTTGCAAGAGGAATGGCATTCTAATGCACAAAGAAGCGCTGCAGTTGCTATGGCTCCCAGTAACCATTAAGACCGGAATGGACAGAAATCTTGTTGAGCTCTTACACTTAAATTTTTAGGGCCTGACCACTTTTATCATGGCAATATATTAATGATTGTATCATATCTTTGTTTTCAGTGTTCCAATGCATGTAGCCAGAGGAAGCGGCGAATCGCGTCACCCTAGGCACTGTGGGACCAGAGGTAATGGATTGTAGGATGTACTATTTTATCTGTTTCACAAAATCCCTCAACACCAAGGTCTCTGACCTGATATTCTTATTTAAATACAGTGTCGAGCCGAGAGTGGCGAGCTAGCAGGCAACAGCTCGTTAGTCTCCAAGTAGCCGATCGTTAATGGTTCCTTTAAAAAGGGTAGGAGACCGTAACCAACAGAAAGCAGACACTAAACTGAGGAAACTGACTAGTAAACCATGTGAGCAGTGCATTAGCCGTATGCATCAACAACTCGAGATGCTACTCTACTGGCTTCATCGGAATAGGGCCCGAGTCTTTGTGGATCGCTAACATGGGCCAACTTGGTAGCCAGTGACAGCCAGACTTGTAGTTGTTCTGGTTGCCAAAAGAACATCACCAGTGAAGTCCTCCACCAACGCTTTCTCTTTTTGGAGACCATGGACATGCTTTACGGCAAAAGGACAGAGGCAAAATATGTGTTCTCCCTGTCCTTCCATTTACAGTGAGAGGAGACGGTCGATCGCACCTGCTCTAGTCTTCACCACAGGACAACACCAACTCTTGGCAGCCAGTATCTCTTTTGGATTTTGACAATAAACTTGAATATTGAATCACTGGTTTAGGTACTGGTTCCGAATATCCGAATTTCCTCAGTGGCGTACCAAAGGGGAGGGGAGTTGCGGAAGGGCACATCAGGAAGGACGATGGCTGGCATTTACCGCTCTGCGCAAGCACCCATCCGTGTCACTCATGAGCAGTTATGTCACCACACATTACGCTGTGAATGTGCTGTCTGCGTCACAGATGCCTGTTGCTGCCCACACATGTGCAGGGACGTCCCATCATTGCCGTCAGCCACTTTTATGGTTATGGTTATGGTCACTGGCATATTATAATCGTCATGGTGGCTTTTTCGGTGGCTAGAGTGGTGTAACGGAACTGTACGATCCTGTGCTTCCTATACAGAGTATTACATTGTGTCTGTCAATTTTTGGGATGTATGACCTTTGTGTTGAAAAGTCTAATGATTTCATATGTATTTAATTAAGATCATAAATATATTTATTATTTATTAATTTGAGATTAACCCTCATCTTTCCATTTGCTTTGTGCACAACAGGACTAGGGATGTGCATGGCTGAAAAATTTGTTTCGTTACGTTTTTAAATCATTTCGTTTTCGGAATTTCGTAACTAATTTTGTGTCGTATTTCGTTTTGGATCGATTTGAAATTTCAAATCGATTCGAATTTCATATATCAATTCCATAGCTGATATCAATTCAAGTTTTGGATCACTAGATAAAACCCCAATTGATCAAATTTTGCTTTTAACAGAAAAGCTAGGGTTAAATGTTAAGCTGTGTCACAGATTTAGTATTTGAGACAAATTAAACAGTGAAACAAAATTAATTTGTTTCATAAAGTCCTTTGCTGACTATTACTTGTATTGTAAGTTAAGATCAATTCCATAGTTGATATCAATTTGATAGTTCATTTCAAATTCAATGCTGATATCAATTATTCAAATTATAATTTTATGATGATAACACAGTGTAAAACTAAATAAATTCGTCATATACCGTTTTGTTTCGTTTTCGTATCATATCGATTCGTTATTCGGAAGTGCTTCCGAATACGAATTATCAAATTTCGTTCCAAATTCCGAATTTTTTTCCGAAACGAATGCACATCTCTAAACAGGACAATCAAACACTGGTCAGTTCTCATTGTGGACCTTATTCTGGCTAGACCAGACAGTGTTTTAGTTTGAAGACCATGAGATCTCCTTTTATGCAGACCACATTGATTTAGGAACATGTCGATTGGTGGTGGGGGGGGGGGGTAATTCATTCTGGTGTATGTCATTGATTTTGGAAAATGTCGGTGTGGTGGTGGGGGGTAATTCATTCTGGTGTATGTCCCTGATGACATGGATGCTGTAAACCCAGAGTCTGTTCGTACGATGGATCTGAGCCTGCCTGACTCATCTGGAAGATCAATTAATTGCACTTTCCCTGTAATAATTACTTAACATGCAGTAGGGTGTCTGACCAAAAAAAAATCAGAAAGACATAGTTCATCAAAAGTGTTTTAAGCCTTGTATCGACTTACGATTGAGATTTTGGAAATCAACAAAGTGCATAAATCAACGTCTAACAGAGCACATTGACTGGAATGGCATTTAGTATCTGTGCGTGGTGAAGGACGGAAGAAAGAGGTTACTTTATCTAAGCGTTCAATACTTCCCCACTGACTCTTAAACCTTCCAAAAAGAGAAAGTGGAGATTCTTCTAAACAAACTGTCATCTAGATTTATAGTCTGTGACGGGAGTCACTTAGAACTTGGAGTACATGGATTTAGAGAAGCTTTTGGGAGGTGTGGGATTGTGGACTTTGGTGCGCCTGATATTTTATATGGCTCCTCAAACCACTTCTATGTCCACATAACCCTGTACACTTTGTAGGTTTAGGATGTTTGTGTTTTCTGTTTTCTGTCCTCTGATGTCTGTATAGTTTTATCCCCCGATGTATTGATTGTAGAATGTCATGTTTCATAGGCGACTCTGTTTCCCTGATTTGTAATGTGTACTTAGTGATTCTTTTGTTGTCCTGAAATGTTTCTCTTTGCTCCCATCTAGTCCCCTAGACTTGGTTAAACTAGACCCCCCCCATAAACTGGCGTAAACTAATTCTGTAACTGCACCTTTCTCCTTTGCTGTGGAGGGGAATGCCATCCTTTTTCTGTTACACCAGGTCATGTTTGTGTGTGTGTGTGTGTGTGTTTGTGTATGGGAGGGTGGCTATTCAGTATGGTATTTCCAAGGTGTTTTTTTACCTTTCTTGTTTTGCCCATCCCCTCTGTGTGTTATCCCATTGAAAACTCAAACTAAAGCAGTTTAAGTTTTGTCTTCAGCCTACAAGGAGCTCTGGCTATTGACTGGGTGGGACGGAGCCAGAATCAGTACTTCTTTGGGATACTGATGACAAGAGGGAGCCTTTCTGCATGAAGATACCCACCCTCGGTACTGATCTCCGTTACATCCATTTAACACCATAACCATCTAAAATAAATCAAAGAAAAAGTCTAATTTTTTTTCAAGAGAACCCACGTTTTTATTTGTGAACAAGTAGCATATGAGGAGTACTGGATATTCCAGTTTTAAACCGTTCACTGTATAGTGGCTTTCCATTAAACCGCTGGCAGGACCAATTGGTTTCATGGAAAACCACTTATCATTATGCACAGTGTAAAAAATGTTTGTAGCGTCCATACACTACAATTTTTTACAGTCAGTAAGCTCATGCGGAAGGCCTCTTCTGGCAGAAAAGCGCTACTACGTGTATAACTCATTAATCATTCAAAAAACGGACCTCCAGGATGCTCGAAAGAGTTCCAGCACATCGGCTGGCATGTCCGTTGTGTTGAAACTTTATGGGCCTATTCTGCAGCTCATTTGCCAACGAATTCAGTCTGCGATAAATCAAATTCCTTTGCATTGCTCCAGTATAAAACCAGATAGAGTTTACTCGAACTTGGGCAACTACAGGAGCTTTAAGAGAAATCGATGTAACTATCTTGGTAAGTGAAAGGGTTAAGATCAGTTTTGGTATCAATGGATGCACTATATTATGTTACAGTATAACAGTGAATATATAACTACTAAGAGCACTACAAGTATTTATTTATATATCACACAAAGAGCCAAATTAAATTAGTGTTAATATATTATGACATGTTAAGACTTATCACTTCCTCGCATTTATTCAGATTTTTAATTATTTTATAAATATGCAATATTTATAATACCAGACACCTAAGGGATTATTCAAAGAGATGTCGGCGCTCTCTCGTTCAACGCATTTCTGTGCGCTTCAGTGATTTCAATTCTCCGACCCTGCAGTGGACCCCGGACGCAGCCGATCAGCCCGTCGAACCCCGCCGACGATCCACCGAACGCTGCAGAACTGACCACCGAACGCAGCCATTCAGCCGCCAAACGTTGCAGATATGGTACAAAACAAACCCAGAAAAATGCATGAAGTGCATGGAAATAATAAAAAAAGTCCTATAAAATTTAATAAAACGGTCTGTTACAGAATAATAATAAAAAACATTAAGTGGAAATCACAAATTTTGCAAAAAAATCCAGAAAAATGCATTTTTTTTTAAAAAAAAAAAAACATTTGCTGTAAATTAAAAAAAAAATCATTGAATAAAAAAATAATAAAAACGTGAATATTATTTTTTTTACATTGAATCCTATGGGATTCGCCTGTTTAAACCTGTCGAAGTGAACCACTGAAAATCAGGGCATTTCACTGGCATTTCGGTGCAGTTCGGCGTTCTCTGAATAGATTATCCATTACTTCTCTATGGGACAATTTCGCTGACGCAGAAGGTCGCCAAATTGTGGCGTTCTGAGGTGAACTACACTGTATTTCGCTGTCGATTCGCCAACATTTGATGAATTGACAGCTTTTTCGAATAGCCGAACTGCCATGAAATTGCACCGTACGGGGACAAGTTTGACCCTTATTGAATAACCCTTCTAGATTTTATATATTTCTACCCCAAATTCCCCAGCATCACAATGAAGCCTGAAGACCAATAAACTGCATCAAATCACAAGAACCAGAGGTCCTGGGTGTTTTCAGTATAGGAGAGCATTCAGCATCGAGTACCGGAATAGTTTTAAATGCATTATATATATAAAACAGTGTTATGAAAACTGAGGGACAATATCCTAGAGCAGGGGTGCAGCAACCTTGACCTCCAGATCTTCTGGCACTACATTTCCCCTGAGGCTCTGCCAACCTAACGTATGCCTGAGCATTATGGGAAATGTAGTTCTAAAAAGATCTGGAGGGCCAAGGTTGATGACCTACTAGAGAGTCTCCCCAAACACTGCGTAAAAATAAATAAAATACAGTAAACATTTAAAAAAAAAATGAAGTAAAACAGGACAAGGGAAAATACTGTCGGGCTATTTTTTTTTTTCTATAGAAATTATGGATTCCATAAAAATATTGAGGTGTAAATGTCAAAAATATATGACGATACATTTTATGTTCACTTATGTACCAACGTGACCTTAATCAGTGACAAAGTGGTGATGGGCCACACGGCAACATGAGGATAACTCTCAAAAATGGTTAATTTAACCTGGTTAAGGCAAACAGAGTAAAAAAAAAAGGAAATAATCCATATTAACCCATTCACTACCAAGTGATTTTCCAAAAAAACATTGTGAAGAACCAGTGTTTTTTTGAGAAATCATTTTTCATTAATTATACTTTTTAAAGACTTTTAAAAATACTCCCAATGATTTTATTTACTGTACTAACATATTTGGCCAGTAGATGGTGCCATCTACTGAATTAAATTGAGTTACAGTTGCCGTTCCGTTTCTTACTGCGACACTGTATCAGCTTGCTGAATGCCGGTCTGACATTCAGTTTGCAGATTTTACACAGCTTTAACTCTTTGGGCATTATGCCCACAGGGTTAAAACTTTTGGGGGCACCTTCTGCAGCCCAAAAGCAAACAAAATTTGTATGCAGCAAACAAATTTCATTGGCTTTTGGGGCTGCAGGACAGCATATCGAGATATCTCGATAGCGGAGCACCAGATGGTGCCTTTGAAACCCGATATCGGTAGTGAAGGGGTTAAGTCTATGCACTGCAGGATGGTTTTAGAACATACAATTTTTTTTTGTTTTTTCTACTGTTTTATTTTGGTTAAAAATAATTAAAACGCAAGTAATAATATTAATTAACCCCATAAGGACCAATGACGTAACATTTACGTTATAAATGCATTGACATTAAAGACCCTTGATCCTTAAGGGGTTATTAATATCATGCTGCTATCATAAGATGATTTCTGATAACAAATCTATTATATGACGGTCACCCACTGAACATGTTAAACCATTGCATGTGCTGCCATTATGTATTAGCACGGGCCTGCTGTCAGGTCAGTGACGTTTTGATCAGTGTACAATAAACGTGTGTTAGTAAAACGTGATCCTGCATAGACATTGGTCAAAGAGCCTCTTCTCACCTGGGGCAGATCGGGCATGATCTGTGTGGTGCAAGCTTCGCTAATCTCCCAAAATCAAGCAATGTAGCTACTTCCTCAGCTCTAGCGGAATCTCGGGACAGCCTGGTCTGTTGTGATGCTTTTACAGTGGATCTCTGAAAAACTTAACACTTTACCGACTTACTGCACCTGCAAAAATGAAATTGGAATATGCTTTAATAGTTACTTTTTTTGTTTTTTTAATTTTTATTTTGTAAATAAATTTACCTTAACTACACTTTAAATACAGCGCGCGGAAAAAATAAAGTGTGTATCTTTTAACCCCTTCACTACCGCAATGGTGTTTACCCGGTCAGCAGGAGCAGACACGGCGGCCCGAGATCGAGTTGACGCGATCCGGAGCTATGCTGTATCATCGCACATTAAATTAGTTGGCTGCAAACAAATTTAGTTTCCAATGGGGCTCCAGTAGGAACCCCAAAAGTTTTAGCAACTCACGCGTGACACCTGAGGTGCTACGGCCGTTTTTACAAGAGAATCTCCGTGTAACGCGTTGATATTCAATGGCTGCAGCATGGAGCCCCAGCTGCAATAGCTCCTGTTGGCCAGCAGATGGCGACGTTTACCTGCCACATGGGTCTAGAACAGTAAATCATGCATTAATTATATATTGGGACTATTACCACCCTTATATTTAATGAAATGAGATTTTTTTTCACAAATCCACTGGTTCGTGGCAGTCAATTTATGGAAAGATACTTGGTAGTGAAGGGGTTAAGATGATTAGTAGATCCCCCCACTGTCTAGAAATAGACACAACAGGTCGGCATTCCACAATGAGATTCCATAGGTTTGCATAGGATTACATCGACAGGTCTCGGGTACCTTTGTCGGAGCTCAGTATGGAGCACCGGCCTATGCTCTCATTGACGTTGATTTTGGGAGATTGCGAATCCTGGCCTTGTGTGATCAACCAAACTGTGGGAGCTATAAACTTTAAAAAGTGCGGTGTCCTACTCGAGCGCACACAACAAAAACCCCAAGTCTGATCACACATTGCTACACTAATTAAATTTAATGAATTCCTTATAACTCAAACCTAACTATGAAGCAAAGGACTGGCCCCAACGTGTTTCTAACGGCTACGTTTCCATCCTGTGTAACTGTTGGCGAAAGAAATTGGAGCGATCCCTACAGGTCGACTCGCCATATCTGAATTTATTTTAAAAAAAAGGAATTCTTTTATCTATATTATATGTATAAATTATATATATTTAGTAAAAGTCTGTTTGCCTTACCAGGAAAAGTCTGTAGGTCTTACCAGGAAGTTCACCACTTGGCCAGTGGAAGTCTTCTTCTCCCTGCGGAGTGACTCTTCCACCTTCGGCTGTGTTTGAGACTACTCATGTGAAAAAACAAAAAAAATGGAGGACGACCAATACGATCCACCAATTTTAATGGGTACTTTACAGATTTTAGGGTCTTCGACTGCACTTTTTTTAGGTGTATTGCTCGTTGATTAAGCTGCATCAGTCATACGAGACATTCAAGCAAAGACTCCTCCACCTCCCTGTAGAATTTTGTTAGCCTGCTCGTGCTTGGCGTCTTCCTTCAAACCACCTGTAGTGGTCTCGTATTTATTTTTCTGATGTCACTTTATAGACTAATCCAGTGGTGCTCATCCTTGGTCCTGCTGATGTTTTGGATCTACATCTCACATGAAAGATGTAGTTCCAAGACAACTGGAAGGTCAAGGTTGAGCACTCTTGGTCTAAATCAAAACCACGACAACCTTCAGTGAAGTTTTTTTATTATCCCTTTACTGCTGCAGGGTGTTCCATGCAGTCTCTGCGGCGGGTGGGCTTTGAAGATGCAGGGCATACTATATATGCCCCGTTGACCTCTATGGGCCGCCTCTGCCCCGCCCAGCAGTCGGCACACGCCATTGGCTACTGTAGGACGACCTGGACTCATGCTATCCCACTGCAGTCAATGATGAGCATCAGCGGCTAGGTGGGCCCATCCTGTCGTGCACCACCCACCCCGTGTTAAGGGGTTAATAACTTAAAGGGACGCTGCTGTACAGATCCTGACCACTTTATCTTTTTAAAGTGGTCTGGATGGGAGGAGTAACCCCCCGTTCTCCTCCCCTTCTGCTGCCCCAATGTGATAGAATCCTGGGGTGAAGTGGAGGAGCCCCCGCTCTCCCAGAGTCAACAGCAGCCGGGATTTTTGAATTTCCTGGCTGCCGGTCACCAAATAGGTCACTAGTGATGTCACACGCAGAGAGAAGCCGACGTCACCTTCTCTAAGACAAATCGCTGTAGCTAGCATTCTCAGAGAGGCAGCCGACAGATCGGATCTGTGCATGCTCGTGCAGCTCCGATCCATTATTCTGCGCAGGCGCTATGGTACCTGGGTACATAAAGTGCTGTAAAATATGCGGTTCCTACGCTGCGTAAGTTGCGTAGGAGCACAAATTGAGTTAGACAGCTGCAGCAGCATCTGCCCAATCATTTAAGTGCAAAAAAAAAAAAGGCTCCTGTATTTTTAATAGAACATCCCTTTATTTGTTCTGGTAATCACGGGACAGGTTTAAGATACCCAATATTAATGTTTTAAAGAACCTGTTAATTGCGTGATCACCACATAAAATCACGTAGTTGTGCTGTAAGCCAGTTGGTCGGCCAGACGAATACAATGTCCTATTTCATCTATGGAACGACTTATTGCACTCAGTACATTTTGTACAACGCTTTTGGCTGCTGCCACGTTGTAGCCTCATGCTGCCTTTCTTGTCCATCCTCTAGGACAGTGGTTCCCTACCGCGGTCCTCAAGTCCCCCTAACAGGCCAGGTTTTAAGGATTACCTTGGGGGAAATACAGACTGAATCCTGCAATCACTGAGCAGCAAATCATATCACCTGTGCTGCGCTTCACATATCCTGCAAACCTGGCCTGTTGGGGGGACCTGAGGACAGGTTTGGGAACCACTGCTCTAGACTCATTACTAGTCTCTGGCCCGTGTCTCCTGTCTTAGAAGTGGATTATGTTTCCCTTCATGTGTTTGATATAAATATGGTGAGCCTTAAAGTTGGTCGCTTAAAGTATGAATAGGTGGGCACCTGTACAAGGGTCTCTGAAGTGTGTCACTGCTTATATTACATGTTTGTCTCTCACCAAAGCAAGGAATTCAAGGGGATGTGATGTGTGAGATATCTTATCAGTTACATACATTTTTAAAACTACATCTAGAATGAGAGGTCAGGGTGTACTGAGCTCATTACAGTGCAGTCATTCAATGAGAGGTCAGGGTGTACTGAGCTCATTACAGTGCAGTCATTCAATGAGAGGTCAGGGTGTACTGAGCTCATTACAGTGCGGTCATTCAATGAGAGGTCAGGGTGTACTGAGCTCATTACAGTGCGGTCATTCATTGAGAGGTCAGGGTGTACTGAGCTCATTACAGTGCAGTCATTCAATGAGAGGTCAGGGTGTACTGAGCTCATTACAGTGCGGTCATTCAATGAGAGGTCAGGGTGTACTGAGCTCATTACAGTGCGGTCATTCAATGAGAGGTCAGGGTGTACTGAGCTCATTACAGTGCGGTCATTCAATGAGAGGTCAGGGTGTACTGAGCTCATTACAGTGCGGTCATTCAATGAGAGGTCAGGTGTACTGAGCTCATTACAGTGCGGTCATTCAATGAGAGGTCAGGGTGTACTGAGCTCATTACAGTGCGGTCATTCAATGAGAGGTCAGGGTGTACTGAGCTCATTACAGTGCTGTCATTCAATGAGAGGTCAGGGTGTACTGAGCTCATTACAGTGCAGTCATTCAATGAGAGGTCAGGGTGTACTGAGCTCATTACAGTGCGGTCATTCAATGAGAGGTCAGGGTGTACTGAGCTCATTACAGTGCGGTCATTCAATGAGAGGTCAGGGTGTACTGAGCTCATTACAGTGTGGTCATTCAATGAGAGGTCATGGTGTACTGAGCTCATTACAGTGCGGTCATTCAATGAGAGGTCAGGGTGTACTGAGCTCATTACAGTGTGGTCATTCAATGAGAGGTCATGGTGTACTGAGCTCATTACAGTGCGTCATTCAATGAGAGGTCAGGGTGTACTGAGCTCATTACAGTGCGGTCATTCAATGAGAGGTCAGGGTGTACTGAGCTCATACAGTGCGGTCATTCAATGAGAGGTCAGGGTGTACTGAGCTCATTACAGTGCGGTCATTCAATGAGAGGTTATGTGTACTGAGCTCATTACAGTGCGGTCATTCAATGAGAGGTTATGTGTACTGAGCTCATTACAGTGCGGTCATTCAATGAGAGGCTATGTGTACTGAGCTCATTACAGTGTGATCATTCAATGAGAGGTCATGGTACACTGAGCTCATTACAGTGTGGTCTGTCAATGAGAGGTCAGGGTGTACTGAGCTCATTACAGTGCGGTGATTCAATGACAGGTCAGGGTGTACTGAGCTCATTACAGTGCGGTCATTCAATGAGAGGTCATGATGTACTGAGCTCATTACAGTGCGGTGATTCAATGAGAGGTCATGGTGTACTGAGCTCATTACAGTGTGGTCATTCAATGAGAGGTTATGTGTACTGAGCTCACTACAGTGTGGTCATTCAATGAGAGGTCATGGTGCACTGAGCTTATTACAGTGCGGTCATTCAATGAGAGGTCAGGGTGTACTGAGCTCATTACAGTGCGGTCATTCAATGAGAGGTCAGGGTGTACTGAGCTCATTACAGTGCGGTCATTCAATGAGAGGTCAGGGTGTACTGAGCTCATTACAGTGCGGTCATTCAATGAGAGGTCAGGGTGTGTACTGAGCTCATTACAGTGCGGTCATTCATTGAGAGGTCAGGGTGTACTGAGCTCATTACAGTGCTGTCATTCAATGAGAGGTATGGGTGTACTGAGCTCATTACAGTGCGGTCATTCAATGAGAGGTCAGGGTGTACTGAGCTCATTACAGTGCGGTGATTCAATGACAGGTCAGGGTGTACTGAGCTCATTACAGTGCGGTCATTCAATGAGAGGTCATGATGTACTGAGCTCATTACAGTGCGGTGATTCAATGAGAGGTCATGGTGTACTGAGCTCATTACAGTGTGGTCATTCAATGAGAGGTTATGTGTACTGAGCTCACTACAGTGTGGTCATTCAATGAGAGGTCATGGTGCACTGAGCTTATTACAGTGCAGTCATTCAATGAGAGGTCAGGGTGTACTGAGCTCATTACAGTGCGGTCATTCAATGAGAGGTCAGGGTGTACTGAGCTCATTACAGTGCGGTCATTCAATGAGAGGTCAGGGTGTACTGAGCTCATTACAGTGCGGTCATTCAATGAGAGGTCAGGGTGTACTGAGCTCATTACAGTGCGGTCATTCAATGAGAGGTCAGGGTGTACTGAGCTCATTACAGTGCTGTCATTCAATGAGAGGTATGGGTGTACTGAGCTCATTACAGTGCGGTCATTCAATGAGAGGTCAGGGTGTACTGAGCTCATTACAGTGCGGTCATTCAATGAGAGGTCAGGGTGTACTGAGCTCATTACAGTGCGGTCATTCAATGAGAGGTCAGGGTGTACTGAGCTCATTACAGTTAGGTAATTCAATGAGAGGTCAGGGTGTACTGAGCTCATTACAGTGCGGTCATTCAATGAGAGGTCAGGGTGTACTGAGCTCATTACAGTGCGGTCATTCAATGAGAGGTCAGGGTGTACTGAGCTCATTACAGTGCGGTCATTCAATGAGAGGTCAGGGTGTACTGAGCTCATTACAGTGCGGTCATTCAATGAGAGGTCAGGGTATACTGAGCTCATTACAGTGCGGTCATTCAATGAGAGGTATGGGTGTACTGAGCTCATTACAGTGCGGTCATTCAATGAGAGGTTATGTGTACTGAGCTCATTACAGTGTGGTCATTCAATGAGAGGTCATGGTACACTGAGCTCATTACAGTGTGGTATGTCAATGAGAGGTCAGGGTGTACTGAGCTCATTACAGTGCAGTGATTCAATGACAGGTCAGGGTGTACTGAGCTCATTACAGTGCGGTCATTCAATGAGAGGTCATGATGTACTGAGCTCATTACAGTGCGGTGATTCAATGAGAGGTCATGGTGTACTGAGCTCATTACAGTGTTGTCATTCAATGAGAGGTTATGTGTACTGAGCTCACTACAGTGTGGTCATTCAATGAGAGGTCATGGTGCACTGAGCTTATTACAGTGTGGTCATTCAATGAGAGGTCAGGGTGTACTGAGCTCATTACAGTGCGATCATTGAAGGAGAGGTCATGGTGTACTGAGCTCATTACAGTGTGATCATTCAAGGAGAGGTCATGGTGTCCTGAGCTCATTACAGTGTGGTCATTCAATGGAGATCATGGTGCACTGAGCTCATTACAGTGTGGTCATTCAATGAGAGGTCATGGAGTACTGAGCTCATTACAGTGTGGTCATTCAGCGAGAGGTCATGGTGTACTGAGCTTGTTACAGTGTGGTCATTCAATGAGAGGTTATGTGTACTGAGCTCATTACAGTGTGGTCATTTAATGAGAGGTTATGGTGTACTGAGCTCCTTACAGAGTGATCACCAAGAATAAGTTATGGTGTACTGAGCTCATTACAGCGTGATCACCAAGAATAAGTTATGGTGTACTGAGCTCATTACAGCGTGATCTCACAATGAGAGATCACGGTTTGCTGAGCTCATTACAGTGTGATTTCACAATGAGAGGTTATGGTGTACTCAGCTCATTACAGTGTGATCACTCAAGAGGTCATGCTTTACTCAGCCAATTACAGTGCTATCATCCAGTCATGGTAACATTGTACTGTGCTCAAAACATTGTGATCACCCAATTTTAGATCACAGTGTACTGAACTCATAACAGTGTGATAACCCAAATAAAGAAACACTGTACGGAGCTCATTACAGTGTGATCACCCAAATAAGGCAACATTGAACTGAGCTCATTACAGTGCGATTACACATGTTGACAGCAGCCATCACAGGGTTCTAACACAATGTGAGGCTACTTTGTGCTAAGCTCACTGCAGTGTTATCGCACAATGCATGATTATTGTGTACTGAGCTCAATACAGTATGACCATATAATGCAAAGTCACTGTGTACTGAGCTCATTATACAATGTGCGGTGTGAAGTCACGAATATAAGTTCAATATACCCTCGTGACATCACTTCCTATTGCACTCACATGCAAAAACTTTGTATAAATATGCCCAACGTTGTCAATTGACACACACACACACTCACACTCTCTTAGAGAAATAATTATGACAGTAATATTTTCCAAACAGCATTTTGCCTTTAATTAGTTTGATAAAGTTACATACTACAAAAAAAATCAAGTTGGAGGACAATTTTTATAGTGTAAAACACTTCACAGCATATTTTCCCCGACACTCTCCCCCTATCCATTACCCTTATCAATAAAAACGCGTCAAGCGCGACTCTGATGACTAAACAGAATAGATGTAACTGAACGCCCTCGCGTCCCATTGGCACAGAAGCACATTTCAGAAAAAAAATAAAGAAATACCAATTATCTTTTCAATCGCAGCAATTTTAACCGATCTTCAACAAAAACATCTGAGTCGGCAAAATATGGCGATTGGAAATTTAAAGGACGTGGGAATGCGGAGGTATATAGTCTCACATATCGGGTTTTTTTCAGCATTATTTACATATTGCTGACAATTACAGTACCTGCAGGTATTAACGGTTAACCCCTTTTACCAATATTGTGGCACGCAGTGCGTTCGATCGCAACTGCCAATATTGCAGAGGAGGAGTTAACGCAAGTGCTAAATATAAACAGTTATAGTGCACATATTACATAGATCTCTGTATTTATAGATACACAGCGATATCAGTGTATTAATATTGTCATTTAAAATATATGCATAGAAATATTTTAAACGCCAAGGTGTAAATGGATTTTTTTGACATTGCTAGACTATAAAAATCATATTATGGCCGGTGGTCTGATTGTCTCTATCATTTAAATGATATTATTTTCAATCCTAAATGGCTATCAAGCGATTGGATGTTTTTTTTTAATGTTTTATTTTAAGATCAAACATTCAATGAAATGGATGATTTGCATAAAGTTTCATATACAATATAGAAGCACCAACGTTTCCCGAGAAGGAAAATGAGTTCCTTTGATATGGAGGTGAAAAATGCTGATATTCCACATAATGCAAGAAACCAACCATATACGCTTATAAAGACTTAAAGACTTAAGTTGACATGTAGCACAGAAGTAGGCCATGGTAAGACGCAATTTGTGTAGATCGTGACTCACAATAGATAACATAAAGATATGCTATATAGACCTAAGTATTTATAAAGGGATTGGGGTTGAGGAAGACCAGGGGAGTTTTACTGGACAACAGGATCATTAGTGCCAGCGATTCGGAAATGGTGGGGCCATAGAAGCAGCTTCAATCGCGTGTGAGTAGGTGAGCAGAGGGATGAGTTGCGTCAGTGATGTGGTGCGCTAATCTGAAGAGATGGGTTTTGAGGGATTTCTTCAAGGTCTGAAGATTAGGGGAGAGTTTGATAGGGCGAGGCAAGTCATTCCACAGGACCATAACGGAACTTGCAAAGTCTTGGAGGCGAGAGTTGGCAGTGTGGGTGTAGACAGAGGACCGGTGGAGATTGCCCGCTGACCGGAGTTGTCTAGATGGGGCTAGCTTGCAGAGTAATGAAGACATGTATGGGGTGGTCGGATTATTAAGTGATTTGAACGTGAGCATCAGTATTTTAAACTGTATCCTGAAATGTACAGGATGTCAATGGAAGGACCGGCAAAAGGGGGAGGTACGTGAGGTGCGTCTGGTGAGAAAAATAAGCCTGGCTTCTGCATTCATTACAGATTGCAAAGGGGCAATACGGGTATTGGGGAGGCCAATAAGGAGCGAGTTGCAGTAATCAAGTCGTGAAATGAAAAGCGCATGAACCAGCACCTTCGCGTTATCTTAGAAAGGGGCGGATGTTCTTGAGTTGATAGTAACAGGATTTGGTCACTGTCTGGACGTGGGGAGAGAATGTTAGCTCAGAATCGAAAGTGACACCAAGGCAGCGAGCTTTAGGCGTCGGACTAATAAGCGTTCCCTTTACTCGTAGAGAGAGATAGGTGGCATTGGGTTTTTCTTGGAGGGAGGAACAATGAGAATTTCAGTTTTGGCAAGATTGAGTTTAAGGAAGCGGGAAGACATCCAATTTGAGACAGCAGAGAGACAGTCAGTGACTAGATCCAGGAGAGCAGGAGAGAGATTAGGGGAGGAGAGGTATATTTGAGTGTCACCAGCGTATAGGTGGTACTGGAATCCAAAGGAGCTGATCAGTTTGCTTACAGAAAAAAAAAAAGGGCCCAATACTGGCCCCTATCTCTGAAGAGTCTCCAATGGTAAAAACATGGCCGACATCTGTGCAACAATTCAACTCGATAAGTCACAATGCAAAGAACAAACATTATTAGCAAAACACAAGGACAAGTTGATGAGTTTGTGACGGTACCGGTCATGCAACGGCAAAACGTTGTCTCTTTAGAAAAAAAATACAGCATGCTTTTTCTTAAGAGACACAACCTAGTTGAGGTGACCAGGGCAGATCCATGAGCTGAATGTCATATCATGTCTTCTAAAGCTCTCTAGGATGGGAGACAACACTTTTCAATTCAGTAGGATTTATATATTTTTTTATTTTTTAATCAAATATTCTATATATGCCTGAGTGACGATTGAGCACCACATTTTAGAACGAGAATTAGCACAGTCCATGCGACACTGAAATGGTTACGTCAACTATAAAACAGTTCATTTGTACCTTTGAAAATATATAATATAATATCTGTGGAGATGACGTGGGATAGAGTGCGACTACAGGGCTTATTCAATAAATCCAAGGAGTGTGGAAAAAAGAAAACATATTGGGGATCTTAATGGGGAAAAAAAAACTGGAAAAAAGTTCCAGTTCAGCTGCTTGTGCAGAATTTTAGACATTTTTGCATCTCTTCCAGCGTATTTGTATATAGCATGTACATCACCAGGTAAAAGGAATAGACTTATATTTTTTATTATTTTTGAAAATAGTTGCTTTCATACATTAAACCCTGTATATGACGTATTGTATAATACAGATATAGCAGTAAATCCCTCTTTTCAGTCCATCTTCGGGATCAACCTTGCCCTGCGTGAGCCACAGTTCAATCATTATCTGATTAATCTTACAGTACACAGTAATATAGACACTAAATACAAGATCTGAGCCTGAATTTTTTGTTATAGATCATAGACAAGTGAATGAGAGCTTCTGGAAAAAAGTACCTCCTCTTATGTTGAGCACATCCCATCATAGCTAGTGCTGTGAGCAGACACTAGGAAGGCAGCACATCCACTCCAACAGCCCAACAAGCGGCTTACTCTTTGGAAAGGACACAGGGTTACAGCGAGATGCCGTGACATGACAACCCGTAGTTTTTTTGAGCGTTGTGTCATTTCCAAAGATCTGTGGCCACTCCGGCCTCCTGATCTTACAAGCTCGAACTTCTTTGAGCGGGGCTATCTGAAGGAACGTGTGTATCATAGCAAGCCCTGCACGTCTTCGCCGATAACATTAGGAATGAGATCCAAAACATTGATGATGCAATATTGAGACGGCAGCCCCTTTCAACACGTCCTGTGATGGGATGTGTTCAACATAAGAGGAGGTAAGTTTCTTGAAACTCTCATTAATTTCCATTCATTCAAAATCTAAGGCAAAAACCTTGAGTTTGGGTCTATCTTGATCACGCAGTAGAACACGATCAACCCAACAAAACCCATTCATAACAATTATTTCCAAAAAGTCACTCATCTAAAACTGATACTAACTCACTGATATTTCCATTTAATATCTCCCTGTTACCCTTTTGTGGCTGTCATTATTTTTTGATTGTATGGTAAAAAAAATCCCCTGCAAAAACATTGGTTGCAGTTTTTTTCATGACTAATCAAACCGCACAGGCAGCTTAATTTCTCACTCCCCCAGTTTTATCACTCTTTACCATTGCTAGAAAGAAACACATAGAGGGGTTTTTTTTTTGTTTTTTTTACAAAACTGTCAGGGTTATTCAAAGAGAATCGAAAAGTCGCCGCACGTTCGGTGACTTTTCGTTCTCTTCAATTCGGTTAGTTTTGCCGATCCCATTTCGGCGACCCTGCGGCGTATTCAGCAAGCACCACAGGGTCCCTGAATTGCAGGGAAAAGCTACCGCAAACCTGACAAAACGAACCGCAAAACCCGGCGAATGCACGCCGAAAACCCGCAAAAACATCTGGATTAACCTGCCGAAAACCACGGGAAAACCTGAGCAGGAGCCAATCACACGCAGCGAAGCCTCCGGAAAGAGCCGAGACCGCAGACAAATGCAGTCAATAAATTAGGAAAACAGTTTGCTTGAATGTTTGAAAAGTGAAACGCTGTTTGCAAAGAAACTACTGAACGAAAATGTCTGAAATTTACATATAAGATCCAATGAATGATAATAAAAAGGGCTGTTACAGAAACAATAAGTTTAAAAAAATCTGACTTTTTTTAAAAAAAAAAAAAAATCCAGAAAAATACTTAAAATATCCTAAAAAATCTATAAATAAAGCGACTCTTTACTGCAGAATTTTATAATGAACGGTTTATTAGATATTGAATTAAAACGGGAATATTTTTAACATTGAAGCCTATGGGATTCGCCTGAATAAACCTGTTGAATGAAGCCACTGAATGGCTGTGCTAGATTTTTCATCCACAACATGATGGAGACCTGCATGCTCTCATAGCACAGAGGTAAGATAGACTGAAAAGAGAGAATTTTTTAGATTATAACTTTGCATTACACAATTATACGTGTTATGTTTAAGTCAGTTTAAGCCGTTCTCACTTGTTACAGACAATATGGTATGTTATTTCGATTCAACAGCAATAATGTATGAATGTATTACATTAAAGGGACACTACCACTTACATATGCTGTCACTAGATTACTTGTGCATTACAAACAAAACATTATAAAACACATTATAAAACACATGCTGCTGATTTTTTTAAAGTAATTGCATGTAAAAAGGAAAACTAAAGTAAGGTTTTGATCTCTTGTTTCTATTTTGTGTATTTTTCCCTTGATGCAACATTAACCAAAATATGTGCTTTGTGGATCTTGTTTATTTAATCCACACAGTATTTAAGTAGTTAATGAGGCAGAGGAGGGAATGTTTAGAAAAGGCAGCAGGAGGCTATTGTTCTCCAAGCTACCTTGGATAAGAGATAAGAACTGGCAGCTGAATGAGACAGAACAAGGAGTTTAAAATGCTTCTAATCTACCCCCTGGTGATGTCCTTTGAATACATCCCACACAATACAATGATGTGAGTCGGTGACTGACCCATTCACTCCATTCCATGGCCAAAGCCACACAGTGAGGAGCAAGTGATGGAAAGATACAGGGGGAGGCAGTTTACAACACAAAATATCACACAATGGATGCACCCATTGACACGTATAGAGGAAATATCACACAATGGATGCACCCATTGACACCTATAGAGGAAAATATCACACAATGGATGCACCCAGTGACACATATAGAGGAAAATATCACACAATGTTTGCACCCAGTGACACATATAGAGGAAAATATCACACAATGGATGCACCCAGTGACACATATAGAGGAGAATATCACACAATGGATGCGCCCAGTGACACATATAGCGGAAAATATCACACAATGGATGCACCCAGTGACACATATAGAGGAAAATATCACACAATGGATGCACCCAGTGACACATATAGAGGAAAATATCACACAATGGATGCACCCAGTGACACATATAGAGGAAAATATCACACAATGGATGCACCCAGTGACACATATAGAGGAAAATATCACACAATGGATGCACCCAGTGACACATATAGAGGAAAATATTTTCTTAACTAAACATACAAGAGAAAATCAAAACACATGTAAGATATCAGCAACATAAAATAAAACGCAATAAGGACATTGCATTTTTTTGGTGGTAGTGGCCCTTTACGTTAAAATGATCCAGTTGTTTTTTTTGCGTTTCTTTCATACGATTAATTTCTTACATTTGTTAACTCTTCTTTATTCAAGCAGTATAGTCATTTTTAAACATGATGCGGCATTGAATGTTCATAATCAACAACACAGAACTAAATCTCTGCATATAGAGTCTGTTTATAAAAGCAGCGTCTGGATTTAGATATGTGCTTGGAAATTGTGCTCTGATATTATAGATGTTAGCAGAATTTATTATTATTAAAAATAGAGTTATTTATTTATTTTTTATATACTATCTAGTATTTTATCGTAACTGCCGATTTAATAGTAAACACAGGCATACAATCCAGTACATAAAATACAGCTCACAAGCAAGTGCTAACACGAGGCAAAAATAAACGTATTCATATTTACATACTCTCAGTGCCTTTTTAAGAAAGCCAGCTAGGGTTAAAAAAAAAATATCTCAAGTGCAAGAAGGGAATATGGCCCGAAGTGTAACAACTTTGGAATTCTTACTTCCTGTGTATTGCATAAACGCTGACTAAAGAAATGAATTGATATAGAAGATATAGAGCTATAGAGCCCAGGGTAAACACACGTGAGCCGTTATGTATAACAGACCCACGCATTAATATTAAGGTCTCCACTGTTATTTCATTCCAGCCACAAGCTTCCTACACTTTCTATTCTCTATATTCATACTTGCAACCCTTAACCTCCTTCGTTACCAAGTGATTTTCCAAAAAAAACATTGTCAGGAACCAGTGTTTTGTTTTTTTTTGAAAAATCATTTTAATTAATTATACAGTAAGAAATATTTGGGAATATTCCCAGTGTATTCCTTACTGTAATAAACTATATTTGGTATCACTGGAAAGGCCATAATCAGGCCTTTCCGATGATACCTCATATGCACCTCTAGACATTAGGGCTCCAGAGATACAGTGGTCTCAATGATTTGTAAAAAATAAAAAATAAAAATGTTTTTTTTTTACAGAGCAAGGCGCTCCTTCTGGCAGGTGCCTGTAGGTGCCTAGTTATAAATCCGGCCCTGAGGGTTAGGTTTACCATGCAGAAAAAGTAGATACAGTGCTGTGTTTCTTAAAAAGGTGCACTAGTGTCCCCTGTGTTTAATACATGAGATGACCATCAAAAACAAACGTTTTGGGTGTGGAACCCTTCTTCAGTGTATGCCCATGGGGGAAATATGTTTTCATTAATTATACAGTAAAAAAAAAATCATTGTGAATATTCTCCATGATTTTTATTTTTTACTGTAATAACCCTATTTAAAAGGCAGCCACCTGCTGGTGAAAGATCATTACTGCAGCTCGGGTTCTGCACTGAATCAGCTGGGGATCCGAGTGTAAGTCACAGAGTCCCAGCTGTGTAAACGGTTTCAAAGCTTCGGCTGTATTGTCCCAGGTGCTAGAACATTAGGGGCACTTTCTGGGGGACATCTTCAAATAAATTTTGTTTGCAACAAACAAAATCCATTTGCATTGTTCCACGATCAGGCCAGATCTTAATGTCGAGGCACCAGCATCACAGCGTGTGCTTTGAAGATCATGTATAACGGATCTTGGGGGTGAAGGGGTTAAAATATTGCCTCAGATTTGCCGTTACTGGTATATTTTACCAGGGAAATTCAATCGAATTAAACCAGTCTAATAAAAAATATAAAATACATGTTAAATAATATTTGTAGTTGCAAACGTAAAGTATTTTGCCTTTTTTTTTTAGCCAATTCCCTAAAAATGCAACATGTTAATAAATGAGCATTTTACCATTAAAAAGATTTGTGCCAATTGTCAGTGGTGATTTATCTTTTGTTATTGGCATTTTCATTTTTATATGCTTACAAATCAAGCTGGATCATTTTTTAACCCCTTCACTACCGAGATTGAGATATCTCAGGCTTCAAAGGCACCATCCCCCGATATCGAGATCTGCTGCTCTGCAGCCCAAAAGCAAATGAGTTTAATTTGCTTTTGAGCTGCGGAAGGTGCCCCCCAAAGCTTTATCCCTGCGAGCATTATGCCCAAAGAGCTAAAACGGAGTAAAATCAGCTAACTGGATGTCCTGACATCGTGCATTCAGCAGCCGATACATTTATTGCAGTGAACCACGGGCTGCAACTGTAACACAATTTGGCAGGAGATGGCACCATCTACTGGCCAAATAGGTTAGTACAGTAAAAGATTCCTTGGGAGTATTTCCAAATATTACTTACAGTAAAATTAATTAAAAGTGAATTTTTTTAAAAAAAAAAGTAAAATAAAAAAAAAAAACACCGGTTCCTGACATTGTTTTTTCTGGAAAATCACTTGGTAGTGAAGGGGTTAACTGCACTACAATAAACATTCCGGGACTATTTTAAAGAAATCTATTTATTATTTACAATTACAATTAGCACATTAATCAATGTAGGTTTAAGTTGTGCAATTTTCTAAACAGATAATAATAAATGGGTTGTACTAAAAAATAAAAAAAATCATATATATTTATTTAATTTGATTTATAAAGTATTTTTTACCAGGAAGGATACATAGAGATTTCTCTGGTTTTCAAGTA
Source organism: Leptobrachium leishanense (assembly GCA_009667805.1). Classification (NCBI taxonomy): domain Eukaryota; kingdom Metazoa; phylum Chordata; class Amphibia; order Anura; family Megophryidae; genus Leptobrachium; species Leptobrachium leishanense. The sequence goes on from CM019064.1 coordinate 446,021,512, forward strand.
CGTCCTGGGTTAATATATTAATGCTTTCAAACACCTCAAACCGTGGTCTATCTATAGTCACTCTTTGCCATGTTAGCATTCACTTGTGCAGATTTTTTTTAAAACATATATATATATATATATATTACAAAAATAATAATGTTTGTTTTGAAATCATTTATTTCATTATCAAGAGAGTTCCAATAAATATCTTCTATCAAGTCTTCTATGATATATGTTGTATATATTGAACATCAGGAGAGGTAAGTGAATTTTCAACCCCGCCCCCCCCCCAAAAAAAAAATGCTATTTTTTAAAAATGGTTTTAAATTAAATATTTGGTGAATATAAAACTAATAAGCCAAAATTTAATGTATAATTTATCTGGTTGAAAAAAATCTTTAAAGGGAGTTCATGATGTCAAAACGTTGTGATACGAGGACAACCAACTTGACCTTTTCTTAGTGATCGATAACTATATTGTCATATAATATCTACGAATCCGAGAAAGATATGCAAATTTTAGCCTAGGTTTTGCAAGTGAGTTGTCACATTTTACCGAGTACATCCTGCAGATAGCTAGACCACAAACATGAGCAAGAAAAGAAAATATAATCTCCTGGAAAACCAAAATAATGTCCAACGTAAGCGCAATTAATACAGGGCGGGCGAGGTAACACAGCTGAAGGAAATTCCCAATTCTTCACATCATACACTGCAACAAAACGCTGTAGAAATCTGGTAAATTTCAAATTTGGAAGTGCATCGATACATCAAGCCCTGGTCTTCGACGAATCTCCTCGAAGATTTCGGTTTTAAAATCTACTACCAAAAAAAATTAATTAATAAATAAAAATACATAGCAGGCAGAAGGTAATTAACATAAAAATACATATTAAATCTAAAAAATAAATTTAACATTAAAAATATTAAATAAAAATAAATAACAGGCAAAAGGTAATTAACATAAAATATATTAAATCTAAAAAATAAATTTAACATTAAAAAAATGTAATAAAAATTAATAAAAGGCAAAAGATAATTAACATAAAAATACATATTAAATTTAAACACTGAATTTAAGATTAAAAATGTTAAATAAAAATAAATAACAGGCAAAAGGTAATTAACATAAAAATTAATTTAACATATATAACAAAATATTAAATAAAAATAAATATTGCACGCTATACACCTATTATACCATTAAATATGTATCTTTGATGAAAACACATTTATTTTTAAACTTTTTTTTTGTAATGCAAATACATAAAGAAGACGTTTCTACTTTCCATTCAACATATTGCGAGATTCTTTTCTTCATTCTTGCGTGCGCATAGAAACCTATGCTCATTAATTATTTATGGAGACATTATTGTAAAACTTTATACGTGCAAACCACATCCAAAGAAAGGTTTTGTGGGACTAGTAATGTGTATTTCAGAACTACTGGCAAACGGAAAAACAATTCTTACTGATGAAAAATTTGTATTATATCGAGTATACGACGGCTCGTTATCTCATATTTCGCTAGAATTTCCTTTTTTGCGCTTCCTTATTTGTCATTTCTCTACATTTATTTACGCTTGCACCGTTAACCCCTTCATGCATACATGGTCAGCAGTAGCAGACAAAGCAACCTGAGATTGTGTTAACACATCTGGGGCTATGCTGTAACACGACAAATTAAATTCATTTGCCTCAAACACATTTCTTTTGTATTTTGGCTCCAGCGCGTGCCCCCAAAGTTTTAGCAGCGTGGACATGATGCCCGAGGTGCTGACACTTTATGAAACCAGCTAGGAATATGTCTTGATGACATCTCCCTGACGGATCCTGCACAGAGCCCAGAGCTGCAGTAACTCCTTTTTGCCAGCAGATGGTGATATCTCCCTGCCAATAGGTTATTACATAAAGGAATACATTGGGAATATGTAACCAACCTACCATTATTATATAAGATGTTTCACCCAATTGTGTGGATAATACGTTTATACTAGGGATGCACCGAAATCTCGGCCACCGAAATTATCAGCCGAAAATATTGCTTTCGGTTTCGGCCGAAGAGATCGGTATGTAGAAGAGGATAAAAGTCTCGCTGACTGCCTCAATGAATATTTTTGTTCAGTCTTTGCAGAAGAAAAGGAAGGAAAGGGACCTCAGTTAGGAGGAAACACTAACGAGACAATTACATATCAGTTTACAGAGGAGGAGGATCTACAGCAGCTGTCTAAAGTAAAGACAAATAAGTCAATGGGGCCTCATGGGATCCACCCTAAATTATTAAAAGAGCTCAGTGATGTAATAGCAAAACCGTTAACAGATTTATTTAACCAATCCTTGTTAACGGGAGTCGTCCCAGAAGACTGGAAATTAGCAAATGTTGTGCCCATTCACAAGAAGGGTAGTAGGGAGGAATCTGGGAACTATAGGCCAGTTAGTCTTACGTCAGTAGTGGGGAAATTAATGGAAACCATGTTAAAGGAAAGGATTGTTGACCATCTAAAAACACATAGATTACAGGATCAGAAACAACATGGGTTTACCTCAGGGAGATCATGCCAAACTAATCTTATTGATTTTTTTGATTGGGTAACAAAAATAATAGACACAGGTGGTGCAGTAGACATTGCTTATTTAGATTTCAGTAAGGCTTTTGATACTGTTCCGCATAGAAGGCTTATCAATAAACTGCAATCTTTGAGCTTGGATTCCAATATTGTTGAATGGATTAGGCAGTGGCTGAGTGACAGGCAACAGAGGGTTGTGGTAAATGGAGTTTATTCGGCGCAAGGTCTTGTTACCAGTGGGGTACCTCAGGGGTCAGTACTTGGACCCATGCTCTTTAATATTTTTATTAGTGATATTGCATAAGGTATTAATGGAAAAGTATGTCTTTTTGCTGATGACACAAAGATATGCAACAGGGTTGACGTTCCTGGAGGGATCAGCCAAATGACAAATGATTTAGGTAAACAAAAAAAATAGTCGGAGCTGTGGCAATTGAGTTTTAACGTGGATAAGTGCAAGATAATGCAGCTGGGACATAAAAACCCAAGGGCTGAATATAGAATATTTGATACATCTGAGGAAAGGGTTATTATTTCAGAGGATCTAAGGGTAAGTAGTCAATGTAATAGAGCAGCAGGAAATGCTGGCAGAATGCTTGGTTGTGTAGGGAGAGGTATTAGCAGTAGGAAAAGGGAAGTGCTCATGCCACTGTACAGAGCACTGGTGAGACCTCACTTGGAGTACTGTGTGCAGTACTGGAGACCGTATCTCCAGAAGGATATAGACATCTTAGAGAGAGTTCAGAGAAGGGCTACTAAAATGGTGTACGGCTTGAAGGAGAAAAGTTACCAGGAAAGGCTTAATGATCTTAACATGTACAGCTTGGAAAAAAGACGAGACAGAGGAGATATGATAGAAACATTTAAATACGTAAAGGGAATCCACAAGGTAGAGGAAGGGAGTATATTTAAAAGGAAACAAAGTAGCAAAACAAGAGGACATAGTCTTAGATTAGAGGGGCAAAGGTTTAAAAGTAACATCAGGAAGCATTATTTTACTGAGAGGGTGGTGGATACATGGAACAGCCTTCCAGTTGAAGTGGTTGAGGCCAAAACTGTAATTGAATTTAAGCAGGCATGGGATAGGCATAAGGCTATCCTAAACAAAAGATAAATCCAGGTAAAGTATCCATGTAATTGGGCAGACTAGATGGGCCGAAAGGTTCTTATCTGCCGACATTTTTCTATGTTTCTATGAAATGGAAAATTCAGCCGAAAAAAATAATAAATAAATAAATAAATAAATAATCGGCAGAAACGTTTGCTTTCTAAATAGGGCCAGGAGGCCCGGCCAAGCCGGAGGCTCGCCTGAGCCTGGAGGCCAGCTGAGCAGCCTGCTCGGCTGGCCTTCGGGATGAGACAAGTCCCCGTCTCGGCCCGGTCTCCAGGTCCAGGTTCTCATGTCTGATTTTCATTTTCGGTTTTCAGTCGAACCGATCCTGAATTTTCAGTTTCGGTATCGGCCAGAAATTTCCATTTCGGTGCACCACTAGTTTATACAGGGTCCAGACATACATATTTTCAAATGAGTTAATTCTATGTATTTTCATGTATTTCCAAAGGATCAAGTTGTACCCATAATCTGGTGTAAGTCTAATTTTGAAAGATCCCCAGGTTGTAATTGATACTTAACTTTGATGTATCCTTGCTTCTCCATACAAAGGCAAACAAGGGTCCTACTTAGTAACACTCAAGGAGTTATTCAGAGAGCACCGAAATGTCACCGACATTTAGCTCTTTAGTTCCCCGCACTTCAGGGAACCAAATTCCGACCCTGTGGTGAATTCAGCATTCACAGCAGCGTCCCCGAAGTGCAGGAAAAATCTGCCGAACAACCGCCGAATGGGGAAAAAAGAAAACAACGGCGCAAAAGTGCAGAAATAATCAGATTCGATCCGATAAGGTGCCTGGAGCCCACTGGCAAACATCTGCCAATGATCCGCCAGTCAGCGCCGACCAGTCGCCGGAAAAAGCCATCATACCGATGAACGGGGTAGAAAAAAATAATAAATAGGATTGAAATTTTTTAAATTTTAAACGCTGTTTGCAAATAAACTACTGGATGAAAATGTCTGGAATTAACATATAAGGTGCTATGAATGATAATAAAAAGGGCTGTTACAGAAAATCTTTTAATTCAATTTTGTCGAAAAATCCTGGCAAATGCCTAAAAAATCCTAAGAAAGAAAAATAAAGAGTCTTTTTGCTGGAAAATAAAAGAATAAATGGTTTAAAAGATATTGAATGAAAACGGGAATATTTTTAACATTGAAACCTATAGGATTCACCTGAATAAACCTGCCGAATGAAACCACCGAACAGTAGGGCATTTCACTGACATTTCTCTGCTGTTCGGTGTCTCTGAATTGATTAACCATTGCTTCTTTATGGGGATTTCACTGCTGCTGAAGATCACCTGTAATTTGAATAGCTGAATAGCCCCGAAAATGCAACGTACGGGGAAATTCACAGTTCGGTGCAATTTCGGGGCCAGTTCTCTGAATGATCTGCCCAATGTCTGCAAAGCCTCAACTGTACACATGTACGCAGACGACACTGTAATCTATACCAGCAAACCAGATCTCCCACAGCTGGAGGCCGTGCTGCAAGAACAATTCACAGAGGTAGAAAAGTGGATCGCAGATAACAAACTTTTTCTAAATACTGACAAAACTGTTACAATGCTCTTTGGAACAGCACCTAAACTACATAAATTGCAAACACCCCATCTATGTGTCAGGACAAGATCAAATGGCACGCTGACCACAGTCACTTCTCTCAAATATCTAGGTATGTGGTTGGACCCTAATCTATCCTTTGGCCCCGCATCGAAAAACTCTCATCTAAACTTTACCCCAAACTAGGCGCCCTGTACAGAAACAAATCCTGCCTGAGCCCCGCGGTAAGAAAGCAGATTGTACAACAAATGCTTATGCCGGCTATAGAATACGGAGATGTAGTGTATGCAGCCGCCCCGCAAACACACCTTCATAAACTTACTACATTGTATAACTCATTCTGTCGCTGTGTGCTACAATGTAACTACATGACCCACCATTGTGACATTTTAAAAGAACTAAACTGGCCGTCGTTGGAATCTAGACGCACCCTTCACCTTTCCAACCTGGTGTTTAAGAGCTTTTCAGGGAAGCTGCCACCCTACCAGAAAAGGCTGCTTCCCTCAGCAGTTCCCTCATCCTATAACCTCAGATCCAGGACCTGCACTTTTCTTGCAATACCACAATACAAAAAGCAAGTGGCTCGATCCTCATTTTCCTACAGAGCACCACAATTATGGAATAACCTCCCAGACGCCATCAAATCTTCCCCCAGTCTAAAGTCCCTTTATATGACTATATACAGAATGCACCTGTAAACATGTAACATAGTGACTATATACAGAATGCACTTGTAAACATGTAACACAGTGACTATACACAGAATGCACCTGTAAACATATTAACACAGTGACTATATACAGAATGCACCTGTAAACATATTAACACAGTGACTATATACAGAATGCACCTGTAAACATGTAACAGTGACTATATACAGAATGCACCTGTAAACATGTAACATAGTGACTATATACAGAATGCACCTGTAAACATGTAATATAGTGACTATATTTCCTACATATTTATTTTCTGTTAATCTGTATATTTGTTTTGTGTTAATTTCTTGCATTTTACTACTTTTCTATTTCTGTAACCATGTTCTTGAACCCAGGGCATACTTGAAAACGAGAGAAATCTCAATGTATCCTTCCTGGTAAAATCCTTTATAAATAAATAAATAAAACCCCTTCAGTGTTAACAAGCTGTATAACACTAGTATTGGATTTTCACATAAGTTTATTGCTTTTTTGCTGAGTAGTTTCAGTATCTTTGAACCAGATCACATAAAGGAATACAAGATAGCACAAAGATATTTCCAATCTAACAGCAAGAAAGCCTTAGAGTAGATGTATTTACTTGGAAAGGGCGGTGAGCTTAAATGTCAAATATCCCCGCTAACTTGCTTTTCAATACGTGTGTATCAAGTACCTGAATTGACTCAATAAACCAAGATTCATATTGGATCTCTGAATATATTCACCGTATTCCACTCACAAGTCCGTTGCTTCATGCTGTATAATTGGAGCGATTCTTAATTCCAATCGCTAACTCTTATCAGGAGGATATCAATCTGAACGCTTTATTCCCCTGTGACCTAATAGTAATCCTACAAATGGGTATTTTCGCTACAATTTGCACATATCAATTAAGAGAGGGCGAAATGTACCAGAGGTTAATCTCAACTCACATGTGCAGTAACGGGTATGTTGTTTAGCTGGCTAGCGGTATCCTTAGCTGGCTTTTCTTATTCATATTCTGCCTCCGCCTTGCTAATACATTTTGCCCTTAAGCGATTTGCATCCAGGTTTCGACACGCGTTTCGCTTTGCGCTCCTCAGGAATACATTGTGTAAGAGGGTTCCCTTTTATGGGCCTCTGAATATTCATGCCGCTGTCTCATGTTCTGTGCCCCTGTCTGGTATCCGCTGTTACTGTTGGTGTGGGCTACATATCCTGTTGTATACAGTCACGCAGTATATATATATCTCAGTCTGTGTTGCTGTTTTCCCTGGCCTTTGTGACTGCTAGAGGTTAGGGTTAGTGGTCCCGACCATCCTAAGGATCGGAGGGTTAGAGGATTGTTGCCAGGGATCCTACCAGATCTGTCCTGGGAACCGTGAGAGACTCCCATTGTATCCTACCTAAAGCTACACCTATAGTAATACTGTCAGTTATTCCATATGATTGTGAATACAATCTATTCTATGATCATATTTTGATATCTGCATGTACAGTTGTGTTCAAAATTATTCAACCCCCACTGAAATTGAGTGTTTTGGCCAGTTTGACATTGATTTTGATAATTCAGTCATCTTGCTTACAATTAAATCAAAGAGGCACGTGTAGGTCAGACAAATATAACATAACATTTATAATGAAATAACCACAAATGTCTTTTCTGTGCTCACATCATTATCAGTTTTATTCAACCCCCAAGTGACATTCAATCTTAGTACTTAGTACAACATCCTTTTACAGTTATAACAGCTTTTAAACGTGAAGCATAGCTTGACACAAGTGTCTTGCAGCGATCTACGGGTATCTTCGCCCATTCGTCATGGGCAAAAGCCTCCAGTTCAGTCACATTCTTAGGCTTGCACACTGCAACTGCTTTCTTTAAGTCCCACCAGAGGTTCTCAATCGGATTTAAGTCAGGTGACTGCGATGGCCACTCCAAAATGTTCCAGCCTTTAATCTGCAACCATGCTCTAGTGGACTTGGAGGTATGCTTGGGATCATTGTCCTGTTGAAAGGTCCAACGTCTCCCAAGCCTCAGGTTTGTGACGGACTGCATCACATTGTCATCCAATATCTCCTGGTACTGAAGAGATTTCATGGTACCTTGCACACGCTGAATCTTCCCTGTACCTGCAGAAGCAAAACAGCCCCAAAGCATGATTGACCCCCCCGCCATGCTTCACAGTAGGCAAGGTGTTCTTTTCTTCATAGGCCTTGTTCTTCCTCCTCCAAACATAGCATTGATCCATGGGCCCAAACAGTTCTAATTTTGTTTCATCAGTCCACAGAACACTATCCCAAAACTTCTGTGGTTTGTCCACATGACTTTTGGCATACTGCAGTCGACTCTTCTTATTCTTTGGAGACAGCAAGGGGGTGCGCCTGGGAGTTCTGGCATGGAGGCCTTCATTACGCAGTGTGCGCCGTATTGTCTGAGTTGAAACTTCAGTACCCACATCTGACAAATCTTTTCTCAGTTCCTCAGCAGTCACACGGGGACTTTTCTCCACTCTACGCTTCAGGTAGCACACAGCAGTCGAAGTCAGCATCTTTTTTCTGCCATGACCAGGTAGCGTTTCAACAGTGCCCTTTGCCTTGAATTTGCGAATGATGCTTCCTATGGTCTCTCTTGGTATGTTTAACATCTTTGCAATCTTCTTATAGCCATTGCCCTTCCTGTGAAGAGTAATCACCTCTTCTCTTGTCTTCCTGGATCATTCTCTTGACTTCACCATGTTTGTAACCACACCAGTAAATGTCTAGAAGGAGCTGAGTATCACAGTCATTTTAAAGCTGCCTAATTGGTGCTTATTATGCTTTATTGCTGCTCCGTGACATCCACAGGTGTTTTCAATACCTGATTGAAAACACTTGAATGAACCTCTGTTCTTCAGAGTGGTAGTCTTTAAGGGGTTGAATAATTGTGTCAATGAAGAATTCACAAAAGAAACATTTACTACTGTATTACAAAACCAATTGATGTCATTTTAGTTGCATATGGTTCTTTAAAAAGTCCTTGTAGGATTTCATTTTGAATACAATTACAAATGTACACTAAATTCCCTAAAACCCTTTACAGCATTGGGGGTTGAATAATTTTGAACACAACTGTAATCCTACAAGGACTTTTTAAAGAACCATATGCAACTAAAATGACATCAATTGGTTTTGTAATACAGTAGTAAATGTTTCTTTTGTGAATTCTTCATTGACACAATTATTCAACCCCTTAAAGACCACCACTCTGAAGAATAGGGGTTCATTCAAGTGTTTTCAATCAGGTATTGAAAACACCTGTGGATGTCACGGAGCAGCAATAAAGCATAATAAGCACCAATTAGGCAGCTTTAAAATGACTGTGATACTCAGCTCCTTCTAGACATTTACTGGTGTGGTTACAAACATGGTGAAGTCAAGAGAATGGTCCAGGAAGACAAGAGAAGAGGTGATTACTCTTCACAGGAAGGGCAATGGCTATAAGAAGATTGCAAAGATGTTAAACATACCAAGAGAGACCATAGGAAGCATCATTCGCAAATTCAAGGCAATGGGCACTGTTGAAACGCTACCTAGTCGTGACAGAAAGAAGATGCTGACTTTGACTGCTGTGCGCTGCCTGAAGCGGAGAGTGGAGAAAAGTCCCCGTGTGACTGCTGAGGAACTGAGAAAAGATTTGTCAGATGTGGGTACTGAAGTTTCAGCTCAGACAATACGGCGCACACTGCGTAATGAAGGCCTCCATGCCAGAACTCCCAGGCGCACCCCCTTGCTGTCTCCAAAGAATAAGAAGAGTCGACTGCAGTATGTCAAAAGTCAAGTGGACAAACCACAGAAGTTTTGGGATAGTGTTCTGTGGACTGATGAAACAAAATTAGAACTGTTTGGGCCCATGGATCAACGCTATGTTTGGAGGAGGAAGAACAAGGCCTATGAAGAAAAGAACACCTTGCCTACTGTGAAGCATGGCGGGGGGTCAATCATGCTTTGGGTCTGTTTTGCTGCTGCAGGTACAGGGAAGCTTCAGCGTGTGCAAGGTACCATGAAATCTCTTCAGTACCAGGAGATATTGGATGACAATGTGATGCAGTCCGTCACAAACCTGAGGCTTGGGAGACGTTGGACCTTTCAACAGGACAATGATCCCAAGCATACCTCCAAGTCCACTAGAGCATGGTTGCTGATTAAAGACTGGAACATTTTGGAGTGGCCATCGCAGTCACCTGACTTAAATCCGATTGAGAACCTCTGGTGGGACTTAAAGAAAGCAGTTGCAGTGCGCAAGCCTAAGAATGTCACTGAACTGGAGGCTTTTGCCCATGACGAATGGGCGAAGATACCCGTAGATCGCTGCAAGACACTTGTGTCAAGCTATGCTTCACGTTTAAAAGCTGTTATAACTGTAAAAGGATGTTGTACTAAGTACTAAGATTGAATGTCACTTGGGGGTTGAATAAAACTGATAATGATGTGAGCACAGAAAAGACATTTGTGGTTATTTCATTATAAATGTTATGTTATATTTGTCTGACCTACACGTGCCTCTTTGATTTAATTGTAAGCAAGATGACTGAATGATCAAAATCAATGTCAAACTGGCCAAAACACTCAATTTCAGTGGGGGTTGAATAATTTTGAACACAACTGTATATATTGCCCCAGCTCACATGGATATATATATTTGCCCCAAGCTCACATGGATATATTGGCCCCAGCTCACATGGATATATTTGCCCCAGCTCACATGGATATATTTGATCCCAGCTCTCACCTCCTTTGCTGCCAGGCCCCTCCGCAGCCGCTCCGAGTACCCGCCGGCCATTCTTTTCCCTACGAGAAGGCATGCAGCTTGGCCGCTCGCCAGGAACCACCTGACCAGTGTAGCCGCATTCTCGTGAGATCGCAGAGTTCACGTGAACTCCATGATCTCATGCGGTGGTCAGGTGGTTCCCATCCCAGGCAAGCGGCCAAGCTGCATGCCGGCGGCCACTCGTAGGGAGAAAACCGGCTGGCGGCAATTTTCTTGGGGGAGCAATTGCCTCGTTGCCCCCCTGGATCCACCCCTGGGTGAGCAGAGGGATGAGTTGCATCAGTGATGTGGTGCGCTAATTTGAAGAGATGGGTTTTGAGGGATTTCTTGAAGGCCTGAAGATCAGGGGAGAGGTTGATAGGGCGAGGCAAGTCATTCCACAGGATCGGTGCTGCCTTTGAGAAGTCTTGGAGGCGAGAGTTGACCGTGCGTGTGTAGACAGATGACAGGTGGAGATCGCCTGCTGACCAGAGTTGTCTAGATATGTGGATGAATATACTGGATGGGATACACTGATGGTGCCTTTGTACCAGAGCGTGGTACAATGGGTTATCCAGAGAGCGTAGTCAGGATGGTCCGTAGGTCAGAGGCTGGTAAGAGGTGGTAATCGCTGGGCAAAACAGGGGGTACACTGGTAGTCAGGAGTAAAGCAGGCATAGGTCTGAACACTAAAGGAGTGAAGGCGACAATGCTGAAGCATTATGGGAAGGGAAGACTGGATCTTTATTGAGTAGGAGGGTGTGGTGTATGTGCACTGTGATTAACTGTTACTGGTCTGGAAATCCAGTACTGAGGCTGAGCAGCACTCTTCAAATGTTGCCCACTGGTAAGCGGCAGGTATTACACAGTCAGCGGCGGGGAGCGTGATAGTATGTTGATGTTGTATGGCTTTTCAATATGTAGCAGGAGCCGGTGAATAACGAGTGGAGCTCACTCGATGGTTAATTAAGTCTGGGACCAAAAAGAAAAAATATAATTGGCTCCCAAGAGCTGGTGTTCAGTGGTTTTGCATTAGCGTGGGCCTCATTAGATTCCAAGTGGAGTTCTACAGAGTACAAAAAGGAAACAAAAAACAGAAAAGCAAGTACAATTATAGCAGCTGACGCAGAATCGACTCAGGGGGAGCTCTGATGGTCAAGCGGTGTTCATCGAGGAGAGTTCTGAGAAGCTCCAGATGTGGTGGCTGAATGGGAAACTTCCTATCGTTCTGGTGGGCCAGTCCTGGGCAGCATGAATGTGTCCATAACTAAATCATAAGCTGTTATCCACCAATGGAGACTCTGTGATTAGGCAAGGGCATAGATGGAAGGGAGGCACCAGGCTAGATATTGAGGGAGGCAGTAATATAAGGTGAAGGGTAGACAAGAGGGTGTAGTGAGACAAATTGATGAGTAGGCATAGTGTGCAAAGAAACATGGAAGCTCACCTTTCTCTGTAAATCGAATAACAAAATTGAGGGTGAAAAAAATAAAATAATAAAAAATATTTTTTTTTAACAATTTTTATTTCAGCTTTATAGAGATAAGTGGTAAACACAAGCGGTGCCTTTCTCTGTAAAACAAGCAAAAAAAATGTGTGAAAAAAGGCAAAAAAAATATAATATACCGTATTTTTCGCTCCATAAGACGCACCTGACCATAAGACCATATAGTTTTTAGAGGAGGAAAACAGGAAAATAAATATTCTGAATCAAATAGTGTAATAATGGATATTGCCCCAGCTGCTCTCATGGATTTTGCCCCAGCTCATGGATACTGTCCCCCAGCTCATGGATAATGCCCCAGCTCATGGATATGCCCCAGCTCACACATGTATTTGCCCCAGCTCACACATGTATTTGCCCCAGCTCTCACATGGATATGCCCCAGCTCACACATGGATATGCCCCAGCTCACACATGTATTTGCCCCAGCTCATGGATTTGCCCCAGCTCTCACATGGATATGCCCCAGCTCACACATGGATATGCCCCAGCTCACACATGTATTTGCCCCAGCTCACACATGGATAATGCCCCAGCTCACACATGGATTTGCCCCAGCTCATGGATATTGCCCCAGCTCACACATGGATATGCCCCAGCTCACACATGGATATGCCCCAGCTCACGCATGGATATGCCCCAGCAGCTCATGGATATGCCTCAGCTCACCTACCGCCGCCGCGTTCGTCTCCCTCTGAGCGTGCGTCCGGCGGCAGGAAGCTTGGGCACTCGCCTGGGGGAGCCACGTGACCGCGATCTCGCGAGATCGCGGTCACGTGGGACCCCCAGGCAAGTGCCCAAGCGCCTTGCCGCCGGACGCACGCTCAGAGGGAGACGAACGTGGCGGCGGCGGCAGGTGAGCTGAGGCATATCATGGGGCATTCGCTCCATAAGACGCACCCACTTTTCCCCCCACTTTTTGGGGGGAGAAAAGTGCGTCTTATGGAGCGAATAATACGGTACATTTAATTTCTTTAAGTATTTACTGTTACAGAAAAAGATGTGAAGATGTGAAGAATGCCTTGCCCTATAAAATAAGAAACTAATTCTTGGAAATAACGTACTTTATATTATTTAGGTTTTAGCTTTTTTTTCTATTTTTTTAAACTTTTTTTTTATATTCACAGAATAAAAGTGTGCACCACCACAAGGGAAAAAAAGGAAAAGAATGAGAATAAAAGCAGGAGTTTTATACAAAAGCAGCCAATGCTTAGGAGCCGTTTGTCCACATTCTTAGACAAGAGTCGGGTTTATTATAACGACCTTATAAGGTCAAGAACCCTCAGAGAAATGGAATCTAAAGGGTGTTAGGATTGGAGCAGCTTTTAATGGGTCAATATAGGTGTGACATTAAAGGATTATTGTGGCTGAGAGTTCTAGGTGTTTCAGTCCATGGTATCACGCAGGGAAACCGACAGCTTCCTCCAAACACAAAGGAATTATTGTGCACTTGATTCGATGTCCTCTTTTTTCATTTTGCATAATATTCAAGGAGTTTAATGATTGATTCAGATTCGGTCAATATTATAATCCATACACTGTAAGACACATATAAATATATATAACACTAAATTGTCTGTTGAGGACATCTCCATGTTAGCACTAGTGCCAGCTTGTGGAATGCAGCTTGTGATGTCATAGTGATGCCTATGATGTCAGAGGTTGCCTATATAACAGAGCTTCTGGCTGTCTTTGAGTCAGACCTGGTTTTCAGTTTTCTGGATCAGTGCGACTAGTTGCTTACTCGGATTGAGATTAGCAAATTCTGATATTTTGACGAGATTTACTACAGAAAGTAGACTTTTACTTTCTGCCAACATGGTGGCTATGTTCAGACTTCCATCTGGCATGGACTTTCCCACCATGATGAAGATCTTGGATCTGCTCAACTCTCGCTTCATGAAGCGATGCTCAGCAGAACTCGTGGCTTCAATGCCACTCAATGACTTGACCTATAAGGCGGACTTACTGAAGGAAGCTTTGCTGCAGGATCAGACCTCGCACGGTGACAGGATCAACATTTATAACTTCCTGATCCAAATCGCTAACATCCGAGGTGAGGCTGCAGATATACTGGTGGAAGAGCTTATACCAGTGACATGTGTGGACATGCTGCGAGCAGAGGAGGAAGGACATGATCAGCTGCAGAAATCCGCCAAAGACTTCCTGATGTGCCTTTCCAGACTTTTCCACAGCTTGGTCTTTTCTGAGCTTCAGTTCCTACTGAAGCCAGAGACTTCTTCACCAAGCTGTGTACTTCAAGCAATGGATCAAATCAAACATGACCTGGATGTTCCTCAAAAGCAGATGTGCAACATCCAAGGAGAAGAAAAGGCAATGGATAGTGAGGATATGGCCGCAGAAATAAGACGCATCGTGGCGGCTCTGGTTTCATCTGGACGAGGATCCATTGATGGAATAGTCAAATCCTTCCTGCCACTTCTTCACTCAACCGATTCACCAACCAGCCTGGTGGTAACAGCTTTCTATGCCGAGATCCTGAACTACTCTGATCTCGTTGAAAAATCATTGCTGACAGCGATTCTACAAAACATGGCTTTGAAAATGAACCATGCAAACGTGACAACATGCTGCCAGGCAATACGAGGAATAGGAAACACTGCAGAAAGAGCTTTAAAGAAGATTAAAACTTGCTTTGATCGGCTTCTGCAGATCCTACAGGAGGCCATTACCACATGTGGAAACAGCAATATCATCAAAGAAAGCCTGAGATCCCTGTCACGGATGGTCATTGTTATGAGCAAGAAACATCTCAGGGAATCCTTTGAGGATCTTGTTGCCGTATGCAAAAGGTTGGTGAACCATAAAGATACCATCATTCAGAGAAATGCAACATGGCTCCTTGGACTACTTGCTAAGCGTAGCAGAGAGTACTTCTCCGGGGGATGCAGAAAAGCAGTCAAGGAATGCCTGCACTTAGTATTATGGAAGGTGCACAGCAGTGATCCACGTTGCGTGTCGTTTGCCATGTTCGCCCTCCGTCACATGCTCCCATTACTGGGATGTGCCATGAAAGACAACATTGAGGGGATATACCAAGAACTGGCTAAAAAAAAACAGCTGAAGGATCAACTATTTGTATGCATAGTACTGCTAGCAAAGGTGCCAGAGGTCAGTGCGCTCCTGAAGCACATCGCATTTCTTACTGACCATCTCAAATATGGAAAATTATCCCCGTCCGATGTTTCATGCATTTGGATGTGTCTGGCTGAACTTATGTACAACAGTGAGCGTCCCGTGAGACAGGCAGCAAGGGCCGCAACCATCGTGCTATCCAAGAGATGGAAGAGCTTGGGCACGGTGAAGGCATCTGTGTTGAGTGACAACATGTGTTTCAGTACTTGGACTGCCGCAGGGTTTTGAAAGACCTGAAACACACTGCTAGGCCAAACTCATGAGGACCGACGACAACTTGGAGGCACTCAGCAGCCTGCATTTAGGTGAGATTTCAAAAAACTATTAACTCACTTGTGTCATTCTAGAGCAGTGTTTCCCAAACCTGTCCTGAGGACTCTCAACGAGGCCAGATTTTGCAGATCACCTTGTGGAAATGCAGACTGAATCCTGCAATCACTCAGCATCAAATCATATCACCTGTGCTGTGCTTCAGATATCTGGCAAACCTGGCGTGTCAGCGGGTCCTGAGGACAGGTTTGGGAAACACTGTTCTAGGGGAAACCCACACTGTGCTCATTACAGACCCACCGAAAAAAACAACCCAGAACCAAATTGCCATGCACATATCCTCTGTATGAGATCCTTAAAGACATGTATTGGTGATAAAATAATACTTTATTGGGGGACATTAGTTATGGGGGACACTGACTTTTTCTGTCGCTGCCGGCACACTTGCAGAGCAGACGAAAAGACTGATACAATTTTAAAAAGGAGAGGGTTTACTAGTGCTCATCATGTCATTCAGCCCAGAGAATGCAGTGTTTAACCATCACAGAGGTCTTGAGGACAGCGAATGCCGGCACATACACTTCTTTAGTTGCCAGCTCCACACAGCCACGACAATGTGACCACACCTGATCATGGCGTGAATATACCGGTGCAGAATGTGATGTTTTTGGGAAGGGCTTATATATGGCAATCAAACCACAGTGAGGCTGCCTGTCACATGACGTCTGTGCATCAAGGAAACTGCAGATATATTAAGTGAAAAGGCAGAATTGCTAGGCCGCAATTATGAGTAAAATAAAATGTATTTATTAAAGAGGAGACAAAATAAACCCCATATAAAAAGGGACACTTCGGCCATAGTGACCTTAATCATACATCACGATGAACTAGATTTATTTAAGGCATGTTTTCTGGTTTCTGACATCTAATCTTTGTATTTTATTGATTTATTCTTTTGTTTTTCTCATTCTTTCCTTCTTATCTCATTCCTTTCAAACAGAACATCAATTGGATTGAAATCCTCTTCTTTGCTGTGAATCCCCCGTTTGAGCCGAACATCCAAGGATTAGAGGATGCCAGCAACATTGAGGAAGATTTTACCTCCGAGGCGCTAGCAATACCCCCCCCCCCCAGTATCAAAGTCTGACAGAGACAGACCAGGAAGCTTTTCTGGCACTTTGACTGGGTCGCTGAGTGGGATGATTAAATGATTGTCCAAAAGATCAGGTCCAGGGACAGACAGATTTACTGGAGAGCCGACCGCTGTATCACGGGGTCAGGAAGGAGTTTTTTGCTTGTGACACCATACCTAGAGGTTGTCCAAGTTTTTTCGCCTTCCTCTGGACCAGCAGATATTATGCAAAGCATCTTTTGGACATGACTTATAAATTGATAACAAACACTTTATCAATAAACGTTGCTGGAGCAGTCCCGTCCTCAATCTGCATGTCTGATGCATTATTTCTGTGCTTTACATATAATATTTCTGTTAATTTGGTGTCACTTTTGTGTCTGACCTTAACGTTTTTTCCTATACCCAGACAGTAATTAAATCCTTTAAAAACATTGCCCATTTCCACCCCTTTCTGCACAAGATATGGCTAAGGTGCTTGCCCTTGCGCTTATCATAACATGACTCAGGAATCTCGCTCCCTATTGGCCCCTAACTCCTGCAATTCCCTTTGCACTTTGCAATACACATGGGCAATTATTGTGCCCTGAATCTATATTCTGCTAATATATGAGCACTTCAGAGTGTTAGGAATTTCTGAATCGCTGATACCTGAACCAAGTCGCCAATTACAATCCAATCTATCTGTACAAATTTGGTAAACTAAAAGTAATGGAAAAAACAAGCAGAAAGAGTAACCCTGACACTAACAGTAACCCTAACCCTCATTATAAAACTTACAGAAACAGCAAGTTAAAGCAAAACTAGTGATTTTTTTTAACCTCTTCACTACAGAAGACGTGTAGGGAATGTCATGGGGATTCTCTGCTATATGCGGAGGACATTCCCCACACATCATTACTAAGGGGGCTCTCGCTCCTAATACTTACCTCTCCTTCCGGGGTCCTGTGATGGTCTTCCTTGAAGTCAAACCCACTTTTTTACCTCCTCCCAGCGCACTGACATCATGGCGATGGGCACAATGACGTAAGTTTCAGGTGTCTACCGGAAAAGCCTTAAGAGCGCCTGAAAGGAGGGGAGTCCTTTGTATCCCTCTCCCGATCGGGATGAAATATTAGTAAAAGAGAGGCAGCACTTTAACCCCTGAGGTGCTGGTCTTTGATCTCTGCCCATTTTCTCCGAAAATAATACTTAATTAATTGTACAGTAAGACATATTTGGAAATATTCCCAGTATATTTCCTTTTGTAATAACCTATTTGGCAGGGAGATGGTGCCATCTGCTGAACAAAGGGAGTCACTGCAGTCCTGGGCCTGGCGCTGGATCAGTTGGGGAGATGTCAAACAAACCCATCCCCAGCTAGTTTTAAAAAGTTTCAGCACCTCGGACATCATGTGCATGGTGCCGAAACCTCAGGGGCATGATCTGGAGCCCAAATGCAAATTCATTTTGTTTTCACTAAACAAAACTGCTTTGCATTTCTCCTGTAGATCACCATATCCACTATACTCAATATCAAGGTACCAGGAAGTGCCTTGCAGATCAAGTATATTCAATCTTGGTAATGAAGGGTTATTACCTTGGCCTAGATTCCAAGCCTGGTAGAACCTTAACCAGAGCTCCAGTAAATGACCCAGAGCCAGCAAAGTCTATGCAGCTGGTTAGGTTTATCAGAGCACTGATTAACTTTACACTAGACTTGGAATCTAGCCCCTTGAGTCTTAGCAAAGGATTATTATGTTAGTGAAAAGGGAAACGTATCAGACAGATATGTAAAGAGAATATGAATATATAACAGACTTAACAGGGAAGATAAAATCTAAATGTGCAGAGCAGATGTAACCTTATCATTTTATAGCGTTATAAACCTATTAGATGGCATTTTAATGTTACACTTATTGCACTTATTATCATTTACCATCGTTACCGTCTCATGATTGATTGAGCAATCACAACCATTTGAAGGGATTTAAAGCATATTAAAGTAATCAAATCATTAAGTTATTTATTTATTCCTGCAATTTTCTAAAAGGCACAGAGGAAGGAATTTATACAAATTGTATAAGGTTGGGCTGTCATACCCCGGCCCCCCAGATGTTTCCGACACACATCGCCCACGATCCTCTGGCCATCTATTGCATTCAAAGAATCCTGGAAATTGCCACTCGTCGTATTCTTGGTTGGCAAATATACCACAAGCCCTATTCCGGCTCAGCCAGTAATAGTTGTAAATGACAACTGACCGGATGCGTCATTAACCATGTGCTGTTCTCTATTACCATCTCTATTACGAGCAAGTCGCTAGGATAGCACTGCTGCGGGTATCCTCACCTGGAGTCCATAGGACGGGTAACAGAGGAGAAGTTAATATTTACGAGTGCAGTTGTTATACTTAACCCATTCACCACCACAATTGAGTATACTCGAACTTCCAAAGCCCCTGCAGGAGACCAACAGCGAGTATACTTGACCTGGTCTTATTCTGGAGCAAAGCAAAGGGATTTCATTTATCATAACCCTAATACAAACAAAACAAGCCGGTGTAACAGTAACCCTAACACAAACAAAACCAGCCGGTGTAACAGTAACCCTAACACAAACAAAACCAGCCGGTGTAACAGTAACCCTAACACAAACAAAACCAGCCGGTGTAACAGTAACCCTAACACAAACAAAACCAGCCGGTGTAACAGTAACCCTAACACAAACAAAACCAGCCGTTGTAACAGTAACCCTAACACAAACAAAACCAGCCGGTGTAACAGTAACCCTAACACAAACAAAACCAGCCGTGTAACAGTAACCCTAACACAAACAAAACCAGCCGTTGTAACAGTAACCCTAACACAAACAAAACCAGCCGGTGTAACAGTAACCCTAATAAATACAAAACAAGCCGGTGTAACAGTAACCCTAACACAAGCAAAACCAGCCGTTGTAACAGTAACCCTAACACGAACAAAACCAGCCGGTGTAACAGTAACCCTAACACGAACAAAACCAGCCGGTGTAACAGTAACCCTAACACAAACAAAACCAGCCGGTGTAACAGTAACCCTAACACAAACAAAACCAGCCGGTGTAACAGTAACCCTAACACAAACAAAACCAGCCGGTGTAACAGTAACCCTAACACAAACAAAACCAGCCGGTGTAACAGTAACCGAAAGCTAGAAGCATCCCTGACCCTAGCCCTAACCCAAATGACAACCCTAACAACTTTGGGGTTGTGAAAGGGGCAGTATAAAGGAGGATCAAGTTGGAGGAGGTAAATTATTATTATAAATATTTTTATTAATCTTTATTTATAAAGCGCCAGCATATTCCGCAGCGCTGTACAATGGGCACAGTATAGACAGGGTTACAATACATTGAACAACATTTTGAGTTGACAAACCAGTACAGGAGGAAACTAAGACCCTATTCCCGTGGGAATTTACAATCTAGAAGGGTTGGGGGTTGCTGTTACACTGGGGGTTTAAGGGGGTGTAGGGGTATTCAATTGCTAACCAAATCATGCTACTTCCACCAAAAAAAATTCGCACGTGTCCGGCACTTTTTTTAAATCAGGACTTTGCTAAAATGCTCATCCGAGCTCTTATTGCTTGCCAGGCTCTATAACACGTGAGATAACCGATTTATCCTATCCTATCATAGTATTTATATTGATCTGCACCATGTGGAAATTATCTTTTCGAGGAAATACTAGAAAATTTTCGAATTGGGCTAAGGACAGTCGGCAAAAGGTCCACACGTGAACAACCTAGAGCCAGGAAGGCTCTGTCTTTGTGAGTGTATACAATTCACCATTATAATATTTTTGGTTTATTACAATATTACGCTATGCTGTTTTTGTGTTTTAAGCTTTAGCTGAAAGGAGAAACCATCAGCATAAACATGTTAGAGTCATTGAGGTATACTGACTGACCGCAAGGCGCTGAGCTACTGTTTGATGTATAATAGCATTTGGTGATGGATACAGTGTGTTTTAAGTGCGAGCGACAGGTGTTTGCCATTTTCTAAATCTTACCACTGGGTGGCGCTTATACACTATTTTTGATATATTGTATGTATATTTGTCCCATTGTACAGCGCTACAGAACTTGTTAGCGCTTTATAAAAACTTGTAACGGTATAGAGGGGTACAGGAGCTAAGAATACGTGAACCTGCAATATTTCGGACATTTTCCAAAAATTTACAGATTTATCCAAAATTTCGGAGTCAGCACATTCTAGGAAATTCCGAAATCCGAAAATTTGGGATTCTGAGATTTGCTGAAACAAAAAGAGCTGACATTCTGAGCTTTGCGCATGTCTAATGCTCGTACTCAATCGTCTATAAACGCTGCCACTACAATATATCTTATTATTACCGTAAAATAATAAAAGTGTCAAACAAATTATACATGAGTAGCGTGAAAATAAAACTGCGTCTGATTAGAAACGGATTTCTGACCTGGTGTAGTCATCCTCCACGAGCATGTGCTTTGAGATTGGGGAGTATCTTCCTGGAGAGATGGGCGGTAGAGAGCTCTTGTACTCCAATGTCCCATTATTCGCAGAACTCATGATGTGGCTCTCCAAGGGAGGAGAATATGCTAGAGATAAACAGAGACAGAGTGAAGTGGTTTTGTCAAGACTTTCTATCTTTAAAACCAGCCAAAATATTCCATATATATAATATATATATAAATCACGAGTATATCAGTCTGAAGTGATACCTTTTTTTATTGGACTAGCGTTACATTTAAAATACAAGCTTTCGAGAGGGATCCTCCCTTCGTCAGGTCTAGAAGCTTACTGATCAGAATAGTAGAATTAAACATTGGGACATTCATCGGGTGCACGGTTGGGAGTGTTCAGTGCCGGACTGGCCTACCGGGATACCGGGAGGAATCCCGGTAGGCTGCTTAAACTTTGGGGCCGGTTTTATTTTTTCCTTTTTTTCTTTCTTGAAACTGACGACCCGCGGGCATGGGCGTCCACAGGTTGGGGCAAGGGGGGGCACGTGCCCCCCTAGAATCAAGCCAGCCGTGGAAGCAAATCCTTAAATTTGCGGTGCTGCACGCCGCCTGCCTGCCTTAGCCTGCACTATTTATTTTTAAAGCAGGCAGCGGCGGCTGCCGCGACGCTGCCTTCGCACGTCAGACCACATGTGTGTGGGCGCGGTCAGGGAGACAGAGTGGTGGGAATCGGGATTATCGTCCCCCTCTGCCCCTCACTCACTGCGCGGCACCATCATCCAGCCTGATCCTGCAGGCGGCCTCCACCAGGCAGCATCTTCCAGCCCCTGCGGCCTCTGGTGTCAGACCATCCCCTGCGGTCTCCCCTCCAGCATCCAGGCAGGCTGAGTCTCCCTGCCCTGCGGCCTCCGACATCCAGCCAGGCAGCTGCGGCCTCCGGCTCCCATCCAGGCCCCTGCGGCCTCCGGCTCCCATCCAGGCCCCTGCGGCCTCCCCAGGCTCCAGCATCCAGGCAGAGGCAGGCAGCCCGGGACTACGGGCCCGGGACTACGACCACCTCTTCAAGCTGCTCCTTATCAGAAACAGCGTTGAGTTCGGGAACTCAGGGCCGTGATTGTTTGAGGAGAAGGGGGGGTGAGAGAGGCCTGCCATTTACAGACAAAGAGAAGTTATGAACAAACAAGCACACAACTTGTGTGCTTGTTGTTTGTTCATAACTTCTCTCTGTCTGTAAATTATTTGAAAATCAGGAATTAAAGATAAAAAAACACCCACAATACTGTATAGCTCTGTGTCATACACTCATACACACCGCACATTACTGTATAGCTCTGTGTCATACACTCATACACACCGCACATTACTGTATAGCTCTGTGTCGTACACTCATACACACCGCACATTACTGTATAGCTCTGTGTCGTACACTCATACACAACGCACATTACTGTATAGTTCTGTGATACCCTCAAAACACACCGCACATTACTGTATAGCTCTGTGTCGTACACTCATACACACCGCACATTACTGTATAGCTCTGTGTCGTACACTCATACACACCGCACATTACTGTATAGCTCTGTGATACCCTCAAAACACACCGCACATTACTGTATAGCTCTGCAATACCCTCAAAACACACCGCACATTACTGTATAGCTCTGCGATACCCTCAAAACACACCGCACATTACTGTATAGCTCTGCAATACCCTCAAAACACACCGCACATTACTGTATAGCTCTGTGATACCCTCAAAACACACCGCACATTACTGTATAGCTCTGTGATACCCTCAAAACACACCGCACATTACTGTACAGCTCTGCGATACCCTCAACACACACCGCACATTACTGTATTGCTCTGCGATACCCTCAAAACACACCGCACATTACTGTACAGCTCTGCGATACCCTCAACACACACCGCACATTACTGTATTTCTCTGCGATACCCTCAACACACACCGCACATTACTGTATTGCTCTGCGATACCCTCAAAACACACCACACATTACTGGGGCTGGTAGGAAATTATTTCCAGGGCTGGTTTTTATCCCCAGTCCGGCCCTGGGGGTGTTAGATGTTGTACATCGCCAAATGGCATGGTGGTCAGATTGGGGAAAGAAGAAAGGGGAAAAAAAGTCACATAAGACAACAGTGATAACATCATGTCCACTTCAAATATAACTTCATATACAGGTCTTTATCTGTCATTGTGTCAGTGTGTGCTCTTCAGTTTCTGTTTGTCTGTGCATGGTCTGGGTGTTAGTTTCTGTTCTTCAGAGTATGAGTGTTTCTTCTATCTGTGCATTTGTGTGTCTCCGCCAGTGCATGCATGTGTTCGTCAGTGAATGTCGATCTCCGTCAGTGCCCGTATGTGTCAGTGTCCGTATGTGTGTCAGTGCCTGTATGTGTCTGTCAGTGCCCGTGTGTGTCTGCCAGTGCCCGTGTGTGTCTGCCAGTGCCCGTGTGTGTCTGTCAGTGCCCGTGTGTGTCTGTCAGTATTTGTGTCCGTCAGTGTGTGCTTGTTAGCATCTCCATGTGTGTGTCTGTCAGTTCCTGATTGTGTCTGCCAGTGCTCGCGTGTATCTGTCAGTGCCCACGTGTGTCTGCCAGTGCCCATGTGTCTGCCAGTGCTCGTGTGTGTCTGTCAGTGCCCGTTTGAGTCTGTCAGTGTTTGTGTCTGTCAGTGTATGCTTGTTAGCATCTCCATGTGTGTCTGTCCTTTTGTTGATTCATGGTTTGTACGAATTGACGATCCGCTCACAATTCACAGGTTTATTTCAAATATGTCAGAAAAGGACTGAACACAAACACTTTAGGGTTCTGAGATGCTTACAGTGAGTAATGTCGGGGGGGCCGTATGGATCTGTCATATATATCGTTGTTGGTTTCCCTACTTTCAGGTAAACAACATCAGACGTGTTCTTCAAAATAGCCACTGCTTCTTCATGTGTAACTTCTTCTAAGCAATAGTTATTAACCTTAACGGGAGAAAAAAAAAGCACATAATTACAACAGAAACATAAATACATGTAATTAGATAAATATAGCCAAGACACCTCACATTAATCATGGATTCTCACGTGGAACATATATTTGTACCCCTGTACCCCATAACATATAATTATATTTTTAAATAAATAAAATCAACACGATTTAAATTAAAGTGATTTTTTATCTTCCATGATATATATGGTTATATACTTTATACAGCATGGTTATTTACGTATCTATCTATCAAAATGCCCTCCTGATTTACATAAACGTGAGATTTAAAAAACAAACAAAAAAAAACACACATCTAGATTTTAAAAATTGGGGCTGCCAATGCTTTAACCCTTTCACTACCAAGTGATTTTCCAAAACACCATGGTCAATAACCTTTTTTTTTTTTTGAAAAATCATTTTTAATGAATTACACTGTAAAACATATTTAGAAATACTCCCAATGAATCTTTTACTGTACTAACATATTTGGCCAGTAGATGGTGCCATCTACTGACAAAATGAGTTACAGTTGCAGCCCATGGATCACTGCAACAAATGTATCGGCTTGCTGAATGTCCGAGGTCCAGTTAGCTGATTTTACACAGTTTTAGCTCTCTTGGGCATTGTGCTCACAGGGCTAAAACGAATTTCATTTGCTCTTGTGCTGCAGGACAGCTGATCGAGATATCTCGATCTTGGTGGTGAAGAGGCTTAAATTTGTTTGCAAGGTTTAAAGGTCCAATTTTTTCCCCCTCAAGGAAACACGTACCCCAAGCTATAATTTACATGCAGTGGCACTTTTTGGCCAGCAGGGTGAGCTCTCTGCCTGTCAAATAGGGCTTACCTACAGTGATGTGCACATGTAAAGCAAAGACGTTTTCACTGTGTGGGTATTGTAATGAAAAATGACTTTCCATAAAACCAACGGGCCTTGCCAGTGGTTTTATGGAAAATCACTTGGTAGTGAAGGGGTTAAGTACAGATTCTATTAAAATGCATATTATAGCCAAAACATTGCAAGTAGATCCTCAGTTCGCCATAGCCTACAATAGAGCTGATATGTTGGAGGCTTCTCACCATTAGTAGCCGATCTCCAACTTGTAGCCGGCCATCTTTTTGTGCTGCTCCCCCGTCAATGATTTTGGTTACGTAAATACTATTATCTCCGGGAATGTGCTGATTTCCAACTCCTCCTGCAATACTGAACCCCAACCCTGGAATGAAGAAAAGTGCATAAATATTAATGCATCGTCACCAAAGTATAGCGTTAGAATAGTCGCATACTGTATGTGCAGCAGCATGTTAACTTGCTACATTTGAAGGTTGATAAACAAACAAACGAACTTCAAGCTACGCCACTTCGAATTCTATTTTAGATGCATTCCCTGACTTTACATTTATTAAGATTTGTGGAGCCCCTTAGGCTAGGGTCAGACTAACGCAGTATTAACGTGCGTTTAGCCGCACTAAATCACGGCCGCGCTAGCAGCAAATTACGTCCAATGCCGGGCAGCATACGAAGAACGTCCGCACAAAAGTGCGGCTGCGCAACGCAAATGGAAAACAAACGCATTTTTTCGAGAACGTCAAACCGCTAGTACTGACGTACAGAGTGCGCTGCATCCGCTAGCGGCGTGTGTGCGTGATTAGGAGACGTCAGACGCTGCTAATGTCCGGCCAACATAACGTCCAGACGCAAAAAGTGTTTTATTGATGATCCGTACGAAATCACGAATGAAAATGCGCATCGTATGACCGCTATTGCGTATTCCGTGAAAAAATGCGTCCATTCGTTCGAACGCACTTTTTCATGGACAGCGCGAAAAATGCCTTCGTCGGACCCTAGCCTTAACCCCTTCACTACCAAGTGATTTTTCACTATACAGTAAGAAATATTTGGGAATATTCCCAGTGTATTTCTTCCTGTAATAACCTATTTGGCTGGGAAATGTCACCACCTGGTGGTCAATTGGAGTAACTGCAGGTAGAGTTGCAGCCCGTGACTGCCTATCTGCTAGGACGGTGATGCCTGATATGTCAGGACATTCTTTAGCAGATTTTTACCAGTTGTAGCATAATTTCCAGGGTGCAAAGACTTTGGGGGCACCTTCTGGAGCCCTATAGCAAATTAAATTCGTTTGCAGCATACAAATGTAATTTGCAATGATACAGCATAGAACCAGATGGCGTTAACACGATCTCAGGCCGCTGCTGATTGTGTGTACACGATCACGGTAGTGAAGGGGTTAAAAAAAAGATCATAAAGGGATATTCTTGCTGTGTTAAAGGGACACTCTGCTCATCCTGACCACTTTTTAAAGAGGTCAGGATGTGTGCGATGACGTCTCCCTCCCTTCTGTCTGCTTTGGCAGCTATCACCGAGTGAAGTGGAAGAGTTTCCACTGCCGATACCAGCGTCACCAGGCAGCCAGTTTTTTTAATATCCCGACTGACGGTCACTAGATTTGTCCGAGCATGCTGACGTCACCCTCTCTCAGCCCTCCTGTGATAGCGGATGTTGTGAGACGGATTGATTTGCACATGCGCTGCGGAACCTACGTACAAAAGCTACGACTCACAATAGTCTCAAAAAAGGCTGGTTTGGGGCGACTAGAATGTAAAAATATAAAATTTGAATTTTATACCAAAAAATTATTTCAAAATATATACATAGAAAAGCGATTAGCAAATTTCCTTTGAACATGATTTGCGTAACCATGCAAATTGGGAAGAAAAGCAGCAGGGACTATTGGTTTTTAGAAGCCCCTGAGCTGACAGGGACAAGAGGTGAGTATTTTAACCCCCTACACCCCCAACAACAACAAAAAAATTGGACAGAGGCTGTCAGCAACATCTACCCAATTATTTCAGAGCAAAACAGGGGGGAGGGGTTCGTATTTTAATTCTAGTGTTCCTTTAAATTGTACTTTAGCAATATATCCTTTATACTGCTGGACTGCATCAGGATTATGTTTTATGGCGTCAGGATTATGTTTTATGGCGTCAGGATTATGTTTTATGGCGACTTTCTATTAATTGTGATGAGCTTTTTCGCGCTCTCTCACGCCACAATAATTGAACATTGGCAAACTATCGACAGGATTGTGCGGTGACATAATTAGCCCCCCCCCCACCACCACTGGTCTTTGCTGTTTTTAGAGATTTAAGGAATCGTCAGATTATTGTAGATTAACGGCTCTTATTCTTTGTGTTGGAGACGCTAATTTGGACACTAAGGGCCCCATTACATTCTTAACGCTAACGTTAGTGTTCGCCTGTGTGAGCGTTAACGTTAGCCCTGGTGGCCCTAGCGAGGGCGCACCATATCACAATCCAAACGCTAACGAGTTAAAAAACCCGTTAGCGATTCGGATCTTGCGCTTTTCAGCACGAGGTTACTGTACTTTGCGCTCCCAATGCTTAGCACGAGGAGCACAAAGTGTTAATCAGCGTTAAGTTATTAAACTTACTCATAGCTAGGACCTGGTGCTAACGGATTCCACTTCTGCACCGGCAGAAAATGCCCCCAAAAAAAATCACATACTCACCTTCCATCCGCTCCTTCTTGCAGCCGGAAGCAGTGAGAGACTGGGGGAAAAAAGTCCCTCAGTCTCCCTCTGCGAATTACTACGCTGACCTGCCGGATCTCGCGAGGCGAAATCCTGCAGGTCATGTGACCAGCAAAGGAAGCCTCAATGGAGTCCGATGGACTATATGGAGAGGATGCTCGTGGCGGCGCTTAGCGCTGCCGCGAGCATCCCGAGGCTTAGTGCCGGGTCACGGTGCAGGGTGCTGGATTAGTGCCTGCCCTGTAATATCACACTAAAACGGGGACACCAAGGAGAAACCTGCAGGCGCACATTAGTCTCCTTAGTGTCCCCGTTTTAGCGTGAATATTGTAATATGGGCCTAATTCACTCGTCTCCCCCAGAGCCGGCATTGGTGCAAAAGTACTGGATTTCCGAAGCAGGTGTTCAGCAATTTTGCAAACTGAA
This sequence comes from Leptobrachium leishanense, assembly GCA_009667805.1. Classification (NCBI taxonomy): domain Eukaryota; kingdom Metazoa; phylum Chordata; class Amphibia; order Anura; family Megophryidae; genus Leptobrachium; species Leptobrachium leishanense. The sequence continues at coordinate 446,049,725 of CM019064.1, forward strand.
CATTGACATCATCATTAGTCTTACATAGAATGAGACAACTGTAGCTCTTCTTCATACAGTGCCGGCTACAAATGGATTAATATATGGGCTTTTGGAGCTGTAGCTCCAGGCCCAAGCCCCAGAATAGGACCACTGAAAAGTTAACATCATCACGGGTTGCCACCAACACAATGAGGTGAAGAGGGATGGGGGAATGGCACAATGGAGGTGTGTATGTGTAGAATGGGACAGGAACACAAAGGGAGGTGAGAAGAAAAGAGCAGAGGTACAATGGGTGGTGAGAAGAAGGGGACAGAGGAACAATGGAAGTTGAGAAAAAGGAGTCAGATGAACAATGGAAGTTGAGAAGAATGGGGCAGAGGACAAATGGAAGGTGAGAAGAATAGGGCAGAGGAACAATGGAAGTTGAGAAAAAGGAGGCAGAGGAACAATGGAAGGTGAGAAGAATGGGGCAGAGGAACAATGGAAGTTGAGAAGAGTGGGGCAGAGGAACAATGGAAGTTGAGAAGAGTAGGGCTGAAGAACAATGGAAAGTGAGAAGAATGGGGCAGAGGAACACTGGAAGTTGAGAAGAGTAGGGCTGAGGAACAATGGAAGGTGAGAAGAATGGGGTAGAGGAACAATGGAAGGTGAGAAGAATGGGGCAGAGGAACAATGGAAGGTAAGACAATGGGGCAGAGGAACAATGGAAGGTGAGATGAATGGGACAAAGGAACAATGGAAGGTGAGAAAAATGGGGCAGAGGAACAATGGAAGCTGAGCTGAATGGGGTAGAAGAAAAATGGAAGGTGAGACGAATGGGGCAGAGGAACAATGGAAGGTGAGAAGAATGGGGCAGAGGAACAATGGAAGGTAAGACAATGGGGCAGAGGAACAATGGAAGGTGAGATGAATGGGGCAGAGGAACAATGGAAGGTGAGAAAAATGGGACACAGGAACAATGGAAGGTGAGAAAATGGGACAGAGGAACAATGGAATGTGAGAAAAATGGGGCAGAGGTACAATGGAAGGTGAGACGAATGGGGCAGAGGGACAATCAAATGTGAGAAGAATGGAGCAGAGGTACTGTGAAAGATGAGAAGAATGGAGCAGACGTACAATGGGAGGTGAGGAGAGTATTGGAGGAACAATGAAGCTGGGTGGGATGGGTCCGAGGCCCACAAAAATCTTCAGCTCCAGCCAATGATGCCCTTAATCCAGCAATGGTCAATAGTTGTTACAGTGGTAAAACCGATGCTAGATGACTTTAACTGGAGCAGCGGAGGAAACTGCGGTGACATTTACGCTAAACTGCAATTGCAGAAACTGCAGTGAGAAGTACGTAGAACTACAGTGGCCATTTCTTAAATAGTGCTCCACCAAAGTAGAAACCACTGTACTTTCCATGAATTAATGGTGCTTAGGGAATAACCTCTAATGTGTAGGGATGTGCGCTTCGGATTTCGGAATTTCGGAATTTTCACGAAATTTCCCGATTCGTGTTTTCGGATGCGGCCGAATTTCCGAAAATTTTTAGATCCGAAAATGGCAGATCCGAAAAGTTTTCCGAGCCGAAACGAAATATTTTCGAATGGACTTGAAATGTGTCAAATCGAAATTTATTGCTTTGAAACGAGGAGAACAGACGTTCCGAAAAAACGATAATTTCCGAAGTTACGAAAAGTCGATACAAAAACGAGCAAAGTGACACGAAAATACGAAAAAACGGTCAATATTCCGAAAACATGTACAATTCCGAAAAACGAAAATTTCCGAAATTACGAAAAGTCGATACAAAAAACGCGCAAAGTGATACGAAAAACGGTCGATATTCCGAAACATGTACAATTCCGAAAAACGAAAATTTCCGAAATTACAAAAAGTCGATATGAAAACGAGGGAAGTGACACGAAAATACAAAAAATGGTCGATATTCTGAAAAAATATGTACACGAAAAACGAGTCGAGCCGAACCGAAACAGAAATCGGTCGAAACGAGCCGAATCGAAAAGTTTAAAAAACCGAAAAATCGAACCGAATCGAGCCGAAAAAAAAATCGGTGCACAAGCCTACTAATGTGTGGACAATATATGGCAACCTCTTACATCGAATAGCAGGTGTGTACATTGGCATGAATGGGTATGAAGGAACAGCCAGGAATACACAGCATGGTATGGACACATTAGCGCCGTTGAAAGGTCAGGGGTTATTTAGTTTTTCGATCTTTATTCCTTTCTGTTTCTGACTCATTTTGAAGACCACTAAAAAATATATATATTTTTCAAAGCAAACCTAATATGAAGATTAATTCCATGACCGTCTTCCAAGAGGAACCTGTCTTCCACCATCCTCCCACCCTCCCTTTCTCTCATTGTCTTCCACCATATGCTTCAAGTATTCCAAGGTACATTGTGTAAATAAAGACAAGAGAGCGTCACATTATGAAGACAGCGCTCTCCTCTCGGTTCTCATTCACCATCTCCAAGATCTCCACTTGAAATATAGGAGAGCCCTCTTGAAACATAACATTACTAAACCTGGAAGTCTATTCTCAGCTTGGTTTCGCTGTCAAAGCCGCTGAAAATTCGTTACGCGACAGGAAATACCTTTCGGCCCTTTGAAAAGCTTGATTTCGACGACGGTTTCAAGAATAGGTCTTCTTCTCCTAACGTAGAGTCGTACAATAGAGCCGGCCTCTTTGAGTGCTTCTACGGCTCGACTGTGCGACACTTCAGAGACATCCACTTCATTCACTCGAAGGATACAATCATTGACCCTGAAAGGAAACGAGACGGGAGAAAAGTGAGCAATTTGCTGTTTACAGAATCGGATTACAAACTCTGGCAAATAAAAAAAGGAAAAAGAAAGAAAACAGCCGGATGTTAGCAGGACGTAGAACTCTAGAATATGCAGCAACTGCACAATGTTTAACCCCTACACTACCAATGGATGTTCCAGAAAGCCACTGTCAGGAACATGTGTGTTTTTTTCCCCTTAGTCACACGGTAATAAATATCTGGGAATATTCCCAATGTATTCCTAACCAACTTGACAGGCAGATGTCACCATCTTCTGGCCAAAACTAGTTATTGCAGCATTGGGCTCAGTTGTGAACCAGATGGGGATCTGTGTTTTAGACACATAAGGGGTTATTCAGAGGGAACCGATCTGGCCCCCAAATGTCACCGAACACCAGTGCATTTCCCCATACGGTGACATTCGGCTAGTCAGAGAGCAGGCAGTCCGCCAAATTTTGGTGAACTGTCAGCAAGTACGGTGCCTGTTCGCCCCCATAGAGAACTGATGGTTAATCTATTCAGGGAAACCCGTCCAGTGGCTTGTCGGTGGATTTGCGGCGGCATTCGGCGGCCGATTCCCTGCACTTCAGGGACCCTGTAGTGAATGCTGAATTTACAGCAGGGTGGGTAACTTTGATTCCCCGAAATGCGGGGAAAGAGAGCACCGAAATTTCGCCAACATTTCGGTGCTCTCTGAATAGCCCCCATATTCCCAGCTGTTCAAAGAGAGAGAGCACCTGGATATCAAGCCCACGGTGGCGCTGGAACCGGGCCACGTTCCGAAGCCCCAATTGCAAATGAATTTTGTTTGCAATAAACAAAATTCCTTTGCTTTGCTTCAGTATTATATCATATTGACTATGCTCTATATCGGGGCTCGAGCGGGTGCCTTTCAGAATGAATATAGTTGATCTTGTAAGTGAAGGGGTTAAAGGTGAGTATCTCGACTTAATTGATAGACAAGCATAATCTGACAGCAATATAAAATATTACCCCGGTGATGTCCTTTGAATACATCCCACACAATACAATGATGGGAGCCGGTGACTGACCCATTCACTCCATTCTATGACCAAAGTCACACAGTGAGAAGCAAGTGATGGAAAAATACCGTGGGGGGTGGGCAGTTTACAACAGAAAATATCACACAATGGATGCACCCAGTGACACATATAGAGGAAAATATCACACAATGGATGCACCCAGTGACACATATAGAGGGAAATATCACACAATGGATGCACCCAGTGACACATATAGAGGAACATATCACACAATGGATGCAGCCAGTGACACATAGAGGAAAATATCACACAATGGATGCATCAGTGACCCATATAGAGGAAAATATCACACAATGGATGCACCCAGTGACACATATAGCGGAAAATATCACACAATGGATGCACCCAGTGACACATATAGAGGAAAATATCACCCAATGGATGCACCCAGTGACACATATAGAGGAAAATATCACACAATGGATGCACCCAGTGACACATATAGAGGAAAATATCACCCAATGGATGCACCCAGTGACACATATAGAGGAAAATATCACACAATGGATGCACCCAGTGACACATATAGAGGAAAATATCACCCAATGGATGCACCCAGTGACACATATAGAGGAAAATATCACACAATGGATGCACCCAGTGACACATATAGAGGAAAATATCACACAATGGATGCACCCAGTGATACATATAGAGGAAAATATCACACAATGGATGCGCACAGTGACACAGGGGAAAATATCACACAATGGATGCACCCAGAAACACATATAGAGGGAATATTTCCTTAACTAAACATAGAAGAGAAAAACAAACACATGTAAGATATCAGCAACATCAAATAAACACAATAAGGACATTACATTCTTTTGTGGTACTGGCCCTTTAAGAAATCAGAATGGACTCAATTTAATTCCATTGGTAAATATTTCGCAAAAATATATCTTCCGAGTTTCAGATGATAAATATGTATTTTTTAATTTGAGAAAAATTCGTCCAGAGCTGAAAATCGAAAAATAATGCTGGTCCGAAAAAAAGATTGCCAGTAAAACGCCCGAAAAAGTATATTTCCATCCAGCATCTTATGGATTTTTGCCCTGATTTCTCCTGTCTCTCTGCATTAAAATACATTTATGAGCTCCTTTCAGAATTTGATAAAAAAAAAATCGGAAACTGGCTTTTGGACATTTTGGAAATTAATTGATGAAGCCAACATTTCTTTATCTGCTCCCAGGGCTATACTTTTTAATCTGAATTTTTTTTATCGGGAAATGAAATGCTGGTAACCCCATATTTAAAGAGGTTATTCAGAGAGCGCTGAAATGTCAGCAAAAGTCTGGTGCTCTCTCGTTCGACGCACTTCCGCAATTTCAGTATTCACCACCGCAGGGTCTCTGAAGTACAGTGAATGGGATCTGCCGAATGCCGCCGATCAGCACGCTGCTGAAGACAGTCGACGATCTGCCGAACTGACTGCCAAACGCCACTTAAAATAGCTGACGTTCCGCCAAACCCTGCTGAACCGACCTCTGCACACTGCCAAATGAGTAAAAAATAAAAACCAACGGAACTCTGCTATTTTAAAAAAGGTGTTTAAAATAAAAACGCATGGAAATAAAAAAAAGTCCCAATAATAAAAAAACAGCCATTAAAATAGGAATCAAAAAATGTGCCTAAAAAAAATCCAGAAAGAAAAACCCTAAAAAATTACAATACATAAGACTTTTTGCTGAAAATGAAAAGAATAAACCGTTGAATACGGTATAAAAATGCAAATATTTTTTACATTGAATCCTATGGGAGTCGCCTGTTTAAACCTGTCGAACTGAATCTCTGAAAATCAGGGCAGCTTCGGTGCTGTGTTCGGTGTCTCTGAATAGATTAACCATTACTTCTCTATGGGGATTTGACTGCTGCTGAAGGTTGCCGAATTGTGGTGGGGGAATGGGGAAATTCGGTGGCAAATTCGGCGTTTATTGAATAAGGCTGGTGTCAGACGAGCGCATTTTGTACGGACTGTGCGCCCGTGCAGTACGGATGCATTTTTTGAATGAAGACGCAGTAGTGGCCACACAGTCCGTTTTTGTGACTGACGTTATTTTTGACGGATTAAGAAGGGAAAATAAATTAGATATGAAAACCATTTTGTCCGTCAAAAATGCTGGACGTAGAAAAGCTGGACGTAGAAATGCTGGACGTAGAAATACTGGACGTGGAAATGCTGGAAGTAGAAATGCTGGACGTAGAAATGCTGGACGCAGAAATGCTGGACGCAGAAATACTGGACGTAGAAATGCTGGACGTAGAAATACTGGACATGAAAATACTGGACGTGGAAATGCTGGACGTAGAAATGCTGGCGTAGAAATGCTGGACGTAGAAATGCTGGACGTGGAAATACTGGACGTAGAAATACTGGACGTGGAAATACTGGACGTGGAAATACTGGACGTGGAAATGCTGGACGTAGAAATGCTGGACGTGGAAATACTGGACGTAGAAATGCTGGACGTAGAAATGCTGGACGTAGAAATACTGGACGTAGAAATGCTGGACGTAGTAATGCTGGACGTAGAAATGCTGGACGTAGAAATACTGGACGTGGAAATGCTGGACGTGGAAATGCTGGACGTGGAAATACTGGACGTAGAAATGCTGGAAGTAGAAATACTGGACGTAGAAATGCTGGACGTAGAAATGCTGGACGTACAAATACTGGACGTAGAAATACTGGACGTGGAAATGCTGGACGTAGAAATGCTGGACGTAGAAATGCTGGACGTAGAAATACTGGACGTGAAAATGCTGGACGTAGAAATGCTGGACGTAGAAATACTGGACGTGAAAATGCTGGACGTAAAAATGCTGGACGTAGAAATGCTGGACGTAGAAATACTGGACGTAGAAATGCTGGACGTAGAAATGCTGGACGTAGAAATACTGGACGTAGAAATACTGGACGTAGAAATGCTGGACGTAGAAATGCTGGATGTAGAAATGCTGGACGTAGAAATGCTGGACGTAGAAATACTGGACGTAGAAATACTGGATGTAGAAATGCAGTCTGTCTGACCACATTCATCACTCACACACAAAGCTATGCGGACGTTGCAGACGCAGCGCACTCTGCGCGTCCGTTCTAGCGGTTTTACGTTCTTGCCTAACTTGCGTCCGTTTGCCGCGTGCGTTGTGCGCCCGCAGTTCGGTGCGGACGCACTTCGTGTGGGGGCTCCATTGGCGATTATACTATGCTGCGACGGACGTTATTAATGTGCGCAAAAACAGACGTTCACACTGCGCTCGTCTGACACCAGCCTAATCCCTTCAATTTCCCAAACTGAAATATGGCCGAACTGAGGCCGGAAAAATCTGTTGATTTTTGCAACCAAACTGGATTAAATCGATTCGAGTCCAGTGCAATAAATAATTTATGGATTTTTGGTAAAGAAAAAAGAATCTCCCTTTCATATAGTAAACAGCTGCAGGTGGACTCTGTGTGTGTTTTAAGGGGTTATTCAGAGAGCACAGAAATATCGCCTTCCCCATGCACTTAAATCCAGGAAAAACCCTTAAATATAGACGTTTTATAAAATTGTGTCTATATAGAAAGGTGTTACAGCTTCCCAGTGTATCAGCCAAAAGGGAACGACGTTCCTCCTCCTGCTAATATACTGAGGGAACTGCGTTCCCAAGCGTTCCTGCAGGATTTGACCCCTGGCTATATTACATTCTCAGCTGTGTGAGCGTTAAGTGGCCCTAGCGCTGGCCGCTAACGGGTTAATAAAACTCATTAGCACATCAGAGATTGCGCTAGTTTGCACGAGGTTACTGTACTTTGCGCTCCCTATACTTAACATGGGGAGTACAAAGAGTTAATTAGCGTTAAGATTACAAAGTCCTAACGCTGATTAACGTCCCTCTGCAGTTAACTCAAAAGTTACCCACAGCTAGGAGCTGGTGCTAACTGATACGTCATCTGTAGAATCATTTAGCACCAGCTGTAAACCCCCCCCCCCAAAAAAATCTGATACTCACCTCTCATCCCGTGGTGAGAACGGCAGCCCAATCCGCCTCTTCTGGCTGCCAGGAGCAGAGTGAGACTGGGGGAAAAAGTCCCCAGTCTCCCTCCACAGATCTGCAGGAACTTGCAAGAGTTGAGATCTTGCAGGACATGTGTCTCGGCAGTCAAAGCCTCTATCGAGTCCTATGGACTCCATGGAGGGGATGTGTGGGGTGGTGCATTGGAATCAGCGCCTGCCACATAATATGGAGCTAAAACGGGGGCGCTAAGGAGAAACCTGCAGGTGCACATTATTCACCTTAGCGTCCCAGTTTTAGCGTCAGATTGTAATCCTGCCTGTGGTTTTTTTAACAGGTCTTTTTTCTAAAGAGATGTACCTGGACACGGTTGAGCCTCAGCTGAATTCGCAGTGCGTGGTTTAGGATTGGAAATCAGGGTTACGGATATGAATTAGGGTTATGGTAATACATAAGGATTAGGGTTAGAGATTAGGGTTAGGTTACCATTTGAGCTTCTTTTAGGAATTTAGGGTTAGGGTTAGGTTAGGGTTAGAGATTAGGGTTAGGTTAGCATTTGAGCTTCTTTTAGGGGGTTAGGGTTAGAGATTAGGATTAGGTTACCATTTCAGCTACTTTTAGGAATTTAGGGTCAGGGTTAGGGTTAAAGATTAGGGTTAGGTTACCATTTGAGCTTCTTTTAGGGGGTTAGGGTTAGAGATTAGGGTTAGGTTACCATTTGAGCTTCTTTTAGGAATTTAGGGTTAGGTTAGGGTTAAAGATTAGGGTTAGGTTACCATTTGAGCTTCTTTTAGGAATTTAGGGTTAGGTTAGGGTTAAAGATTAGGGTTAGGTTACCATTTGAGCTTCTTTTAGGAATTTAGGGTTAGGGTTAAAGATTAGGGTTAGGTTATCACTTGAGCTTCTTTTAGGAATTTAGGGTTAGGGTTAGGTTATCATTTGAGCTTATTTTAGGAATTTAGGGTTAGGGTTAGAGATTAGGGTTAGGCTACCATTTGAGCTTCTTTTAGGAATTTAGGGTTAGGGTTAGATTAGGGTTAGGCTACCATTTGAGCTTCTTTTAGGAATTTAGGGTTAGGGATGCATTTAGGGTTAGATTTAACCCTAATCCCTAAACCTAAAATACTGCTCCATTTTTAGGCAAGAGATTCTACCCCTGCAAATTTTGACCATTCTCACTGAGAGGGCGTCTAATGAAGGAGCAGAATCTGTGGTCTAAAAACGAAGCAGAATGAAGTGGTTAGGATTAAATCTGAATAACCCCTGTGCTGTGCTTCAGATGTCTGGCAAACCTGGCCTGTTAGTGGGCCCTGAGGAGCAGGATTGAGGACCACTGCTCTAGGCAATGTCCTTATCTTGCGTTCCCCTGTTGACACTGCACAGAGCCTTTGAACAACAGTTCTAACTGCAGTAACTCCATTTGGCCAGCAGATGGATCCACCTGCCATATAGGTTATCACAGTAAGAAATACACTGGGAAAATTCCCAAATATTTCTTACTGTGTAAATAATCAAAAATGATTTTCCAAAAAAACCACAATTGTTCCTGACAGTATATTTCAGGAAAAACACTTGAGGGGTTATTCAGAGAGGTCCGAAATGTAACTGGACACTGAAATTCAGCATACGGTGACATTTTGGGGCCATTTGGCTATTCAGAGAGCAGGCAGTTCGCCAAATTTTGGCGAATTGCCTGCACGTACGGTGCCTGTTCGAGGGCAGTTAAATCCCCCATAGAGAAGCAATGTTTAATCTATTCAGAGACACCGAACAGCAGTGAAAAGTTGCCAAAATGCCCTGCTGTTCGGTGATTTCATTTATTCAGGCAAACCCCCAGGTTTCAATGTTAAAAATATTTCCGTTTTAATTCAATATCTAATAAACCGTTTATTATTTTTATTCTGCAGTAAAGAGTCGCTTTATAGAATTTTTAGGATCTTTTAGTTATTTTTCAGCAAAAAATCGTTTCTGTTTTTTTTTTTAAAGAGTTTTTTCTTTTTTCTGTAACATACCCTTTTTATTATCATTCATTGGATCTTATATGTAAATTCCAGACATTTTTGTTCAGTAGTTTTTTTGCAAACAGCGTTTCACTTTTCAAACTTTCCAGCGTACTGTTTTTATTTTTTTTATCCCGTTTGTCAGCTTGTCGGCTTTTTCCGGCGGCTCGGGGGCTTTTTCCGTTGTGTTCGGCATGTTTTCTTTACGGCGGTTTCTGTGGATTTTCGGTGAGTGTGCGCTGACTGTTCAGTGAGCGTTCGACGGGTTTGCGACGGGTTTTCCCTGCACTCCAGGGACCCTGCGCTTGTACTTGAATACACCGCAGAGTCGGCAAACTAGAATCGCAGAATCGTCCCGAAATGCGGAAAATGAAAGGGCACCAAAAAGTCGGCAACATTTTGGTGCTCTTTGAATAACATCTTAGGTATTGGAGATAGAAAAAAAAAATACTATTTTTAAGTGAAAACTGCTGGAGTTTATTCAAACATTGGTATCTTCCCATGATAGACTGCAGGATTTCTCACGCGCAGCCCCAACTCTCTGGAACGCTCTCCCTCGTGCTGTCAGACTTTCCCCTAACTTCTCTTCCTTCAAACGCTCCCTGAAAACATTCCTATTTAGGGAAGCCTACCACCCAACTCACTGACGCAACCATCAATCACTCTCACCTTACAGTCCTCTCCTCCTGTTTCCAACCCCAACCCTCCCAGATTGTGAGTTCCTACGGGAATAGGGCCCTCATCTCCTCCTGTACTGTTTGTCAAATGTTGTTCAATGTATTGTAACCCTGTCTGTACTGTGCTTATTGTACAGCGCTGCGGAATATGCTGGCGCTTTATAAATAAATAATAATAATAATAATAAATACTACCTTTGATTTTCAATTTCGTTCCTCGTTTTCTATTAATATTGTATGGCTTATATGACCTTTTTTTAAAGTCCAAAAAAGTTCTAAGCTTTTGTTTGTTCACGGAAATGTTTTCTTCTTAAAATGAGTCAGTCAACCCAAATATTAAAAAAAAAGCCACGTAGCCAGCGGCGGCGTGTGACACTAATGTATTATGAAGACATGTGGCTATCAAACTGCAGCAGGAGCCAGACACAGCTGCGCACTTTCTACCAGAGGATGATATCCCTGTGCCTGTAAAACAAGCATCTGTTTACTTACTTGGTCTTTATTATTTCAATGACTCATACTTGTCCGAATTAGGCTAAGGTCAGACGAACGCAGTTTTAACGTGCGTTTAGCCGCACGAAATCACGGCCGTGCTAGCAGCAAATGACGTCCAATGCCGGGGAATATATGACGAACGGCCGCACGAAAGTTCGTCCGCGCAACGCAAGTGGCAAACAAACGCATTTTTTCGAGAACGTCAAACCGCTAGTACTGACGTACAGAGTGCGCTGCGGCCGCATAGCGGCGTGTGTGCGTGATTAGGAGACGTCAGACGCTGCACACGTCCGGCCAACATAACGTCCAGACGCAAAAAGTGTTTTATTGATGATCCGTACAAAATCACGGACAAAAATGCGCATCGTATGACCGCTATCGCGTATTCCGTGAAAAAATACGTCCATTCGTTCGACCGCACTTTTTCACGGACGACGCGAAAAATGAGTTCGTCTGACCCTAGCCTTAATGATGTGATACTCGATGAAACGTCCTGTCTTTCAAACTTTAACAGAATAAACGCAAAATCGGGAAAATTCCCGTGTCTTAGTGAGGTGTACATGGTCCGCGACAAAGAATACGATGTGTACGTAAATCTAATATGTAAAACACAATCGGTCAGTACATGAGGAAGAGCAGGATTTTGTATTAAAAAGACACAGGGAGCCAGGGTAGAAACTAACAATGGCGTGAGGTGTGAGAGCTACGGGATGTGAGGTAGAGGAGTCTAACTGAGGTGATCATTATAGACTGCAGTGGGGTGAGGTGTGAGAGGTGCAGGATGTGAGGTAGAGGAGTGTGGCAAAGGTGTTCAGTATGGGTTTGGGTCGAAATCCCTACAAACAGGTTCCCTAATGCCAAAATCCCGACGGCCAACTTCCCTACACAGACAACTTCCAGACATCCAAAATCCCAGCGGCTAACACTAACCCTACTCCCTAACTCCCTAAACCTAGCCCTAACCCCCCTAAATCTAGCCCTGACCCTAACCCCACTAAACCTAGCCCTAACCCCCTAAACCTAGCCTTAACCCTAACCCCCTTAAATCTAGCCCTAACCCTAACTCCCTAAACCTAGCCCTCACCCCCTTAAATCTAGCCCTAACCCCCTAAACCTAACCCCCTAAATCTAGCCCTAACCCCCCAAATCTAGCCCTAACCCCCCTAAACCAAGTCCTAACCCTCTAAACCTAGCCCTAATCCCCTAAACCTAGCCCTAACCCCCTAACCTAGACCTAACCCCCTAAACCTAGCCCTAACCCCCTAGCCCTAAACCTAACCCCTAAACCTAGCCCTAACCCCCTAAACCTAGCCCTAACCCTCTAAACCTAGCCCTAACCCCTTAAACCTAGCCCTAACCCCTTAAACCTAGCCCTAACCCCTTAAACCTAGCCCTAACCCCTTAAACCTAGGGTTAGGGTGTTAGTTTTAGGGTTACCCGCTGGGATTATGGATGTCTGGAAGTTGGGCGTGTAGGGAACTTGGTATGTCCGGCACTTGTTCTGTCTGGAAGCTGGCCGTCGGGATGTTGGCATTAGGGAACCTGGCTGTAGGGATTTTGTCCGGCACCCGTTCAGTATAGACTGCAGAGGGGTGAGGTGAGTGAGAGGTACAGGATGTGAGGTAAACAAGTCTGGCTGAGGTGTTCATTATAGACTATAAAGGGGTGAGGTAAGAGAGGTACAGGATGTGAGGTAGAGGAGTCTGGCAGAGGCATTAAGTATAGACTGTAGAGGGGTGAGGTATGAGAGGTACAGGATGTGAGGTAGATGAGTCTGGCAAAGGTGTTTATTATAAACTATAGGGGGTGAGGTGTGAGAGGTACAGGATGTGAGGTAGCTGAGTCTGGCAGAGGCATTAAGTATAGACTGTAGAGGGGTGAGGTGTGAGAGGTACAGGATGTGAGGTAGCTGAGTCTGGCAGATGCATTAAGTATAGACTGTAGAGGTGTGAGAGGTACAGAATGTGAGGTAGCTGAGTCTGGCAAAAGGTGTTCATTTTAGACTGTAACGGATGAGGTGTGAGAGGTACGTGATGCGTGGTAAATCTCTCTGGCAGAGGCACAGTGGAGTCACTAGGGGTGCAGCCTGTGCCAGTTGTCATCATCCTGAGGGGTGACACCTTGGCCCAAAGCTCTCATAATACCACCGGCAGGCTGGAAGAGATGGTCGGGGGAGGAAACACATCCAGCACAACACTGTAATCAGAATGCAGTTGTGGTCCTGCTCCTCTCCGCTCTCCTGACGGCTGTGCAGCTCTGCCCTGCTAGTAAGGCCAAAGGAATGGAGAAGTGCAGTGTGTCAGGATCCTTCACATGGAGTTATAGGGAAAGGCGCAGATGACATTTTTTCTTGCTATGTTTTATACACATTTAATTTAACTCTGATATAATGTATTTCGTGACACATTGTTGATCCATACCTCCAAACACCCATGCAAAATAAAAATTCCAAATCCCCTTTAAAAATCTTCAAAGGTTAAAGTATAACGTTTTGTATTCCTAAACGGTGCCGCTTATATCAGGCGAAAATGGCAATTAGACCTCCGCGTGGAATTAAATGGAATTATTTTCTTGGCAGAATCACTGCATGCTAACAGAATTTAGCATTTTTCATTTATCTTTATCTATATAAGGGGCAATGCGGGCGTTGGGGGGGGGGCAATACGGGCGTTGGGGGGGGGCAATACGGGCGTTGGGGGGGCCAATAAGGTGCGAGTTGCAGTAATCAAGCCGCTAACGGACAAGAGCATGAACCAGCGTCAGAAAGTTCGGATTCGGCAATGTTCTTGAGTTGATATTGAGAGGATTTGGTCACTGTCTGGACGTGGGGAGGTAGATACAGATAGATCAATAGATAGATAATATTGGATACTTCTTTACTTTATGAGCAAATATTCTACTTAAAAATTCTTCCAGGGAATTTACCAAATCAAAGGAAAAGTCACCATGTAACCTATCCTGTGGTTAAACCTACTTGGTCCCCGTCCGGTGGTTTAACTTCCTGTTCATAAATTACATCACTGTAAAAGATACATTTGTTTATCTTGCCTGCATTACCTATTATCATTTCCTTTTAATAAAATTCCATTGAAATACACATACAGGGTTATTCAAAGAGAATCGAAAAGTCACCGCACGTTCTGTGACTTTTCGTTCTCTTCAATTCGGTGAGATTTGGCAATCCAATTTCGGCGACCCTGCGGTGTATTCAGCAAGCACCACAGGGCCGTCGTAATGCAGGGAAAAGCCGCCGCAAACCCGACGAAAACTCGCCGCAAAATCTGACGAATGCACACCGAAACCCGCAAAAACATCTGGATTAACCCCGCCGAACACATCGGAGAAACCCAAGCAGGAGCCGATCACAGCGCAGAGGAGTCGCCGGAAAAAACCCAACACCGCAGACGAATGGAGTGAAACCTCCATAGGAGGATCGAGCCTTGCAGCGCTGAGCGCACTAACTGCGCTCAGCGAGGTGGCCAGACGGGCGTCGAGTGGAAGGAACGTCCACTTTCACGGACGTTCCTTTCGCTCTCCAATGACGCTCGTCTGATCCCGACCTAAGCAGTACATTTCAATGACGAGTGTTATTTAAGCCTCCTTAAACATACGTTGGTTTAATTTTACATTTTATGTTTTTTTTTTTACTTTTATTCGTACTTTAGCCATTTCACCTCAAAAAACAACTCATTTTACTTGAAGTGATTCATATCCTGATGGCTGTCATAGTTATTATTTTATATGTTTTTATATACCTGGAAATAAAAGCTGGATAATAATCGGACACCTCACTAGTATTTATTTTTTTAATTCCAAATGTATATACATGCAAGAGTGCCACTTGTTTATCTAATCTCCAAATTTAGATTTGCGGCTGAAATAACCAAGGTGGTTTAGGGACCCCCTTCGTTACCGTATCATGATGCATTGACGTTTTTTTTATACTCTATGGTATACTCTATGGTATTACCTGAGTCTTCCATCTTCGGCCGCTGCTCCACCTGGAATAATCTTCGTAATGAATATACCCGGGTCATCTCCAACATGCGGGTTATCTATACCTCCAGCAATGCTAAAACCCAGTCCCGAATTACCCTGTGGAATGAATAAAACAACAAGCAAACAATAAACATACGACAATCAACTCAAGAACGCAACGTGCAGTATATAAAGGGAGCATCGATGTTGGGCAACTTATTGTTTTTCCATCCAAGACCAATTCGGTCACGATCCTAGATTGAACCTTTGTACCCAGGCAGCTGGTCCCAAAATAAAAACCATGAACTTCAATTGGATGACATAATTAAAAAAATGTAGGGTTTCCACCTGAATGGTGATCAGAAATAAAGGGACACTACCACGTACAAAAGGCCGGCCATCCACTGGCACCGTATTTGTGCGATGGTGTGCGATCATCCGATATCGTCTGAAGTCGTCCGACCGATCCTACAACATGCAGGTGAATCAGCCTTTTCCACTGCATCCGACCACAGACGGACGATTTCAGACGATTTTATGCGTTTACATCAGATTAGCGATCCTTACAATTTTCCTGGGATTTGGTCGGATGACATCGCACGCTCTGGTACAAGTTTACATGGGTTTTCGAATGCGTTCGGTGCTTTTGCTGCATTTTTTTTCTGATGTTTTCGCCGATTTTTTGTGGCCGTTACCTGTGTATATATATTACAGTACTAGCATTGGGTCTTAAGAATATATTTTAAATATATAGTTGATAATTAACGTACGTGCGACCCGAGGAGTACCTACATATTTTGCTTTTGGTTTAAACACATTTTTGTTTAGCTTTATAGTGTATTTCTATCCCTAGCAGGCAGCAGACTTAGAATGGTGTATTTTAATTAGCTATCCTGAGTTTAATGCCTCCACTATATTTCTATAGAAACAAAAATGTTGTCTAAAAAAAATACAAAAAGGTTTTCAAAAAAAGAAAAAGGCTTTTTAATGAAAATCACATTACTTTTTTTTACATTGAATCCTATGGGATTCTCCGGTTTAATCCTGTCGAACTGAATCACAGAAAATCAGAGCATTTCACTGATATTTCAGTGCAGTTCGGCGTTCTTTGAATAGATTAACCTTACTTCTCTATGGGTCAATTTCTCTGCCGCTGAAGATGGTAAAACTGCGGTGTACTTTGCCGTCAATTCACCTGTTTTTGGCAAATTGGCAGTTTAATGCAGGGCTCAAAATTTCCACTCGCCTACTATCATTTGCCGAGTGGAAATTAAGTGAGAGAGAGAGTGGAAATGCACACGCAGGCAGCACAATGAATTATTTTGTGATGCTTATTCCAGCGGTGCCAACGTACAGTTCTCCCCTTCCCCAGGCTGCACGGTGGCAGGGATCTGCCGCCTAACCTGACCAAGCTCGTCTCTGTCACTGGCAAGGGGGTGGAGAGGAGTTTCCCTGCCTCCTCGCTCTGCTCTCACTGGGGTCTGATGACTTGGTATACATGTACAGTTGCAAGAAAAAGTATGTGAACCCTTTGGGATTACGTGGAGTTTTGCATGAATTGGTCATAAAATGTGCTCTGATCTTCATCTAAGTCACAACAATTTGAAAAACACAGTCTGCTTAAAATAATACAACACAAACATTATATGTTTTCATGTGTTTATTGAACATAACATGTAAACATTCACAGTGCAGGGTGGAAAAAGTATGTGAACCTTTGGACTTAATATAATGTTTGTGTTGTATTATTTTAAGCAGACTGTGTTTTTCAAATTGTTGTGATTTAGATGAAGATCAGAGCACATTTTATGACCAATTCATGCAAAACTCCACGTAATCCCAAAGGGTTCACATACTTTTTCTTGCAACTGTATCTGGGGTCTGATGACTGGGTATACATGTATCTGGGGTCTGATGACTGGGTAGAAACATAGAAAAATGTCGGCAGATAAGAACCTTTCGGCCCATCTAGTCTGCCCAATTACATGGATACTTTACCTGGATTTATCTTTTGTTTAGGATAGCCTTATGCCTATCCCATGCCTGCTTAAATTCAATCACTGTTTTGGCCTCTACCACTTCTACTGGAAGACTGTTCCATGTATCCACCACCCTCTCAGTAAAATAATGCTTCCTGATGTTACTTTTAAACCTTTGCCCCTCTAATCTAAGACTATGTCCTCTTGTTTTGCTACTTTGTTTCCTTTTAAATATACTCCCTTCCTCTACCTTGTGGATTCCCTTTACGTATTTAAATGTTTCTATCATATCTCCTCTGTCTCGTCTTTTTTCCAAGCTGTACATGTTAAGATCATTAAGCCTTTCCTGGTAACTTTTCTCCTTCAAGCCGTACACCATTTTAGTAGCCCTTCTCTGAACTCTCTCTAAGAGGTCTATATCCTTCTGGAGATACGGTCTCCAGTACTGCACACAGTACTCCAAGTGAGGTCTCACCAGTGCTCTGTACAGTGGCATGAGCACTTCCCTTTTCCTACTGCTAATACCTCTCCCTACACAACCAAGCATTCTGCCAGCATTTCCTGCTGCTCTATTACATTGACTACTTACCCTTAGATCCTCTGAAATAATAACCCCTAAATCCCTTTCCTCAGATGTATCAAATATTCTATATTCAGCCCTTGGGATTTTACGTCCCAGGTGCATTATCTTGCACTTATCCACAGTAAAGCTCAATTGCCACAGCTCCGACCATTTTTTTAGTTTACCTAAATCATTTGTCATTTGGCTGATCCCTCCCTCCTGGGTATACATGTATCTGGGGTCTGATGTCTTGGTATACATGTATCTGGGGTCTGATGTCTTGGTATACATGTATCTGGAGTATGATGTCTGGGTATTAATGTTACTCTTATGGCCTGGTTAGTAGCTTGGGACTTGAAATTTTGAGCCCTGGTTTAATGAATAGACAAATTGCCATGAAATTGCACTGAACGATAAACTCCTCAATACGGTGGCAAGTTCACTGCTTAGTGAGTAGACCCTATAAGTGTGTGTGTCTGTCGTCCCCAGCTGTAGAGATGCAAATGTTTGAAATAAGCCTCATTCATCCTCCGAGGGCAAAGAAGGAGGCAGGGAATATACATGTATATATTATTATTTAAAAAAAAAAAAAAAAAACCTTTAATGAGTGCACATTGCACAATTTCATGAATGCATTACGGATGAGTTACTGTGAAGTTATCTTGTGTGGGAGTAAAGCTATGTATAGCCTCTGGGCTTGTGTTGTGATTCTGTCCGGAAAATACTCCTACAGTATATGATTAACTACAATACGTCTCCCTAATGAGCTTAGTGCTGCGAGAATCATCTATACAGAGATATTTACAGGCCACTAGAAAAGCGGTTTTATTAGTAATCTAGTTACTATTTATTTAGGCTGAACCTGATGGACGCACGTCTTTTCTCAGACGATGTAACAAAAGGGTTTATATTCAGAGAGCACCGTTATGTCACTCACATTTCGGTGCTCTCTCATACCCCGCACTTGAGGGAATCAAATTCCCCGACCCTGCGGTGAATTCAGTATTACAAGCCGCGTCCCCAAAGTGCAGGGAACAGATCTGAAGATCCACTGATAACCCTGCCAACAAGCCACCGATATGATCCGAAACGTCGGATAGCTTCGAAACGAAAGCAGAAAACCTGCCGAATGTATCTGAAAATACCCGTCGATCTGCCGAACGCAGCGCCGATCAGCTGACGAACGGGGTAAAAAAAAACCAAAAAAACGATTGAAAGTTTCAAAATTTGAAACGCTGTTTGCAAAAAAACTACTGGGTGACACTGTCTGGAATTAACCTAGAAGGTCTTATCTATTACAGAAAATAAACGCTATTTAAAAAAAATGGGAATTTATTTTCCACAAAAGTGATATTTTTAACATTGAAGCCTATGGGATTCGCCTGATTTTAAACCTGCTGAACGAAACAACCGAACATCAGGGCATTTCACTGCCATTTCTCTGCTGTTCGGTGTCTCTGAATAGATTAACCATTGCTCCTCTATGGGGGATTTCACTGCCGTTGAACAGGCACTGTATTTCGCTGGCAAATCGTCAATGTTTGGTGAACTGCCTGCTTTCTGAATAGCCGAATGACACAAAATTGCACCTTACGGGGAAATTCGCGGTTTCGGTGTCATTTCGGGGCCAGTTCGGCTCTCTCTGAACAACCCTGTATGTATTATAAGTATTGTCAAGCATCAACGAAATAAAGTTGTAAAGTTCAAGTGACTACGGAGCATGGTGCGGTCTGTATCACAATCTCCTGCTCACTTTCCTCAAATAAATAATCCGTAAAAATTGTAAAAAATTAAATAACCACATGGAAATGACACCAATAAGAACGTACAAGACAGGGGTCAATTTCCAAATCAAGAAGTGAGGGAATTCACCAAGATTCCTGGCCCACAATTAACAATGACTGACCATCTCACACTTAACACAAACACACACTCAAATCTGATATGTTTATGTATATATATGTGGATTTTAGTAAAAATATATAATAAATCATATACTGATTGCAACTTAACAGGGAAATATATGATTGAATGCCTGAATGGTTGCTTGTATGGTGTGGGAACAATGGGAACTCCGTTACGTCTGCAAATATGAGGAGATATTCAAAGAGCACCAATTTGCACCAAACTGTGAATTTCCCTGTACGATGCATTTTCGGGGCCATTCGGCTATTCAAAAAGCTGGCAATTTGCCAAATATTGGCAAATTGTCAGCGAAATACAGTGACCTTCGGCAGCCGTGACATCCCCATAGAGAAGCAATGGTTAAATAGCAGTGAAATGTCAGTGACGTTCAGTGTTTTCATTCGACAGGTTTAATCAGGCGAATCCCATAGGTTTCAATGTAAAAAAAAAATCCCTGCTTTTATAAAAAAAAATTATTCAACTGTTTCTTTCAATTTGCATCAAAAAGTATCTTTATGAATTTTTTTTTAGAATTTTTTAGGCATTTTCGGGGTTTTTTTTGGCAAAATTTTTAACTCAGATTTTTTTTTTACATGGCGTTTTTTCTCTGTAAAAGCCCTTTTTATTGTTATTCGTAGGACCTTTTTTATTATTTTCAGGCATATTCATGCACTATTTTTTTTTCTTTTTAAACTCATTTGAGCTCGGGATGCCAGATCTGCCATGTTTTCTATCGAGTGGTTATATGCTCTTCATTTCTTGGGTGGAAAGAAGTATCTCCATGCGCCGATTCACATTGTATTTTAATATTACAACAAAAAATATTTCTGTGCAGCGCTAATACTTTGGGCTCTGGAATGTCGCTAAACACAGTATAAATGTTGTCCTTACCACCTGACAACTAGAAAAATACACCAACTAGACATGTGCGTTTCATTCCGAATCAAAATTCAGACGAATTTTAACGGATTCGTTTTTTGGAAGCACTTCTGAAACACGAATCAGATCGTTCCGAAACAGACGAAAATGATCCAAGAACGAATCAGAACAAAACAAAAAAAGACACGAAAAACAACAAAATTAATTCAGCTTTTCGGAATTAATTCGTTGTATTTCGTTCTGCATGCGGACATTGCTTCAGCACCATGTTGCAGCTCCGCATGGCTCCGGAGCCCCGCGAGGCTGCTTTCCTTGGTACTGAATAGGTTTCAGTACCATGGAAAGCAGCTCTACGGGGCTCCGGACTGCTGCTGTCCAACCCCTAATTTAGATTCGAAAAGTCACCGCACGTTCGGTGACTTTTCGTTCTCTTCAATTCGGTTCCTTTTGCCGATCCCATTTCGGTGACCCTGCGGTGTATTCAGCAAACACCACAGGGTCCCCGAATTGCAAGGAAAAGCTGCCGCAAACCCGACGAAAACTAACCGCAAAACCCAGCGAATGCACGCCGAAAACCCTCAGAAACATCTGGATTAACCTGCCGAAAACCACGGAAAAACCCGAGCAGTAGCCAATCACAAGCTGCCGGAAAAAGCCGAGATCGCAGACAGAGCGAAGTGAATAAATTAGAAAAACAGTTTGCATGAATGTTTGAAAAGTGAAACGCTGTTTGCAAAGAAACTACTGAGCGAAAATGTCTGAAATTTACATATGATCCAATGAATGATAATAAAAAGGGCTGTTACAGAAAAAATAAGTAAACTTAAAAAAATGAAAAATAAAAATCTGACTTTCAAAAAAAAATTCTGATTTTTTTTAAAATATCTAAAAAAATCTATAAAGAGACTCTTTACTGCAGAATTTTATAATGAACGGTTTATTAGATATTGAATTAAAACGGGAATATTTTTAACATTGAAGCCTATGGGATTCTCCTGAATAAGTTTGCCGAATTAAACCACCGAATGGCAGGGCATTTTGGGAACCTTTCACTGCTGGTTTGTGTTCTCTGAATAGCTGAAGCAGTGCTTTTTCATGGGGTTTTCACTGCCCTCGAACAGGCACTGTATGTTCAGGCAATTCGCCAGGATTTGGCGAATTGCCTGCTCTCTGGATAGCCGAATGGCCAAGAAAGCTAACCGAACGCTGATTTTCAGCGTTCGGTTACCTTTCTCAAGCAATTCGGATCTCTTTGAATAACCCTGCTAGTTTCTAACCCTGACTTTTGGTGGTGTCACTTCGACAGGTTTAATCAGGCGGATCCCATAGGTTTCAAAGTAAAAAATAAATAAATAAAAAATCCTCCATTTTTATTAAATATTTATTTAACATTTATTCTTTTCATTTGCAGCAAAAAAGTCTCTTCAATTATATTTTAGGGTTTTTTCGAGAATTATTTTGGTGAAACGTTTGGATTCCCATTTTATTTTTAATACAATGAGGCTTTTTTCCTTGCCGAACGCAGTGTTTTTTTTTCTTTCCTTCAGTCTGGCTGCGTTTGGTGAGGGCTGTCTATGGTGTCGAAACCTATTCAGAAATATGGACAGCAGCCCCGCGAGGGTCAGGAGAATACGAACCGGTACTACAATAAAATTACCAGCTGGTACTACAATGAAAATAACAGCCAGTGATAAAATAAAATATGCCACCCAAGACTAGCCCACCAAGCTACCAACAAATTTCCCGGTGGGCCGTGGAATCGGGGACTGGTAAGAGCACTCTGACTCCTCACTGAGTGAGCGATTAGTATGGTGTGCAGCAGCTAGAGGTTCAGAATGAACCCTCTCCCACCAGGGAAACCTTTCCTCCCCTTTCAGGGCCACCAGGGAAAGGGGCCTGAGCAATGGCATAGTAAGGGGCCCTGAGGTTTCTGGTGGCAGCCCTGTATACTGTATCTGTATTAGTCAATTTTTGCCGGGCATGGGGATGACATGATGGTCTATGTAGGTGTTGGCACTAGAAACAAAATTCATGGCAAATGGGTTATGATAAAGAAGGAACTCTATATTAGTGCTTTCAACGGAAATATTTGGGCTATCGGTGAGGTAGGTAACATTGTTGCACCATATTGAAATTATTCTCACCATAAGTCTTTTCCAGCCGGAGGAGAGCCCTTAATGAACCCAAAAGAAAATCCTACAAATCTCCAGAATAAAGAAGGATCAGTCTGGTCAATACATTGATATGAATTACTCTGAAATGTATTTATTTAATAATAATCATAATAATAATAAATTATTATTTTTTATTATTATTAATAATATTATAATTTATTTATAGCATCGCGTCTACAACCGTTTATTTCGTAAAGGTAGAGAATCGACTGATACATCCTAAGCGCACAGGGATCAGTATTACGTCACAAGGATTCCACGAAACGGCTCACGCATAGCTGAGTAAATACCTGACCGGTTTCCGCTTTATTCTGTAGATTTGACTTACCCTCTCCAATGTAATTTCCTCAAATTCATATTCAATTTCTGATCCATTGATCTAGGAAACAAACACAAAATAAAGCAATTTAGTTATGTAACCAATTTGAGAGTGATTGGTGCAACAAACAGTGTCACCGGGTCGAAGGTTAATACGGTGGTGCATTGGACGTTGTCTCCATGCCTATTTCTGTAAATCCGGGGCCCTATTCCAATGTTGGTGGTAAATGGCAGAGGCTGATGGATAACCTGAGTTTCTGCCATTTTCCATCAGCGCCTACCATTTAACACACGTAATTACAACAGAGCCACTTTCTCAGCAGCCCCAGTCATAATGGTGGTGAGGTGTTAAAGGATACTGGCAGCAGCGCTGTGTGCCAAACGTGTGTTATCAGCCCCAGGAGCAGGGCTGGTGCTCCCAGTAGGCAAGCTAGGCATCCGCCTAGGACACATTGCCGCCTAGGAGCGCAGCTAGTCCCAACCCGGGTTCCTTTATTGTAGCTGTTCCTCATTGTGTGGCTCATGTAGCTGGCAGTGGCGGCTCGCAAAGCTGACATTGTCAGCTTGCAGACACCCGCAGAAGGAGGGCGTATTATGGTGACGGGCAGGGGCCACCAGATGATGTGCGGGCGCCACCAGAGGCAGATTAAAGAAAGTAAGTGGCAGAAAAAGGCACGAAAGAAAGAAAGAAAAAAAGAGGCAGAGGAAAGAAAAGAAAGAGGCACAGACAAATCCTGGGCCAGACCAGCGGTGGGGTAAGATGGGTACCGAACGACCATGTCCAGACCCTGTGCACAGTGTATGCATCCCCCCCCGCGTGCAGACAGTGCGTTTGTGCCCCACATTTCAACAGTTAAAAAATTTGGGGGGGCGCAAGTAGCCAGTCTTGCCTAGGGAGCAAAATACACTAGCACTGGCCCTGCTCACATCCCATACCTCTCAAACCTCACTCCTCTACAGGCTATAATGAACACCTCAGCCAGGCTCATCTACCTCACATCCCGCACCTCTCTCACCTCACTCCTCTACAGTCTATAATGAACACCTTAGCCAGGCTCATCTACCTCACATCCCGCACCTCTCACACCTCACTCCTCTACAGTCTATAATGAACACCTTAGCCAGGCTCATCTACCTCACATCCTGTAACTCTCGCACCTCACTCCTCCACAGTCTATAGTGAGAGCCTCTACTAGACTCATCTACCTCACATCCCGCACCTCTCACACCTCACTCCTCCACAGTCTATAGTGAGAGCCTCTACTAGACTCATCTACCTCACATCCCGCACCTCTCACACCTCACTCATCTACAGTCTATAATGAACACCTTAGCCAGGCTCATCTACCTCACAACCCGTACCTCTCACACCTCACTCCTCCACAGTCTATAGTGAACTCCTCTACAGTCTAAAAAAAACACCTTTGTCAGACTCTTCTACCTCACATCCCATACCTCTCACACCTCACCCCTCCCTCTACAGTTTATAATTCTATTGAACTGAAACCAAACCTATTATATTTGGCTCAGGTTCCAAATGTCGCGGTTACACATAACATTACAGATAATAACAATTCTTTAAGGCTTGGGATTCTGCCACTCACCGCGTTTTCGTGGAATGGAGTGTAGCTCACATATGGAATAGTATCCAATGTATCTGTATTCACAATGATCGGTGCCGGGCTAGCCTGAAAAACAGAATATCCCAAAATTATTTTTACTATACTCTTATATGTACTGCAAGTAACAACTACTACAGCGTCATCTTACACCAAGTATTATTTGCAAAACGTACCATACAATTTACTGACATACATATGCATCAAAATTGCTAAAAATTGAGACGTGGGTTGGTTTCACTGCGTTCTGGGAAGTTCTGGGAAGAATTTGCCGTAAGAATAATCCTATTGTAATACACTTCCTTCATCTACATCTTGGTTCCGTAAATAAACAAATTTAACACGTGTGGATTATGGGAAGAGTTGGCAGTGACAGAGAAAGTCAGCATTTTTTGTAATAATCTCATCCCGCCATTCACAGAATTGATGTCAATGGACAAACAGTAAATATTACACAATGTTAAAAAGTTTGAGATGCCACACAGTTGCCTTTCTAATCCTCCAGGGGTGGGCTGACCAATAGGCACTGTCCGAGGGCCCTGGCCTAGGAGGAGGACCCATGAGGTCCCCCTTAAGACTTGGTCAGGCTTGCCTCACACTGGCAATGAGCTCCTCCATGTGGAGTTAAGGCGGAGGGCTCCCTTGCGTGCCTGAACCCCACAGTGGATGACCCCATGATCTCCTCTTACCAGGAGACTCCAAGTCTTGTCAGTCCACCCGTGGTAACTCCTCACAACCTTTGATTTTATATGTTGGGTAAATATGAGAAAGGGAACCCAGCACACAACCCAGTGTTGTGGTGTGAAGTACAGGTTGAGTAACCCTTACCCGAAATTCAAATATATTCCTAAATCCTAATTCCCCATGTGACCTTGTGTGATGAGGGACAAAATTATTCAAGAGTCTGTATAAAGCGCCCGTCCTGTGTATGAAGTGTGTGTGTGCGTAACTTGAATGGATTCTGTGTTTAGACATTGGTCCCATCCAAGATATCTCATTATTATGTGCAAATATCCCAAAATCCCCCAAAATCCCAAACCAATAACACGTCGGGTCACGTGCATTTCCGATAAATGATGCTCCACCTGTAAGAATGTTACCCTTCCAGCACTGAGCCCATTTACATTCTTAGGTCAAAGCTGTGTTTGACCATCTTTTCAGACATTTTTGTGCTTAAATCGCACACAGT
Source organism: Leptobrachium leishanense (assembly GCA_009667805.1). Taxonomy (NCBI): domain Eukaryota; kingdom Metazoa; phylum Chordata; class Amphibia; order Anura; family Megophryidae; genus Leptobrachium; species Leptobrachium leishanense. The sequence goes on from CM019064.1 coordinate 446,075,340, forward strand.
TTTTTTTCCCAGTAGACTGTACTTTATTCAAACATAACTTTACTTCAAATAATTTCCCGAATAGTCCAAAATGTCCAGGCCAATTTTGTCCCAGTCCGGGCCTGATTATATATATAATATATATATACACACACGTCTGAATGGTGGGAAACTTGCCAAAATATTTCTGCCCCTAACCAACTACTGACACACAAAAACAATAAATAAAGAGTGATTGTACTCAATTTAAGGTAGTATTTCTTGACAGATGAATACAGTATACCAAAATCAGAGTTCTCCATGCAGGGGTAAAGGAAGTCAAAACGTGCCCGCCCACTGATAATTCCCATGGATTGGCCAAACACTCCATTGGCCATTGAGCGGTGGGGGAAGCTGACTGGGGATTACCAGAACGAGTATAACAGATGACATATGGCATACAGTGAGCAATCGTGGTGACGTCTCGGGGTCTACCTCATCTTTGCAATTCTCAAAGGCATTTCGCCGAAAATTTGGTGAACTCGCTATTAATCGAATGGTCACCGTGTTTTGGCGAGATTGGAGTCGCCAAAGCAGTTATCGGACGAGGGGAAAACTTCGGAACTGCACCGATAAGTGACGAATTAGCCTCGACGAACTCCACCGAATTGAAGAAAAAAAAGGAAGTCTTCTAATAGGAGCTTAAAAATCTATTAAAAATGTCTAAATAATAAAAAAAGGTCCTTTAAAACATAATATAAAAGGTCTGTTAAAAGTTTAACCCCTTAGTGACCGGGCGGTTTTACACAAATCCGTCCTTTAGTGACCGCTGCTGTTTTTACGTTTCTGCGCTGTTAGTGTTTAGGTGAAATTTTCCTCTTACTCGTTTATTCAACCCACACATATTATACACCCTTTTTCCCACCATTAAATGGACTTTCTAGAAATACCATTATTTCCATCATATCGAATAATTTACTATAAAAAAAATATGAAATATCATGAAAAAAAAATGGTAAAAACACACTTTTTCGTAATTTAATCCCCAAAAGCTACAACCACCAATAAAGACCCCGGCTAAATAGTTTCAAAATTTTATCCCGAGAATAGAAATACCCAATTTTTACATGTTTTTGCCTTTTAACCCTTTCACTGCTGAGCCAGTTCACCTATGTGCGCTGCGCTCATTCTGACCATTTTGTGCTAATTATTTTGAGATGACAGCCTAGGTCCTATTTAATTAAACCCCCCCCCCCCAGACAAAAACAAAATTAAAAAAAACACATTTCTTTATTTTATTTAATTTTTTTATTATCATTTTTTTATTTTTTACAAAAAAAATTTAAACCAATAAACCAAACCTGGTCATGTTTGGTATCACTGGAAAGGCCATGATCAAATATGAGCATCTAGCTGCCATGGATCGGGAGATAAAGGGATCCTTAGGATCCCCTTATCTCTACATGGCAGCTAGATGGTTAACTGGCCCACTGACATCCTCACACATATGGTGAGGTTGTCAGTGGGTGGGGGGGACCTGGAGGCTAGGCTGACATCCAAGATGTCAGCCCCCCTCCAGGTTCGAATCGCGTTTTGGCGCCAATTCGCGCTAAAACGCGATCCGGCGGCGAAACGGTTAATGCTATACACCGCTGAAAAGGGGAGACTCTCCCCTTTTCAGCGGTGCAAAAAGCATCTCCCCAGCTTCAATGGTTGGGGAGATAGAGGGCTCCGAAGGAGCCCCCCCTCCCCTCCATTGATTTGAATGGGGGCACCTGCTGATGACGTCACCACGCAGCGTGGCGACGTCATCAGCCTCGCCTGCCCATGTAAATCACATGGGCAGGCTTCCTCCCTGCCAGATCACCAAGGGATCCAGCGAGGGAGGTGAGTATCTCCACCGCGGGAGGGGGATTTGGCGCCGCTGACGTACCCTGTACGTCCGCGGGTCTAAGGGAGACCTGTGGACAGGACGTACAGGGTACGTCAGGGGTCCTTAAGGGGTTAAAAAAAAGTTTTTTTGCCATAGATAGTCTGTAACCTCTTCGCTGCGGATGACGTGTGGGGACGTACTGGAGATTCCCCGCAACATGCGGAGGACGAACCCCACATGTCATAGGGTCTCCACAGTGAAGGGGAGACCCCAGTCGCACTGCTGAGAGGAGAGCAGGGGGTACTTGTGTACCCTTCGCCTCTGATTTTTACACTGCACAAGGTTAAGTTAGGTGTCATTGGAAAGGTCAGAGTCTGGCCTTTCCAGAGATAACAAATATGACCATGTAATGTGTAAAAAATAGGAAACAAAAAAAACAATGCAAAATTTCCTTTTTTTTCTCTTTTCTCATTTCTAAGGCGGTCGCATTATGTGCTTTTACTTGTGAAGCTAACAATGCCACTGCTCTAACTTACCTCCCCACCCCGTGATCAAATGTAGAAGTGATGGAGCAATGCGTTGTTACACAATGGTCCATCTAAGGCTAGGGTCAGATGAGCGTGATTTCTACGGACTGTACGTCCGTGCACACGGACGTACGTCAGTACGGAAGACGCAGTAGTGGCCACACAGTCCGTTTATTCACTGACGTATATTTTGACGGATGTAGGAGGGAAAATAAATTAAAAGGCAAAACCATTTTGTCCGTGAAAAATGCTGGACGTATAAATGCAGTCCGTCTGACCACGTTCCATCACTCACACACAAAGCTATGCAGACGTTGCGGACGCAGCGCACTTTGTGCGGCCGTTCTAGGGGATGTACGTTCTTGCCTGCCTTGAGTCCGTGGGCCGCGGCCGTTGTGCGTCCGCAGTTCAGTGCGGACGTACTTCATGTGTCGGGCTCCAATGGGCTTTCTGTCATGCTATCACGGACGTACTTTTAGGTGCAATCACGGACGTGAACACTACGCTCGTCTGACCCAAGCCTAAAACACAAGGTGCCAGATCGCTGCGAGGAGAGTGGGGGGACTTTGGACCACTGTATTTCCATTCTTTACTCCCCACAAAATCATGTTAGGTGTCATTGGACAGGTCAGAGTCTGGCCTTTTCAATGATCCCAAACATGACCATGAAAAATAAAAATATTTTTTTTATGTATTTATTTTTTTCTTTCTTTTTGGTTCCAAAAGCAGTGACATTGTCCATTTGTCACGTATAAAATAAGCAATAGCACTGCCGTTACTCACCTTCTCATTTCCTGCGCCGCAAGCAAGGTCAGTGTTTTTTACATAGTCATTTTATTGATGAAACACAATGCGCCAAAATGCAAGCGAAAAATTTAGTTTTTTTAAGTTATAGTTAAAATCGCATGTTTTCTCAGAAAAATACAGTAACCAGTTCCCATTTATAACTTTTGGGATTCGCCTGTTTAAACCTGTCAAATTGAAACACCGGAAATCAGAGCATTTTTCCGAAATTTCAGTGCAATTCAGCAGTCTGTGAATAGACAGATGGATAGTTCTCAGTGGGACAATTTTGATGCCGCTAAATTGCAGCATATTTTGCTGTCAATTCGCCTGTATTTGGCGAATTGACAGCTTAGTGAATAGACGAACTGCCCGGAAATTGCACCTACAGGTTAAGTTCACTGTTCAGTGCAGTTCGGCGCCAATTTCAGAGGTCAGTGAATAACATCCTTAATAAAACCATATGCTTATGCCGTCATATAAACTGGAGATGTAGGGAAATGCGCCCCACTTTGTATGCCACGTTCCGAAGTATTGCCACGTGACGACTGTGTGAAAACCTTTAGCACGCCGATTGCCTCGTAGCCTGCTTGCAATACGCATTGAGATTAGGAAATTGATTAACTCTATAGACGCACCCTTGCTCGTCCTCTGAGGAGCTTTGTCAATTAAATGCTGAGTTATAAGACCATTTCTATTCTGTGTTTAAGTTAATGAGCAGGAAACTCTCCTCCATGTTTTGCTGGCGGGCATCTTGCATTAAAAAATTAAACAAATCGACGAGTAAAATTGTGCAGCGATTCCCTCGGCCTTTAAAGCACAGTGGTATTGTAACACCCCCACACACACACACACGCGCACACATACACACATATACACAGCGTCCCTCGATATACCCTGAGGCTTTAGAAGTAGTCTAGGAATAGTAAATGTCGAGCCTGGGTCCCGCGTCCTGGCCGAGACGCCCACGCAGTATACAGTATATGCTGATCTTACATGCTTCGTCCTGCTGGGGGTTATTGTAAAGCGCTACAGAAACTGTTGGCGCCATATAAATGATGACAATAATAATATGATAAGAATACCCTGTATTTATCAAGAGGGCGCCCAAATTATACAAAAAAACGTACAAATGTGATGTTCGCAAAAAAAAAAAAAGCGCCATGTTAGTTTTTACTTACCAGCCCAAAAAAAAAGAAGCTTCAGTCGGTTTTTTTATTATGTATGAACTGACTTTGGGATTTTGTTTATTGCTTGAACGTACAGGGGGGGATTATGGCCAATTCTCACCTCAAGCAGCCCCTCAGAAAACTTGTGAACTTTAGACAGTATACACTCACTACCACGCAGGCTTCAGTTCGGGCCTACTTTTTAGATATCGGTTGTTTACATCTGGTTATCAGCCACATATTGCTTCTTTACTAGGAAATAATAGGTTTTATTAAATGACAGGGGATTGTGGGAAGAGATCCTTGGGCTAGATTACATACCGAACGGATATGTAGGCGTTAATGCCAGGTAAAAGATCAGTTAGAGCATCGGGATTGTGTGAGCTTGCGCAAGCTTACTGTACTTTGCGCAACCTATACTTAACATGGGGAGGGCAAACAGTAAATAGCGTTAGGATAAGTAAGGTATTACAAAGTGCTAGCGCTGAACGAATGGTTACCGAATCCTAAAGGATCATGCAGCACCCCCCCCCCCCCCGCCAATAAATCAGTCACCTAACAGGCCGCGGGGAGAATGGTGGCTAGATCTGCCGCTTCTTGTCGCCCGGAGCAGAGTGAGACTGGGGACAAATAGTTTCCCTCCACAATCACCCGGCGGCGCTGCTCCATCTCACGCAACCCTCCATGGAGTCCTATGGACTCCAGATGTTACTCACAGCAGCGCGGAAGCGCCACAGGGTAGCATTTGGGTGTTGCCCTGCAACATGTATAATTCATAGGCTGCTTGACTATTTTTTATATATATATATGTAATTACAGAGCCTAGAGGCGAAAAGCGTGAGAAGCGGCGGACTTCATTTGCATATCCTACCCATAATTCTTCGCTGCATATGGGGAATGTAGCACAAGAGCTCTGGAAGCAATTCTCTGAATTGCTAGGGTTTGTAAATGTCCTCTGCAGCTATACACATATACATATATATACTGTATATACAGTCATGGCCGAAATTGTTGGCACCCCAGACATTTTTCCAGAAAATCAAGTATTTCTCACAGAAAAGTAATGCAGTAACACATGTTTTGCTATACACATGTTTATTCCCTTTGTGTGTATTGGAACAAAACAAAAAAGGGAGGAAAAAAAGCAAATTGGACATAATGTCACCCAAAACTCAAAAAATGGGCTGGACAAAATTATTGGCACCCTTTCAAAATTGTGGATAAACAAGATTGTTTCAAGCATGTGATGCTCCTGTAAACTCACCTGGGGCAAGTAACAGGTGTGGGCAATATAAAAATCACACCTGAAAGCAGATAAAAAGGAGAGACGTTCACTTAGTCTTTGCTTTGTGTGTCTGTATGTGCCACACTAAGCATGGACAACAGAAAGAGGTGAAGAGAACTGTCTGAGGACTTGAGAACCAAAATTGTGGAAAAATATCAACAATCTCAAGGTTACAAGTCCATCTCCAGAGATCTAGATTTTCCTTTGTCCACAGTGCGCAACATTATCAAGAAGTTTGCAACCCATGGCACTGTAGCTAATCTCTCTGTGGGTGGATGGAAGAGAAAAATTTATGAAAGGTTGCAACGCAGGATAGTCCGGATGGTGGATAAGCAGTCCCAAACAAGTTCCAAAGAAATTCAAGCTGTCCTGCAGGCTCAGGGAGCATCAGTGTCAGAGCGAACTATCCGTCGACATTTAAATGAAATGAAACGCTGTGGCAGGAGACCCAGGAGGACCCCACTGCTGACACAGAGACCTAAAAAAGCAAGACTACAGTTTGCCAAAATGTACTTGAGTAAGCCAAAATCCTTCTGGGAAAACATCTTGTGGACAGATGAGACCGAGATAGAGCTTTTTGGCAAAGCACATCATTCTACTGTTTACCGAAAATGGAATGAGGCCTACAAAGAAAAGAACACAGTACCTACAGTGAAATATGGTGGAGGTTCAATGATGTTATGGGGTTGTTTTGCTGCCTCTGACACTGGGTGCCTTGAATGTGTGCAAGGCATCATGAAATCTGAGGATTACCAAAGGATTTTGGGTCGCACTGTAGAGCCCAGTGTCAGAAAGCTGGGTTTGCATCCGAGATCTTGGGTCTTCCAGCTGGACAATGACCACAAACATACATCAAAAAGCACCCAGAAATGGATGACAACAAAGCACTGGAGAGTTCTGAAGTGGCCAGCAATGAGTCCAGATCTAAATCCCATTGAACACCTGTGGAGAGATCTTAAAATTGCTGTTGGGAAAAGGTGCCCTTCCAATAAGAGAGACCTGGAGCAGTTTGCAAAGGAAGAGTGGTCCAAAATTCCGGGTGAGAGGTGTAAGAAGCTGATTGATGGTTATAGGAAGCAACTGATTTCAGTTATTTTTTCCAAAGGGTGTGCAACCAAATATTAAGTTAAGGGTGCCAATAATTTTGTCCAGACCATTTTTGGAGTTTTGTGTGACATTATGTCCAATTTGCTTTTTTTCGTCCCTTTTTTTGTTTTGTTCCAATACACACAAAGGGAATAAACATGTGTATAGCAAAACATGTGTTACTGCAATACTTTTCTGTGAGAAATACTTGATTTTCTGGAAAAATGTCTGGGGTGCCAACAATTTCGGCCATGACTGTATATAATCAGACCCAGGATGCAAAAAAGTGGGAAATTGGAGACTTCATTTGCATGTCCTACCCAGAGTTCCTTGCTGCATATGGGGAATGCAGCACATGAGTTATGTGGTTAAAGCAGTTTTCTGAATTGCTGGGATGTGTAAATGTCTTCTACAATTATAAACTTTATTATTTTATTATTTATTAAGCGCCGACACATTACGCAGCGCTGTACAAAAGGTACAATGGGTAAAGACAGGACAACTCTACAATACATACAGGAGGCAGGACAGTATTGCAGGAGGACATGAGGACCCTATTCCCGTGGGAATTTACAATCTAGATGAGTGAGGGGATATTATATCATTAATACATACACACACACATATATAACAGAACATTTTACTTTCTTAGGATTATTTTAATTATTTTTCTACCAATAATGGTTATCTGGGGATATTGAAATTTTTTAAACTATTTTAATTTTTTTTTCTACCAAATGATTTTTTAAAGTGAATACTTGTACAAAAATAATAATAATAATCTAAACACAATATAATGTGAAAGACTACGCTGCGGAATATGCTGGCGCTTTATAAATAAAGAATAATAAATAAAGAATAATAATTATGGGTTTACCCTGTATTAGGGTAATAATAAATACCGCAAAAACAGATTACATAAAAATATGTATTTGGGATACAAGTGCTGGTAATAACCTTAAAACACAGTAGTCTTTATTCACTCTTAAATACCAGTAATAACTTTACTAGTATATATCATATATACGGACATTGATAAAAAAAAATAATACAATATATTATCAGTAATAATATCAGACGCTATATAGGATTCTAATATGGAAACTATAAATACATAATAATTAATAAAATATTTGCTTTACTTGCTTTTCACTACACCCATGCTATGCTGTATTGTAGTTAATAATAATGTAAATTATTTTTTTAATTACTCAGACATTTATTATTATTGTAATCTTATTGAGCACAAATGGATCACACCATTTCATTTTATTTTTCTAAACAAAGTGCGGCCAAGTGATCACTTTTCTTGGAATGGTTTTATGGTTTCAGAATAAAAACTACCACTTCAAAAAATATATTATTATAAATAATTATGACATAAATGAATGAATAAACACTAGCAACATTTTAAGAACTGTCCCATGAAAACCATCAATGCGAGACTTTCTTAATAAACTTCGAACATGAATTTATGGGGGTTATTCAGAGAGAGGTGAAAACTAGGAGAATGACTGGAGAAGTGAAAATTCGAGGTCAAAATAGCCAAACCAGAAAAATTCTCCCATTTGTCTCACTTTCCAAATTGGCTATTTGGTCTAGATTATTTCTTCTCCTGGTTTTCACCTCTCTCTGAATAACCCCCTTTGTGTCTTGACTGTGACCTGAGCCCTTTACATCCTTATTTCTGTCTTGTAAATTTTTTGATCATTTTGGTAACTTCACTTTTGCACTTTATATAGTAAAGGACTGCAGAAAAATATCACCGCTATATGAATAATTATATAACATTAATGCGGCATCGGATTAGCCTGTATTCTATGTCAGCTTTGAAAACAGAATATTTATTGCACTGGGAAGTCATGTATTCATGTAGGTATCTATCTTTCAAAACAATCTACACCAGGGGTCAACAACCACGGTCCTCCAGATGTTTTGGGACTACATTTTCCATGAGGCTCAGCCCATCTAATGAGTCGCTGGTCATCATGGGAGATGTAGTTCCAAAACATCCGGAGGGCCAAGGTTGCTGAGCCCTGATCTAAACAGTTGACTAAGGCACCACCAATAAATAGCATGAAAATGGAGGAAATTGCACTACAAGCCATGAAGACCTCTTCTAAATATGTGAGACAGGCGTCCAGGGAACCCCAGACAAACTCCATGGGTAGTTTCTCCATTTTGGCTGAGAAACCAGTACTGTTCAAGCAAAAAGGTCAGTTTTTTTCAGCCGAAACGTTGACGAGAACCCATTAAATGTGGTTATTATCCAACACTGGAGTGCCGGGTTCCTCGGTTTATTGGATCAACCACCAATAGAGAAACACACAAACACATCAACATATATTTTTCTGTAACAATATGTTAAAAGAGCTTTTGGTCAGTATCTACGTAAATTTAACGCAATCACTTATAAAGCAGATTTACCTGGAGAGGGCTGAACCAGTTTTGGGAGCAGGTGCATTCAGTACACCACACCCTTGGAGATCCTTTGAGTCTCGCCAGGTTCTTGCTTGGGCTATTCTGGACACTCTCCCATCGTCTAGCGCTCCTAGCCCTGCTTTGCGGCGAACCCGTGAGCAGGAGATTTGCCATGTTCTGGGTGTTGTAATAGAGTCCGGGAGGTGGTCTTTGCCAACCACAAGCACAGTTGGGGTCATACATGGTTGGAATCGAAGATCTCCTACGATCGATATGTATCCACCTAACCTCTCATAGAACAAATTCTAAATGTATCTTTGAGAGTCGACATGGTCATCACGGTGACGAGAAATTGTTATGGATCCCACCTCAACTTCAATACAACGTACGTCTCGGAAAACAAAGACCCCCCCTGGTACCATCAGGTTAATTTATGGCTGTTCCGGCACGTAGGATAAGTTGCGGGAAATGGGATAGCAGAGCTTCAGAGCAGTATCTGCCGGCTGGTTTGCTCTTTGCCAATGGATGAGTCAACTCGCAGGACAACTTGACAGCATCCCTGCTTTAGGCTGAAGCAAATCAATGCTTCACACAGCTGGCACACCAGACTACGCTACGTTGCTCAAAAGCTCTTTCTGCCAAGAGAAATTCCACTGTGACACCGCACAAGGGTGCTTTAATCCGTAACCTCTGTGGCTTTGCAAAAAAAATAATAATAGTAAAAAAATAGACGTAGGAAGAGACGACAAAGCTAAAAATCCCACCCCTGCTCCTTCCCACCCTCCTCCGTCAAAAAATGAGTTCATGCAAAACGAATATTCATTTCTAAAGGCTACTGAAAACATTTCTTAGCAGCAAGACTTTAAAGATCACCACGCCGCGTGCTATGCGCAAGCATAATGACTGCAATTCTGATGTCAAGAGGCATCTATCAGAATGATCACTGGACGGTGGTGTAATTTGCGTAATGTGGAGTGGAGTGGAGCCCGGTCCTCTAAACAGTAGAACAAAGCTAAATCAGAACCAGGCATGTGTGTCATCTCGGCTCGTACGAACTCAAGCAGCAGAAGAATATTAATATATAAAGTGTCAGTTGGAATAAACAAGCCCACCGGGAATTAAATACCCGTCCAGACTGACCTTTAAAAATAAGAATGGCTCCAGAGGGCGCTCTGCGTTTCGAGGCAACGTTCCTCCTGGATTTTGAAGGTAAACATTCGACTCCAATTTTAGTGATAAAACAATGTGGCTTAAATGACCCTTTGTAACATAATTCTAATTTCATAAAAACGGAGGAGATTGAAGGTACGTGAATCCTTTCCATCTTCCGCTTCTCTGCATTTTCCTGGACAAAATAATTAAGAGAATATGAAGAGACTTAAACAAATAAAATAATGTCTTTATTAGAAATTCTATGTGAACCTCCATAACGTTTATCTTCCACGTCCTTTGAAGCCAAACTTTGATTGTGACGGCCCCGAGTGTGGTCAGTCCGGACGGTCGGAGCTCACACTCACCCCCGGTCAGTGCGGCCTATGTTCGCTCTCAGTTCCCATCCTCGGCCCCAGGGAGGCTCGTCGTCACCCCAGGCTGCACCCCAGGCTGCAGGAACCAGATGAAGCTCAAGGCTTCAGACCCTTGAAAGGCCTGAGTAGAAGCATGTGTGCGTGTTCAGGCCCCAAAAAATGGTGGTCGGCCTGTGTCGCGAGATCTGATCATTTCTGCGGATTTAAAAAAACAAAACACACGAAACCACCGAAATGATCGGATCCGATAATGTCAGCGGTGTTTTCTGCGTTTTTAAATAAAAAATAAAAAAAAATCGGCGGTTTTGCGGTGGATTTTCCCTGTACTTCGGGGACCCTGCGGTGAATGCTGAATTCAGCTGAGGGTCGGAGAATTTGATTCCCCCGAAGTGCGGGAAACGAGAGAGCACCGAAATGTCTATAACCCCTTTACTTTTACAGCAGGGACGTGCGGTGAGGTCAGTGGCTGGTGAGGCACTGGCATGTAATGTACAGCTCCCCATTTGGCACACAGAGGGGTAAGACTCTGCAATGCACCCCCCCCCGCTCACCTCCTACCCCAAGCAGCTTCACTCCACCATCCACTTCCTTCCCAGCGATGGTGTTGATGAATCGCTGGGCGCGGGGGATGCAGGGAGATCACACACGTGCTCTGAGCTCTGCCCCCGCTGCGGCAACGCCCCCATGACAGACAAGGACAGTCACGTGACTGTCCTGTGTCAATCAATCCATGGGAGGCTCTGCCTCCCATGGGGGGGGGGGTGTTTTTTAAAAACAAATTGGCTTGAAAACAATGGAGCTTTCCCATTGGCTCAAGCCATTAAATTGCTCTCAGTGCTTCTCGAGGCACTGAAGAGCGTAGATTCAGGAAGTAGGCAGAGCGCCTTCGGCGCTCTGCAGACTTCAGTCTGAATCACACAGTCAGCTTGAGCTACGCAATTAGTGTAGCATTCAGCTGTGCAAATTGTGTAGGCTAGTCTGGCTCAGTGCTGCTGCTGCTGTCTGTGTGGTGATTCACACACACAGCAGCCGGCAAACTGAAAGGAAAAAAAAAGGAAAAGCGGACAGAGAAGGACGGCGAGGGAGCGTGGAGCAGGTGAGTATGAGAACTTTTTTTAAAATTACATATTTTATTTTATAGATTTAATATTATAGCCACCTGAGACCTGACCCCACTGACTTAATGACATGGCAGGTGAAGCTCTGCCTCACCTGTTGCCCCTGACTGCACGTCCCTGCTTTACAGGTGTTTTTTGTGTTGTATTCCTGGACCCTAGTAGCAAACATCCTGAGGCCTATTCCCACCGCGGCTTACTTTAATTTCTACAGCCTCTATTCCAACCAATTTGCAATCTCTGCTTGCGGCTCGGCTTTCCGGCTCTTTACTGTAAGTTAACCTTTCTGATACTTTGTATAGGAGTCGGTACAAAAGCGGCAGCTGAAGAAAAACAAGCTATTCCCTGGTAGTTCAATATTCTCTACTCGAGCCAGTATTCAAGAATAAACACTGGCTCAAAGTTCAGCGCCTTCACCTTCACTTTTCCTCTTTTTAATATCCCCATTTTTACTTGTATTTTAAATAAATTTATCCCTAGTTTTAATTTTACAAATATCCTCTGTGATTATTTACTGTGAGATCCTGACACCCACACTGAATCGAGGCTAACCCAGCATCCACTACTAGGAGACCCATCCAGGAGACACGTAACCCGAAGTCACGTAATCAAGAGGTCGTGGTGCCCACCGCTAAGAGGCACTGTCTGCTGAAATGCTCAGAAATTGGTGAGTGTGACCAACTTCATCATCTTTATATGTACCCATTGGTTTCACTGCACTATGAGAGCACTGTCTCTCTATAACCTTTTTATTTGAGATGACCAAGGTGAAATAACGAAGGGCAGTGGCCACCCTCTATTTGGCCCAAGGTGATTCAATCCAGAGCCTGGACGATTTAGGCTCTGGAAAGTGTAAGTGTGCCCTTTTTGCTACGTACATTGCACTGAATTTTAAGACGTTATTGCACCATATATTTTTTTCCCCTTCTCTTCCACCGGAGCGCCCGAACTACATTAGCACCCAAGGAAGCACAGCGTTACCAGAGCACGAATAAGACTCCATTTGGCCATTACGGTAGTTACTGACTTTTATTGCACCTTGTACGTGCCCATCCACTTTACCTAGGCCTTTAAGCTTGGACAATTGGACCATATGACCTGCACCTTTCTAGCACTGCTTTGGACTGTGTGTATTTGAGGTACAATTACACGTACCGTATATGTAAGCATTACCCATTACTATATTGTGCACTGGAAGCACTTTATTATTGCAGTGACACTTTAGATATACCATTTATGCACTGTCTACGATTGCACTTTAACCTGAATATTGCACTGTTACTGTTGGTTTTGTCAGCAATATTGATCGATATTGTGCTTTGTCGCACCATAGGAATATCACAATATTTCCTTTTTGTGCACTGTTTATGATTGCACTTTCATCTTGACCCTACATTGTTACAGCCTTTTATCCAAATCATAGCTGGACTGGTTTCCTCCCCCCTTTTATTGTATACAAAAACAATAGGCGATTCAGCAGCTGAATCTTCAATATCCATTGTGTAGGGATGTGCGTTTCGGGTTTCGTAATTTTCACGAAATTTCCCGATTCGTGTTTTCGGATGCGGCCGAATTTCCGAAAATTTTTAGATCCGAAAATGGCAGATCCGAAAAGTTTTCCGAGCCGAAACGAAATATTTTCGGAATTTTCAAATGGACTTGAAATGTGTCAAATCGAAATTTATTGCTTTGAAACGAGGAGAACAGACGTTCCGAAAAAACGAAAATTTCCGAACTTACGAAAAGTCGATACAAAAAACGAGCAAAGTGACACGAAAATACGAAAAATGGTCGATATTCCCAAAAAAACAAGTACACGAAAAACGAATCGAGCCGAACCGAATCGAAACAGAAATCGGTCGAAACGAGCCAAATCGAAAAGTTTAAAAATCCGAAAAATCGAACCAAATCGAACCGAAAAAAAAATCGGTGCACAAGCCTACCATTGTGCCAGTGGGATACCCCTCTTTTTGCGCGTTCAGTGATCTTGCCTTTTTTAGGGGTTCTAAAGATAACAGATATGGTAATAGATAGATATGGTAACAGAAATACAAAGTAATACAATGTAAGATATTAACAACAAAACACAAATATACAGATTAACACGGAAAATAAATATGTAAGTAATATAGTTACTGTGTTACATGTTTACAGGTGCATTCTGTACCGAGGTACAGAATGCACCTGTAAACATGTAACACAGTAACTATATTACTTACATATTTATTTTCCGTGTTAATCTGTATATTTGTGTTTTGGTTTTAATATCTTACATTGATTACTTTGTATTTCTGTAACAACTGTAACATTTCAATGTTCTTGAACCCAGGACATACTTGAAAACGAGAGAAATCTCAATGTATCCTTCCGGGTAAAATCCTTTATAAATAAATAAAATTGAGACGCTGCTCTACAAATTAAAACACTTCCGTTTGATTGTTTTTTCCAGTGCTCCACGTCGACAAAGATTAAGAAAAAAACAAAACAAAACAACAAGTGTAGATTCAGACGTATTAAAAAGCCCTTTTTTTGTGGGGGACGATGTGGAGAAAACATTATGTAATTGAGGACTTCGCAAATCGACAGATGAGAATTCTCTATGAATTCTTCAGCAAAACAAGCTGATAGCTGACTAGACACAGTGATGCGATTGCGATGATCAGATCCCAGCTGTCCGAATGCATTGTTGCTATCAGGCAGATGGTTGGAGTCCTCCTTAATCTGTTGTCTTATGTAATGAGAGACAGACAGGCTGCATGTTACAAAATATCAAGCTTGTTTCCTTCCAGTTCTGTGAGTTAAACAGTAAATGTTCCTAAGGATCTTGTGCCAAGAGAATAGTTGCTTCCCAACCATGGTATCTAGATTTTAATCTGACATATTTCCCCTAAATGAACCTTTATCCGTCTGGCAGGAATACACTCTTCGCTTCACTTTCTGTATATTAAATGCATTTATCTTTTTATGGTGTCTCCTGTGGTGTATGTCAACGGTCAGATATTACATAGGCTGAAAAAAGACACGCGTCCATCGGGTTCAGCCTCTCACACATCACCTACTGCTGTTGATCCAAAAGAAATCAAAAACCCAGTCTGAAGCGCTCGCCAATATGCAACACACTGGGGGAAAATTCCTTCTTGACCCCAGAATGGCGTCTGATTTCTCCTTGGATCAAGAAGCTTTTACCCACATATTAAATATTATAACCCTTAATATTCTGTGTCTGCAGGAAGTCATCCAGTCGTTTTTTAAAAGTCTGTACAGACTCTGACCCAACCACCTCAACAGGCAGAGAATTCCACAGCTTTATTGTTCTCACCGTAAAATAACCCTTCCTATGCTTTAGGCTAAATTTCCTTTCGTCCAGTTTAAATGGGAGACCTCGTGTCCTGCGTATAGTCCTGTTAATGAATAGGGATAGGGAATAGATATGATATGGCTTGCACTGAAAGATACATTTAACCCCAACATGTTAATTCATGAAACAAGTATCCCATGTAGTACTTTAACCCCTTGGCTGCTGAGCCATTTCACCTCTGTGTGCTGAGCTTATTTTTACCAGTTTCGCTCATCATGTTTAAACGCGATTTAAAGTCACATTTTCTTATACGACCCAGGCAAATTATATATAATTTTTTTCGGCAGATTCATAATTTATCATTATTATATGTAGAGTGGCAAGAAAAAGTATGAGAACCCTTTGGGATTACGTGGAGTTTTGCATGAATTGGTCATAAAATGTCTCTGATCTTCATCTAAGTCACAACAATTTGAAAAACACAGTCTGTTTAAAATAATACAACACAAACATTATATGTTTTAATGTTTTTATTGAACAGAACATGTAAACATTCACAGTGCAGGGTGGAAAAAGTAAGTGAACCTTTGGACTTAATAACTGGTTGACCTTCCTTTGGCAGCAATAACCTCAACCAAACGTTTCCTGTAGTTGCAGATCAGACCTGCACAACGATCTGGAGTAATCTTGGACCACTCCTCTTCACAAAACTGTTTCAGTGTAGCAATATTCTTGGGATGTCTGGTGTGAATCGCTCTCTTAAGGTCATGCCACAGCATTTCAATCGGGTTGAGGTCAGGACTCTGACTGGGCCACTCCAGAAGGCGTATTTTGTTTTGTTGAAGCCATTCTTTTGTTGAATTACTTGTATGCTTCGGGTCATTGTCCTGTTGCATCACCCATCCTCTGCGGAGCTTCAGTTGGCGGACAGATGGTCTTACGTTTTCCTGCAAAATGTCTTGATAAACGCTGGAATTCATTTTTCCATCAATGACAATAATCCGTCCAGGCCCTGAGGCAGCAAAGCAGCCCCAAACCATGTCAGACCTTTTCAGATATGAAATTTCGATAACACATTATATTTCGCAGGACTGTTTAAATTTGGGCCAGCAATTGCTTCACACAGACAACTTGTCTGCGTGGTTAATATAGAACAAGAATATGCGTTCTAAAGACAATGTAACAAGCGAGACTCGTTATCTATCAGCAAACATCCATTGTCTTTAATTAATTCTGGTTGTAAGAAAAATAACCAGATGTTAGAGCAAATGGTTTAAAAGTAAGGGAACCCAATGACAACTGATCTTACCCTAGGATAGGTATCTCAGTATTGTGTTTATTTTGTCAGATCGAAACTCTGAAAGCCACGTAAACATTGAACAATGGGTTGCCCAATAAAGAAAAAAAAAAACCAGAGAAGGTTAAATGGCTTGGGTAAACCAGCCTAAAATGCTATGCTATTCGGCGATATGATCTAACACTATATGGTATTTGAATATTTAATTTATGTGGTCAGTTAGAATAGATAACCTTGGCATCTTATAAAAAACAGAGGCACTACCACATTCAGTTGATTATTACAAATGTCTGGTGTACTAACCTGCATGAAGCAGATTAAGTCTTTTAATTGTGAATGTTAAAGACGATATCACGAATGAATGAATTAATGTATGTCTGCAGGATCCTCTCATATACACATCCCTGTGGATTTAAGTAAAGGGGGATGAAATGCACACACGCCGTGGCGAAGTATGCCGGCGATGTCACAATAGAAATAAATTTTGATTTGTTAATAAAATCTATAGAGTCCCAGGATATAGGAATAAAACGACCCCAAACCAGTAAAAGATTGGCCAAACACATAAATTAATTCCTGCAGAAGGTTGATGGTTGATCTGAGAGCGCCATCTGCTGGCCAGGTAATATAACACCTGGACAGACTAGGGATGCACCGATACCACTTTTTTAAGACCGAGTACGAGTACCGATACTTTTTAAAAGTACTCACCGATACCGAGTACTGATACTTTTATTTAATGTCATGTGACGCTTTCCAATAGGAACAGACCTCATATAAAAATTTATATGAGATTGACCGCAGCTCACATGGATTTGCCCCCAGGTCTCATGGATTTGCCCCCAGCTCACATGGGTTTGCCCCCAGGTCTCATGGATTTGCCCCCAGGTCTCATGGATTTGCCCCCAGGTCTCATATGGATTTGCCCCCAGGTCTCATGGATTTGCCCCCAGGTCTCATGGATTTGCCCCCAGGTCGCATGGATTTGCCCCCAGGTCTCATGGATTTGCCCCCAGGTCTCATATGGATTTGCCCCCAGGTCTCATGGATTTGCCCCCAGGTCTCATGGATTTGCCCCCAGCTCACATGGATTTGCCCCCAGGTCTCATGGATTTGCCCCCAGGTCTCATGGATTGGCCCCCAGGTCTCATGGATTGGCCCCCAGGTCTCATGGATTTGCCCCCAGGTCTCATGGATTTGCCCCCAGGTCTCATGTATTTGCCCGCAGCTCTCATGGATTTACCCCCAGCTCGAACGCTGGGGAAGCTGGCCGTGTGCATGTAAAGCACGCGGCCAGCGTTCCCCTCCGGCGCGCCAAATACTCACCCTTCCTGAAGTTCCGGTCTCTGGGCAGTGATGCGGTCACGTGGCCGCCGGGCGCATCTGTGACGCTGCCTCCAGCTGAGAGGCCGCGTCACAAGAGCGCCCAGTGGCCGCGGGAACGCATCACTGCCCAGCGACCGGAACTTCAGGAAGGGTGAGTATCGCGGCGCGCCGGAGGGGAACGCTGGCCGCGTGCTTTTCATGCACGCGGCCAGCTTCCCCAGCCCCGCGGATACCGGCCCAGCGCCGGCTTCCGGTATCGGCGGGATGTATCGGGCCGTTTGCACGAGTAACAAGTACTCGTGCAAACGGCAATATCGGCCCCGATACCGATACTAGTACTAGTATCGGTATCGGTGCATCCCTAGGACAGACCCCTGGAGTTGATGAATATATATATCCTCCAATGAAATGAGGCCACATAGTGATGGGCTAGATCTAAAACTGGGTGGAAGACCACTATATAGAGGGGACAATCCAGAGCAGAAGGATCAACACACTGAGAAAAGCTTGGGGAGAGACCTGAGAGACGCTTGGAGGGGAGAAAGGGCAAATATCATCAGCCCCCCCATAAGATGTGACTACACCCTAATCTTCCACCACTCTATCTTCACTAACCGGATGGTAAAGTATGCCTGAATAACTTGATATCTATTTTCTAATTGCATAGTCCTTACTTTAGATGTCCATCACAAACTAAAGGAATATAAATGAATTATTTTGCTGTTTAAGCCTACTCAGTAGAATAGTAATCAACCTTCCACTCTCCTGCAGAGGATTGCTAAGGAAGAAACTATTCCCGGCTAAATACTTGAGCCATAATTTAGTGAAATTATTTATATTCCAAGAATACTGGTTGTGGACATCTACAGATCAATTGTATACCTATAGTGAGATACGCGGGGACCGTGAAGTAGCTTTTATATGTCAAGTGCCGTCAGCCCCATTCGTAAAACTAGCGTAACTCCTTCCATATCCATCTTGCAGCCCTTTCGATTGAATGCATGTACTGTAAGTCAATAATAAGCATTGGGTTAACGTATATTGAATGAAGTGCTGTGATTGATCTGTGGAAGAGATAGTCTACCTATCGAGTGTGTTATGTATCTCCCTGAAAGAAGTTGCATTTAGTGAATAGGCCCCCACAATAATAAATTGTGCTGCAGGTGATGGCCAGTAACTGAGTGTTTATTTTAGCCAGGTGGAGGATTGGTTTATAATGGGAAAGGTTTAAGTGAATAGAATAGAGCCTGGTGTTTAAGAGCTGAGGCGTGTATATCTGTGGTGCGGTCTATAAACCTAAAATATTTGTCCATTAGATTATTGAGTGTCGCAGTATCGCTACTACTCACGATCTATAATCACTTGTAAATTGTATCTTGCTAACCCATTGATAACATATGATTGTATGAAACTTGACGTGTGAATAAATTTTGGTTTGAATTGTTTTACCGTTACACAGTCTCATATCATCTTAATTGATTTTATTGTGTTTAAAAATATCTAGATAGCATCAAAAGAACTCGGGATAACGCGCCATATATTTGTTAAGACGTATATTCATCGATTGGTTATTAATCCATATTTTAGGGGTTAAATACCAATTTATACCACTGGTATTGGAGGCACTGTCAATAATATATATATCTATCTATATATATCTACAATAAGAAAAATATACGTCATAATTAATATATCCCTGACCTATTAAAGAAGTCAATAATCTCTAACAACCATGATGCTCCCTCCGCCATGTTTTACAGTGGGGATGAGGTTTTGATGTTGGTGTACTGTGCCTTTTTTTCTCCACACATTGAGTTGTTTGGAAAAAAACACACAACACTATTTACGTTTCATCGGTCCACAGAATATTTTGCCAGTAGTGCTGTGGAACATCCAGGTGCTCTTTTGCAAACTTCAAACATGCTGCAATATTCTTTTTGGACAGCAATGGCTTCCTCCGTGGTGTCCTCCCATGTACTCCATTCTTGTTTAATGTTTTCCTTATTGTAGATGTGTCAACAAAAATGTTAGCATGTGCCAGAGATTTCTGTAAGTCTTTAGCTGACACTCTAGGATTCTTTTTTACCTCATTAAGCATTCTGCGCTGTGCTCTTGCAGTCATCTTTACAGGACAACCACGCCTAGGGAGAGTAGCAACAGTGCTGAACTTTCTCCATTTGTAGACAGTCTGTTTTACCGTGAACACATGAACAGCAAGGCTTTTGGAGATACGTTTGTAACCCTTTCCAGCTTCATGCAAGTCAACAATTCTTGATCGTAGGTCTTCTGAGAGCTCTTTTCTGCGAGGCATGGTTCACATCAGGCAGTGCTTCTTGGAACCAGTAAATCCATAACTGGTGTGTGTTTTTAAAGGGCAGGACAGCTTTCAGCAACACATCCAATAATATCACACTGATTGGACTCAAGGTTGGCTCACTCCTGGCTCCAATTAGCTCTTGGAGAAGTCATTAGGCTAGGGGTTCACATACTTTTTCACCCTGCACTGTGAATGTTTACATGTTATGTTCAATAAACACATGAAAACATATAATGTTTGTGTTGCATTATTTGAAGCAGACTGTGTTTTTCAAATTGTTGTGACTTAGATGAAGATCAGAGCACATTTTATGACCAATTCATGCAAAACTCCACGTAATCCCAAAGGGTTCACATACTTTTTCTTGCCACTGTATACGTCATGTCCTGCCTGACTATTATAACAAAAAAATGCAATAAAATTAGAATTTTCAATAATCTACAGCAGGGCTCAAAATTTCAAGTCCCAAGCTACTAGCCAGACCATAAGAGTTACTCGCCACCAGTTGCCCCACCTACCCTGCCCTAAACTCCACCCCTAAACACGCCTTCTTAAATTATCTTATGAAATTACACTGTTAAAGGTTTTATTCAGAATAAAGTTACAAAAATAAATAACATTAATACCCAGGCATCAGATACATGTATACCCAAGCACCAGACCCAGAGAAGTAGTTTCATCCATTAAGGACTCCTCTCCAACAGTTTTTAGGACCAAATTAATTTTGGGTTTATGCATCCAATATATCAAGTGGAACCTAATACTCCCATTATTCATATGCCAGGTTATCAATAGAAGTTAGAGGACCCCAAAGTCATGTTTCCCCCTTGGATGCTTATATAGATGAATCCATTAATTTTCGTCTGCGATACGGCCATCCCCATTTTTTCTTTTTTTTGCTCCTTCTGTATCACCCATCTCTTTCTTTATAAATAGGATTTATTTTGCATAACCTCAAATGCTTTCACCACCATTTCACCAATTATGACCTCTAGCGGGAGCTGTATTAGCGGCGCTGGTTCTGGCGTCACTTCCAGTGCGCTGACAGATTGGCAGCTTTTTACTTTCCCTTAGTTTACACCAGGGGTGGGGGACCTTTTTTCTGCCAAGGGGCCCCCTTTAATTAATTTCTCTCCCCACTTGAATTCATTTCTCCCTCCCTTTAATTTCTTTTGCCCAATTAATTTCTCTCTCAACATTTATTTAATTTCTCTCTCGCCTTTCATTTCTCTCTCCAATTAATTAATCTCTCTCCATTTCATTTCTCTCTCACCATTCATCTCATCCTCTTCATTCATCTCTCTCCATTTCATTCCTCCCCCCATTCATCTTTCATTTCTCCCCACCATTCATCTTTCATTTCTCCCCCCCATTCATCTTTCATTTCCCCCCAATTCATCTTTCATTTCTCCCCCAATTCATCTTTCATTTCTCCCCCCCATTCATCTTTCATTTCCCCCCAATTCATCTATCATTTCTCCCCATTCATCTTTCATTTCTCCCCCCCAAATTCATCTTTCATTTCCCCCCCCAATTCATCTTTCATTTCTCCCCATTCATCTTTCATTTCTCCCCATTCATCTTTCATTTCTCCCCCATTCATCTTTCATTTCCCCCCCAATTCATCTTTCATTTCTCCCCCCAATTCATCTTTCATTTCCCCCCATTCATCTTTCATTTCTCCCCCCCATTCATCTTTCATTTCCCCCCCAATTCATCTTTCATTTCTTCCCATTCATCTTTCATTTCTCCCCCCCAAATTCATCTTTCATTTCTCCCCCCAATTCATCTTTCATTTCCCCCCAATTCATCTTTCATTTCTCCCCCCAATTCATCTTTCATTTCTCCCCCATTCATCTTTCATTTCCCCCATTCATCTTTCATTTCCCCCCATTCATCTTTCATTTCTCCCCATTCATCTTTCATTTCCCCCCATTCATCTTTCATTTCTCCCCCATTCATCTTTCATTTCCCCCCCAATTCATCTTTCATTTCTCCCCCCCAATTCATCTTTCATTTCTCCTCCCCAATTCATCTTTCATTTCTCCCCCCAATTCATCTTTCATTTCTCCCCCCAATTCATCTTTCATTTCTCCCCCCAATTCATCTTTCATTTCTCCCCCCAATTCATCTTTCATTTCTCCTCAATTCATCTTTCATTTCTCCCCCAATTCATCTTTCATTTCTCCCCCCAATTCATTTTTCATTTCTCCCCCAATTCATCTTTCATTTCTCCCCAATTCATCTTTCATTTCCCTCCCAATTCATCTTTCATTTCTCCCCAATTCATCTTTCATTTCTCCCCCCAATTCATCTTTCATTTCTCCCCCCAATTCATCTTTCATTTCTCCCCCCAATTCATCTTTCATTTCTCCCCCCAATTCATCTTTCATTTTTCCCCCCCAATTCATCTTTCATTTCTCCCCCAATTCATCTTTCATTTCTCCCCCAATTCATCTTTCATTTCTGCCCCCAATTCATCTTTCATTTCTCCCCCAATTCATCTTTCATTTCTCCCCCCAATTCATCTTTCATTTCTCCCCCCAATTCATCTTTCATTTCTCCCCCAATTCATCTTTCATTTCTCCCCCAATTCATCTTTCATTTCTCCCCCCAATTCATCTTTCATTTCTCCCCCAATTCATCTTTCATTTCTCCCCCAATTCATCTTTCATTTCTCCCCAATTCATCTTTCATTTCTCCCCCAATTCATCTTTCATTTCTCCCCCCAATTCATCTTTCATTTCTCCCCCCATTCATCTTTCATTTCCCCAATTCATCTTTCATTTCTCCCCCAATTCATCTTTCATTTCTCCCCCCAATTCATCTTTCATTTCTCCCCCAATTCATCTTTCATTTCTCCCCCAATTCATAGAAACATAGAAAAAATTTCGGCAGATAAGAACCTTTCGGCCCATCTAGTCTGCCCAATTACATGGATACTTTACCTGGATTTATCTTTTGTTTAGGATAGCCTTATGCCTATCCCATGCCTGCTTAAATTCAATTACTGTTTTGGCCTCTACCACTTCAACTGGAAGACTGTTCCATGTATCCACCACCCTCTCAGTAAAATAATGCTTCCTGATGTTACTTTTAAACCTTTGCCCCTCTAATCTAAGACTATGTCCTCTTGTTTTGCTATTTTGTTTCCTTTTAAATATACTCCCTTGCAATTGCAATTTATTGATAAGCCTTCTATGCGGAACAGTATCAAAAGCCTTACTGAAATCTAAATAAGCAATGTCTACTGCACCACCTGTGTCTATTATTTTTGTTACCCAATCAAAAAAATCAATAAGATTAGTTTGGCATGATCTCCCTGAGGTAAACCCATGTTGTTTCTGATCCTGTAATCTATGTGTTTTTAGATGTTCAACAATCCTTTCCTTTAACATGGTTCCCATTAATTTCCCCACTACTGACGTAAGACTAACTGGCCTATAGTTCCCCGATTCCTCCCTACTACCCTTCTTGTAAATGGGCACAACATTTGCTAATTTCCAGTCTTCTGGGACGACTCCTGTTAACAAGGATTGGTTAAATAAATCTGTTAACGGTTTTGCTATTACATCACTGAGCTCTTTAAATAATTTAGGGTGGATCCCATCAGGCCCCATTGACTTATTTGTCTTTACTTTAGACAGCTGCTTTAGAACCTCCTCCTCTGTAAACTCATCTTTCATTTCTCCCCCCAATTCATCTTTCATTTCTCCCCCCCATTCATCTTTCATTTCCCAAATTCATCTTTCATTTCTCCCCCCAATTCATCTTTCATTTCTCCCCCCCATTCATCTTTCATTTCCCCAATTCATCTTTCATTTCTCCCCCCAATTCATCTTTCATTTCTCCCCCCAATTCATCTTTCATTTCTCCACCAATTCATCTTTCATTTCTCCCCCAATTCATCTTTCATTTCTCCCCCCAATTCATCTTTCATTTCTCCCCCCCATTCATCTTTCATTTCTCCCCCCCATTCATCTTTCATTTCCCAAATTCATCTTTCATTTCTCCCCCCAATTCATCTTTCATTTCTCCCCCCCATTCATCTTTCATTTCCCCAATTCATCTTTCATTTCTCCCCCCCAATTCATCTTTCATTTCTCCCCCCCATTCATCTTTCATTTCTCCCCCCATTCATCTTTCATTTCTCCCCCCCATTCATCTTTCATTTCCCCAATTCATCTTTCATTTCTCCCCCCAATTCATCTTTCATTTCTCCCCCAATTCATCTTTCATTTCTCCCCCCAATTCATCTTTCATTTTCCCCCCCAATTCATCTTTCATTTCTCCCCCAATTCATCTTTCATTTCTCCCCCCAATTCATCTTTCATTTCTCCCCCAATTCATCTTTCATTTCCCCAATTCATCTTTCATTTCTCCCCCAATTCATCTTTCATTTCTCCCCCCAATTCATCTTTCATTTCTCCCCCCAATTCATCTTTCATTTTCCCCCCCAATTCATCTTTCATTTCTCCCCCAATTCATCTTTCATTTCTCCCCCCAATTCATCTTTCATTTCTCCCCCAATTCATCTTTCATTTCTCCCCCCAATTCATCTTTCATTTCTCCCCCCCAATTCATCTTTCATTTCCCCAATTCATCTTTCATTTCTCCCCCCAATTCATCTTTCATTTCCCCAATTCATCTTTCATTTCTCCCCCCAATTCGTCTTTCATTTCCCCAATTCATCTTTCATTTCTCCTCCCAATTCATCTTTCGATTTAATTTCTCCCCACCAATTCATCTCTTTCTCTCCATTTCACCCCCTGCGTTTATTCACCCCCCCCCTCGGCTTACCTGACCTGGAGAGTAGAATGAGGGGGCGGAGATTATCCTTCACGCTGTGCCCGGAAGATAAGGGGCCCAGCGTGAAGGAGAAAGATCCAGCGTGCAGCAGGGTAGAGGTGCCGCGGGTGAGAGTATTTGCAACCCCCCCTCCCAGGAAATGATTCGGGCAAGTCCCATTTGTTGAAAAGAAAAAAAAAAGCAGACTGGCTGACCCTGAGCACTTCAGCTGGCCTGAAGAAAAAAAAACAACACGGCCGTCGGCTGAAAACGCAGCGCAGGCAGCACGATAGACTTTATCATGCTGCCTGCGTCTGCAGTTTTACTCACCAGCGCTCATTTTCCCCTCGCAAAACGCAAGTATGCGAGTGGAAATTTTGAGGGCTGATCTACAGCGTGTAAAGTTGTTTTTTTTCACATTTTATCATCCGAGCCTTTGCGGTTATATTTCCTATGGGGTGCGCTTGTTAAAATAATTAGAAATGGGAACCCATTACTTTTATTTTTCTGAGAAGTTATGTGATTTTAGGTAAAAAAAAACAACAAAAAAATCGTTAGTGCAGCATCATTGTTCACATTATCATTGAAATGTGAACAATAATGCGTTAATAAAAAAAGTTATTTTTTATTTATATTTTTATTAATTTCCCTTTCGTTTTAACATGGTCATGTTTGGTATCATTGGAAAGGCCATACTCTGGCCTTTCAAATGATACCAAACATTGACTCCTAGCATCCACAGATCGAGAGATAGGGGGTCCAATGAACCACCAATCATCTCCATCATAGGTGGCAACTAGGGGATAACTCCCGAACTGACGTCATCACGTTCATGCGCGATGACGCCAGTAGGCGGGGGGGAGATCCCGGAGTTTTGGCTGACATCCAAGATATGGATATGGCAGTTATGGTCTATGATCCAGAACAAAGGGAGGCAACTTTCCCGTCAACCAAATGTATCCTGCTCAGGCCCCAGAATCCTCATAGGTGTACAGAAGCTGTGAAACAGCAGGTTTTATTTTATTTTTATTTATAAAAGGATTTTACCAGGAAGGATACATTGAGATTTCTCTCGTTTTCAAGTATGTCCTGGGTTCAAGAACATTGAAGTGTTACAGTTACAGAAATACAAAGCAATACAATGCAAGATATTAAAAAAAAACAACACAAATATACAGATTAACAGAAAAATATGTAGGAAATATAGTCACTAGGTTACATGTTTACAGGTGCATTCTGTATTGAGGTATGTTAATAGGGAGCTTTTGAGTGACTTAAGACTGGGGGAAGATTTGATGGTGTCTGGGAGGTTATTCCATAATTGTGGTGCTCTGTAGGAAAATGAGGACCGAGCCACTGTCTTTTTGTATTGTGGTATTGCAAGTAAGGTGCTGGTCCTGGATCGGAGGTTATAGGATGAGGGAGCTGCTGGGGGAAGCAGTCTATTCAGGTAGGGTGGCAGCTTCCCAGAGATGCTCTTAAACACCAGGCTGGAAAGGTGAAGGGTGCGTCTGGATTCCAGCGATGGCCAGTTTAGCTCACTTCGGGCGGTGCATTTAATTCAGCCCCACATATATGTTATGTTTCAGTTATGAAGCTTTAGGCTAGGGTCAGACGAACGCATTTTTCACGTCGTCCGTGAAAAAGTGCGTTCGAACGAATGGACGTATTTTTTCACGGAATACGCGATAGCGGTCATACGATGCGCATTTTCATCCGTGATTTTGTACGGATCAGCAATAAAACCCTTTTTGCGTCTGGACGTTATGTTGGCCGGACATGTGCAGCGTCTGCCGTCTCCTAATCACGCACACACGCCGCTAGCGGACGCAGCGCACTCTGTACGTCAGTACTAGCGGTATCACGTTCTCAAAAAAATGCATTTGTTTGCCGCTTGCGTTGCCCGGCCTAACTTCCGTGCGGCCGTACTCCATATATTGCCTGTCATTTGCTGCTACTACGGCTGTGATAACGTGCGGCTGCACGCGTGTTCGCACGACCCTAGCCTAAGTCATATATCTGCTATTTCTTGGGTCATGGTGTAAGTTGTCATGCCTGTTATATCAAAATGTGTTCATCAATGGAGCGACTAGGAAAGTTGTCACAACCTAGTGAAGAGATCTTCTGAGCTTCCAGGAGACACTGTAAACGGCACATGCAGCCAATTAATAAGGGTTTTCTAGAAATATATATACCCAATCCTTTCTTATGTCCATCATCTCCTCAGTAGCACACAACAGTCTCCTTGAAATAAATAAATATTAAGGAAGTCTCTTATTCTCCTAATAGGAATTTAAAAATCAATAAAAATGTGTCTACGTAATAAAAAAAAGTTCTTCTAAGAAAATAATAAAAAGGTCTGTTACAAAATAAAAAAAGTATTTAAAAAAAAAATAAAAACAAAAATGTATTTTAAAAATGCAAAAATACAAAAAGGTCTTTTAAAAAAATTAAACTAAAAAGGGTTTTTGCATATAATAAAAATAAAGGTTTTTTTTTTTAAAAAAAAAAATTATATTTTTTACATTGAAACCTGTTTAATCCCTTCACTACTGAGATATATCGGGCTTCAAAGGCACCATCTGGTGCCCCGATATTGAGATATCTCCATCTCCTTATCTGCAGCCAAAAAGAAAATGAAATTTGTTTTCTTTTGGGTTGCAGAATGTGCCCCCAAAGTTTTAACCCTGTGGGCATAATGCCCAAAGAGCTAAAACTGTAAAATCAGCTGATGAATGCTCTGAAATATCGGGATTTCAGCAGCCGATGCAGGGGGGAAAAAAAAAATAGTCCTGCAGCTCAAACCTCTGCAACTCAATTTGGCAGTAGATGGCGCCATCTACTGGCCAAATAGGTTATTTACAGTAAGAACTATTTCTGATTGTATAACTAAAAATTTTACAAAAAAACACTAGTTTCTGACAATGTTTTTTTCAAAAATCACAGTAGTGAAGGGGCTAATAAACCTGTAAAAAACAACAAAAACAAGGGAATGTCGATGTAATTATGTGCTCTGTGAATAGAAGACACGATAATCTTCTATGAGGACATTTCAGTGCCACTGAATTATGGAAAACTGCACCGTATTTCGTTATTTCACCTGTATTTGGTGAAATGACAGTTTAGTGAATAGCCGGATTGTCCCAATACACGATCATCAGTAACAGACACAGCAGCCTGAGATTGAGTTAACACCTTCTGGCGCTATGCTGTATTACTGCTTGCATTTGGGCCCCAGAACATGCCCATAAAGTTTAAGCACCTCAGCCAAGACACTTTTTTTGAAACAGCTGGGGAATGTCTATCAGAATTGTTTTCCAATTGCACAGAGCTCAGAACTGCAGTAACTCCTTCTGGCCAGCAGGTGGCGACATCCCCCTGACAAATAGGCTATTACAGTAAGGAATACACTGGGAATATTCCCAAATAGTTCTTCATTTTTTTAAATTTTTAAATCACTTGTTAGTGAAGGGTTAAGATCCACATTAGGATTCATCCATCACTTTGAAGTGGAATCTGAGGTTTTGCATGTTTTTATTGTTGTAGCGCAACGCACGGCTTGTCATTTTTTTTCTCCATTTGCCACAGGTCTACAACAGCCGCTGTGAATTCATTGGGATATGTCCCGTTAGGTACCTGCGGCGGTGTAAGCAGAGCGCCCTGAATCGTGTTAACCCGTCGCTGCTTTGTGCTATGCTTAGATATGTTCCGTTTAAGCAAGATTTTCGTTCATTTCGCTTCCAAATGTTTGCTCACCAAGTCACCATCTGCTGCGTCCCTCGGAGTAAATAAGACTCGATTTATTATTATGACATCTTATACAATGTATGTTTTTTTTTATTACTCCAGTAAATTAACGCAAGTATGAAAAAAAAAAAAATGCTCGATTCATTTACAGCTTGTCATGTTTGTTACAACTGAAAGTGTTTGTATCTCTGCAGCAAAGCATTAACGGAGAGCAATTAGCTCTGGAATCCAAAGTAATTATTATTATTACAGAACATCGAGACTGAAAAAAGCTCCTCGCGCTGCATAGATACCTGCACTAAATGCTGAGCACACCTGTTACCTGCCTCTGCTGTAAAGCACTGAGTGCACCAGTTATACATGCTGTACTGTAACCTGTAAAGCACTGAGCACACCTATTGCACCTGCTGCACCTGCCTCTGCTGTAATGTAACCTGTAAAGCACTGAGTACACCTATTGCACCTGCTGCACCTGCCTCTGCTGTAATGTAACCTGTAAAGCACTGAGTACACCTGTTAAACATGCTGCACCTGCCTCTGCTGTAATGTAACCTGTAAAGCACTGAGTACACCTGTTAAACATGCTGCACCTGCCTCTGCTGTACTGTAACCTGTAAAGCACTGAGTGCACCAGTTATACATGCTGTACTGTAACCTGTAAACGGAGCACACCTATTGCACCTGCTGCACCTGCCTCTGCTGTAATGTAACCTGTAAAGCACTGAGTACACCTATTGCACATGCTGCACCTGCCTCTGCTGTAATGTAACCTGTAAAGCACTGAGTACACCTGTTAAACATGTTGTACCTGCCTCTGCTGTAATGTAACCTGTAAAGCACTGAGTACACCTGTTAAACATGCTGCACCTGCCTCTGCTGTACTGTAACCTGTAAAGCACTGAGCACAACTATTGCACCTGCTGCACCTGCCTCTGCTGTAATGTAAATTGTAAAGCACTGAGTACACCTGTTAAACATGTTGTACCTGCCTCTGCTGTAATGTAACCTGTAAAGCGCTGAGTACATCTTCACTACTGAGATATCTCGGTCTTCCATTGCACCATCCGGCGCCCCTATGTCGAGATAACTCGATCTGCAGCCCAAATGCAAATGAATTTTGTTTGCTTTTGGGCTGCATAAGGAGACCCCAAAGGTTTAGCCCTGCGAGCATAATGCCCAAAGAGCTAAAACTGTTGTAGCGCTGTTTAAAACTCTGTTGCTGTAATGTTCCGTTTTGGCCACCAGAGGGAGACAAGCGCATGTAGACTATACTGGACAATGGGACTACATTTTCCAGCATGCTCTGGGGCAGAGACAGGAAGTGGGTGGGGATTGAAGAGAGGATATCCGCAGCCTTGTGGAAGGAGAGCCAGTGTGAGCCGAGGAGTGAACCAAGTGAGACGCACGTGAGACTGTGAGCGATTGTAACCAGGCCGGAGAGCAGGCGCTGCCTTGCCGACGCTGGGGATCGATATAGTGACTTGCCAGAGACCCAGTAATCCACCGCTGAGAGGTTTTACACAGACAAAGAGTCGCAGATTGGACCCCGAGTTAGGAGACCGCGATGATCCACTGGGAGTGCAGGCGGTAAGCTGTAAATCGTGTTGTAAAGACAGACAAGCGAGAGAAGCGGATCCGGTGACACAGAGTCCCAGCACAATTCAGCGGAGAGACGTCCTGATCGGGCAGCGGAACAGATTGTCTGGCGGATGGGTGAGAGGCCTCCTAGGCCACAGTTAAAGTTTAAAGACGCACGCTGCAGTACTGCTAAAATCTACAGGGCCCCAACGTGACTAGTCGAAGATTTTATTAAATACATTCACTGGCCAGTTGAAATATAGTACCCGGGTACCGGAGCTCACGCACACACACTTTTTGGGACATAACCTGCACGGGACTTACACTCCAGAAACGAAGGGGTTAAACTTTTCTTTTACCGCTGCGCGTTTCCCGCAATACGAAATCCTGTTTCCATATACCGTGCTTATTTTATATATGCCGCTTTATTGAGACCAGTAAAGTATATATGATTTATAAAATCCACAACGGTGCTGGTGTATATTTATTCCCTAGTGCGGAGAGACTAACCCGAGGTTAAATTCAGCGGCTCCTCCGGGAGTGAGCGCTACACTGTAAAAATAGTTTGATGAATGCCCTGAAATATCGGGCTTTAAGCAGCATTCAGCAGCCGATGCAGGAGTGGGGGGGGAGAGAGAGAAAAAATAAAAATCGAGCTGCAGCTGTAACCGAGTCTGGCAGTAGATGCCGCCATCTGCTGGCCAAATAGGATATTTACAGTAATAACTATTCTCTTACTGTCTATCTAATTAAAAATGATTTTACAGGAAAATACTGGTTTCTGACAATGTTTATATTGGAAGATCAGTTGGTAGTGAAGGGGTTAAACATGCTGTACCTGCCTCTACTGTAACGTAACCTGTAAAGCACTGAGTACATCTGTTATTGCTATATAAGTAATATATACATACACTCATAGCCGTTGCTACAGGGGGGCAAGGGTGGGCAATTGCCTCCCCCCTAGGTTATTTCTTGCCTCCATGTACCCCCTTGCCAGAGATCAGCGTTCAGCTTCCCCCCCCCCTTTCCTTTGGACTGTATCTCTGTCCCTGTACGGACGATCAAGGTGTCATTAGAAAGGGCAGAGTCTGGACCATGATGACCCAAACAGTGTAAAGAAAAAAATCATAAATAATAAAAACATAAGCATTTTAGCAGAGTCCTAATTAAGAAAGGGGCGGACATGTGCAATGTTTTTTAAGTGAAAGTAGCACTTACTGCACCTTCTCTGCTGAAACGTAACCTGTCAATCACATACAGTGTTATAATATTACTTCCAAGTAGAACGGACGTGACGGCACATAAACCAGGGTTTCTTTTTACATGGGACGTGATGGTCAGCCCAAACCAAGCAGCATCACAGATAACCTCCTGATGAAGGATCTTTTTGGCGCTGTAGCCGTCTCGTCTGCATTTTTCGCGTCGCTAGTCGTCAGTCACCTCTGCTTCTCAGGAACAAACGATATGTTGCTTCCGTTAGACGTACTTTAAATACGCTCCTCCGAGCAGCCTGATTAAAATAATCTTCAAAAATCGTGTTCGTTAATTCCGATAATTACATGTCGAATAAAAATATTCAGGACGGGGTAATTTACATTCTGCCTCTCTTAAAGTTTATGTAACCTGACATTTAAAGTCAATTAGCGCTCGTGGCATTAGGAACCCTGAAATAAACGCAGGGAATCGAGTCCCATCAAACCCACGCGAAAAGTAAATAAACTGTGCTTCAAGGGCTCATATTCACAGATTTTACCTCTCACGGCACAGCGCTGGCTAAGTGACACCCTTCACCAGTCCAGGTTCAGATCGGGCTGGCGATGGGCATCCTGGTCGTGTCGTCTAACACAGCGGCGGATCCACAGACACGTTTCAGGAAGGGCACTACGAGCTAAAAATTACAGAACAGAAGAACTAGACCAGGCACACAACCCCCTTTTCAGACAGTTTATTGGTGGCACATTAACCCCAACTGAAAGGAGGTTCAACGGTCAGTCCAGCTCCTGCACTATGAATATGTTGGAGGTGGTCACTCCATGGATTGTGATGGCACTGGCCTGGCCTTGCATGATGGAAGTGCTGCTCTAGATCCTAAATGTATGTATTATATTAAAAGAAACAACATGTCCTCCAATTACTGGTGGATGCAAAGGAGGGGGCACAGGAGGGCCCCCCGCAGAGCTGCAATCCCATTTTACGAGATACATGGCTAATTTGGTCCACCCGGTCAAATGAGGTGTCTTTGGAAAGGTTAGAGTCTGGCCTTTCCAATGGTACCAAACATGACCATGCAAAAAGTACAGAGATAAAATAGAAGAAATTAAATATTTGTGTTTGGTCTCAGAGAGGGTGACATCACTAGTGACCAATCTGGTGACCGGTAGCTGGGAAATTCAAAAATCCTGACTGCTGGTGGCGCTGGGTGGGATGGAGGAAACTCCTCCACTTCACCCATTGATATCTCCAGTTTGGGGGTGTGTGGGGGTGGGGGAGTGAGACATTTCTCACATCCTGACCACTTTAAGGCTAGGGTCAGACTGAGGCAGTGCGAACGCGCGTTCTGGCGCACTTAATCACGGCCGCACTAGCAGCAGATGCCGGGCAATGACGGCCAATATACGAAGTACGGTCGCACAAAAGTCCGGCTGCGCAACGCAAGTGGAAAATGAACGCATTTTTTCGAGAACGTTAAACCACTAGTACTGACGTACAGAGTGCGCTGCGTCCGCTAGAGGCGTGTGTGCGTGAATTGGAGACATCAGACGCTGCTAATGTCCGGCCAACATAACGTCCAGATGCACAAAGTGTTTTATTGATGATCCGTACAAAATCACGGATGAAACTGCGCATCGTATGACCGCTATTGCGTATTCCGTGAAAAAATACGTCCATTCTTCGAACGCACATTTTCACGGACAACGTGAAAAATGCGTTAGTCTGACCCTAGCCTTAAACTATAAAGTGGTCAGCGTGAGTAGAGAGTCCGTTTAAAAATGTGTTTAAATATATATACCCAGGTCCGGCTATTGAAAAGAAATGCCCTATGATGTCATGGATGTCACTGATGATGCTCAGTGAAGAGGAAAGTCAATAAGGTGCGAATCAACCCTGCAAAGAGGACCACTAGCGCTGGACATACTCAGGGTGCTCTTGCATTGAAACAAATACATCTCAAATGTCATGGATTGTCCTACCCCCCCCCCCACGAGTATATACATTAAGTGAGGTACATTGGTGAGGGGCTCGAGGGTAAACAATTACAAGATGACAGCACTGTCCCACCTTAGGGAGGTTTGGAAGGTGAGTTTTAATATTACATCTTACTGATGACGGGAAATTGTCGTTTGTGGGTTCTCTTTCCAAATTTTTCCCTTTGTTTTTAGTTAAACGCTCACTGTCAATTTGCTCCCCCCATCCCCTCACCATGTCGTAAATACCTCTCATACAAAGCCCACTCTTCCAAATCCGTGCCTCTTTCTTCATACAGCTCACCATAAGGGATGAGCCGAACACCCCCGAGTTCGGTTCGCATTCGAACTCGAACTTTTCAAAAGTTCGAACTCGAACACAAACTCAATACAAGTCAATGGGACTCAAAGTTCGGTTTTTAGAGTGCCCTCCAAGAGGGCATATATGCTAGATATTTGCCATAAAAGGTGTATGGGGGTCCGGGTAGTGCACTCGGGGATAGGAAACAAGGACAAAAAGTAAAAAAAAAAAATGTTTTTAAAGGGACAGTGAGTTTTCCATGAAATAAGGGTTAAAAATAAAAACATCAAATATCATGCCTAGGAGGTCCCCATAACCTGCCCGTGAAGTGGTGGATTTCTAGGATGTATAGAAACATTTAAAAACAATGTCCGGGTCCGGGTAGTGCCCTGGGGGACAGGAAACAAGGACAAAAAGTTTTAAAAAAATAAGTTTTTTTTAACCCCTTCACTGCTGACGACGTGTGGGACACGTCCTCAGTTACTGTATGCTGTATGCTGAGGAGGACGTGTCCCACACGTCATCAGCTTTGCGGGACCCCCGGCGGAGATACTCACCTCTCTGTCCGGGGTCCCACGGCGTTCTGACTTCAGCGTCCTCAGACGCTGAAGTCAAGCTCCTCCTGACGTAAATGACGTCATCGCGCCATGCGCGATGATGTCATTTCCAGGCGACCCCCAGCAATGTTCATTTGAACCCCGATATCTCCAGAACCGTGGCAGCTAGGGGGTCATGGAGGGTGTCAATCAAACGGCCTGAGCATGGCCTTTCGAGTGATACTCAAGCTGACCAGGTATAAAGTAAAGAAAAACAAAAACAAAACATGTATTTTTTTTTGTGTGTTATTTTTATTAATGCAGCAATATTGGTCACATTTCAATTATAATGTGAACAATGATGCTGCACTAATGATTTTTTTCTATGGTGTGGGTTTGCTAAAAATCACATAATTGCCCCCAAAAAATTTAACAAGTCCCCATTTGTAATTTTTGTACAAGCGCACCCCATAGAAAATATAACCGCAAATGTTCATGTGATAAAAGGTGAAAAAAAACACTTTACACGCTGCAGATGATTAAAAATTCAAGTTTTATTGCATTTTTTTGTTATAATATACAGGCAGAACATGACGTATACATATAAAAATGATATATTATGAAACTGCCGAGTCTGCCGGAAAGAACGATATATAATATGTCTGGGTCATATAATAAAATGTGGCTTCAAATCGCGTTTAAACATGATGGGCGAAAGCGGTAAAAATTATCTCCGCATACAGCAATGAAATGCCTCAGCAGTGAAAGGGTTAAAGGAACAGTGAGTTTTCCATTAAAATAAGGGTTAAAAATAAAAACGAAAAATTCCTTCAAATATCGTGCCTAGGAGGTCCCCATAACCTGCCTGTGAAGTGGCGGATTTCTAGGATGTATGGAAACATCGCCATCACAGACCCACACACGACACCTTGCACTCCCAGTCTGCATACAATGTATCAAATTCATGAGACCGGACTAATTAGAAGCACATGTTATTTCCAAACCCTAATTAAACATCTGTTGTTTACACCAAAAAGTTCGAAGTTTGCGAACTTTCGAACTGCCGATGTTCGAATCGAACTCCGAACTGATCGAACCGAACAGCTCATCCCTACTCCCCATTCAAAGCTATCAGCCTTTCCAGCTCCCGCATTTCCACCCTCCCACCTAGTCCCAGGCCTAAACCCCAAGCACTCCATTCCAGCTGCTTCCACTTTTCTTTCTAATGACCCTTTGTAAGCCCAGGGGTCTGGCCCTTCCCTTGCAATCCCTGCTATATTCTTTCTGGCCACCAGCTCCACGCACCCCCTACTCCCTTTTTTTTCACCTACCTCTGTCCCTTAGATTGTAAACTCACGTGATGTCTGGCTGAGCACTTGTATAAAGTGCTGTATTAGCAGGACAATTATCTGTCTGTTCCTAATGTGTCATTATTTATTTTGTCTCATGTTTGTGCTTCCCCATTGGAAAGCGCTATGGAATCTGTTGGTGCTATATAAATGACTGTAACGGTGGACAATGTTTATACGATTATACATTTTCAGATAAAAAAAATTTGCAAAAAATTGCTCATTTACTAATGTGGTTTTCTGTGATACAGTGATATTGCCTGTCGTGCAACTTGCATTGTAACACTATCACCGCATACACAACCAGCATGCACAGTGTCAAAATAAGCACGAAAACGTCTTGCTGCAGCATCTCCAGAATCCACTAGGTGGCGAGCCTCTATCGCTTGGCACGCAGTCTGACAGTAAACCAGACAAATTGTCCTGAATTTAGGACACAGAACGGTATAAGTATAAATTGTTCAGTTGTTGTGGAACAATCGTAAGCAAAGTGTCTGTAAATTGCCGCCTATGATTGATACGCGCTATTAGGGGCGCTGACCTAAAGCGTCTGATTATGCACTTTTTCCTCGGCATAACGTTCAATCATACAAAGCTGGCAAATAGAGCCCATCAAAGAGCAGGGCGCGCGACGAACTAAAATAAACACCCAAACCCGAGTGCAGTGCAGTGTGAAGTGCCGTCTGAAAGCCGTGTTCCCCATGAAGGGGCGAACACAGAGGCAAGAAACGCACAGGAACCCGGATTCACACCTTTTCCTTTTTTTAGAACCAGCCAACGTCTTCTTCTTCGTGATACATTTTCAGTTCCGCACAGTATGCTGCATGGAGCGAATAAACACCAAAGAGCGCATTATATACTGCAGACATACAGGGTTATTCAGAGAGCGGTGAAAAGCAGGAGAATGATTGGAGAATGGAAAATTCTAGGTCAAAATAGCCAAACCAGAAAAATTCTCCCATTTAACTCACTTTCCAAATCGACTATTTTGACCTAGAATTTTTCATTCTCCAGTCATTCTCCTGCTTCTCACGCTCTCTGAATAACCCTGTTAGCCTATCCACACCTATACCACCCCATTAAAGGGAAACGACCACTTGCACAAGTAATATAGTTACAGCTTATGTATTACAAACAAAACCACCTTATAAAACACATTATAAAACACATGCTGCTGTTTTTTTTGTTTGCTTGAAGTAATTGCATGTAAAAAGGAAAAATAAAGCAAATTTTATTTTCTCTTGCTTCAAGTTTGTGGATTTGTCCCATGATGCAAATTTTACCAAATGTTTTGCTTTGTGGCTCTTGTTTATTTAATCTTCAGTATTTAACAGTTAAGGCAGAAGGAGGTCCACTGTTCTCCAGGCTAACTGAGATAAGAGGTGGTAGCTGAATGAGCTAAAACAGGGAGTTTAAAAGACGTCTAATCTACCCCCGGTGATGTCCTTTGAATACATCCCACACAATACAATGATGCGAGTCGACGAATGACTCATTCACTCCACTTCTTGTCTCTTAACTCTGTAACCTGATACAATTGTAGATCCCTATACATGATAGCAGGAACTCTACCCCCCTGATGTGAATAAGGAAGATAAGGAGCAGGAATCTGAGTAAGCCGTATGCTGAAGGTTGAAGCATAAATAGGATTGACGTTTTACTGGCAGAAAGATAGTACTGCTTTACATTGCTAAAAGGCTCATTTTGCCACAGTGGATTTATTAACCACTTCACTACTGTGATTTACAACGCTGCGACGGGCGCCGGTAAGCACGCCAGTACGGGCGCACATAGGCCTGCGTCGGACGAGCGCACTATCTCAACAGAATCAGATTTCCACTGCTGCAAGACTCATCCCTCCCATTCCAGTCACTGCACAAGGTATAAAACAAGGCAACGGATCAATATGGGCAAATGTGTAATTTATGAGAAACAATTAGGGCTGAAACAACTAATCGATTAATCGACAACTAATCGATGATTAAAATAGTTGTCAACTATTTCCATTATCGATTAATCAGTTTTGATTAATCGTCCTGTGTACAGCACACACTGTTTAGAGTCAGACTGAGTTAAACGTAAATATCCTCAACTTCGGAGCTGATTGGAGAAGACGCGCCGCTGCTTTACTAGGTATGATTTATTTCTAAGGTTATGTCAGACACAACCAGTTTGTTTTTATTCCGTTTACAACAGTAGAACTATAACACAAACAATAGGATACTGCCACTGGGTGAAGGAGCTGTATGCCTGTGTTTTATCCTTACTTGAAGCTGGAGTCCTGTGCCACCACCCCACCCTCCATACAACACACTCTGTGGTCGGGAACCATTCCCTCCCTTTGGTCTGGTCCCTTTCCCCAAACTCACTCCCACACTTAGATCCGGTCTTTTGTCCATACCCACTCCCTCTCACACTCAGGTCAAGTCACTTGAGCAAAGTCCCTCCCTTCCACCTCCAGTCCCTCCTCCCACTCCGTTTGTTCATTATTTAAAAGGGACACTCTACGCCCCCTGGCCACTTTAACTTATTAACCCCGATTTCATTCTGACATCATCATCTCTATCCAAGTTCTTGTAGCCGCATACATTTTATTAAAGCAAACATGGGCTTAAGCTGTGCATGCAGCATCAACCCATCGCTCTGACCAAGCACTTGCATACCTTGTGTGAAAAGTAGGCAAGATACGCAATTTGTGTATGTACGTACGAAAGTTACGTACACTACGCAAATTGCTTATGAAAAAAGGGGGAGGGGTTGCAGTTATTTTTTTACATAAAATTCCTTTTAAGTAAACACATTTTTTCTATTTTTTTTATCCGATGAATCGATTAATCGAAATAATTATCGGCCAACTAATCGATTATGAGAATAATCGTTAGTTGCAGCCCTAGAAACAATTAACACATTCAAATATAATTAGACGTTTGTATAGTGGGTATCTTACTGATTCTTCT
Organism: Leptobrachium leishanense; assembly: GCA_009667805.1. Classification (NCBI taxonomy): domain Eukaryota; kingdom Metazoa; phylum Chordata; class Amphibia; order Anura; family Megophryidae; genus Leptobrachium; species Leptobrachium leishanense. Next base: position 446,113,762 of record CM019064.1, read on the forward strand.
AACCCACAAACAGTCACAGGGAAACGGTCGAGACGCATGTAAACAAGGACTGGCAATCGGGAAGAGTCCTTTGCTCACCAAACGATCGGGAAGTTCCATCATTGTTTCTTCACGTTCCTTGCGCAACTGCTCAAGAATTTCACTCCATTCAGGGGTGCCTTCAAAGTGCTCACAAAATCTATTGTGAAGTAATTTTGTGAAGGTGGAACACCCCTGATCCAAGAGATTAGGGGGACAAGTAGTTCCCTTGTCCTTCCAGCAGAAGGTACAATACAATGGTTGCACACGCATTGGAGTTCTATGGACCGCTCGGATGAATATAGGGACTGATGGAGCTGCAGCTTCAGGCTTACTGCAGATGCGTTTCGCACTGTGGAAGCGCTCCATGACTCTTGGCCGTGGCTCCTGCGAGATGTCAGACATTGTGGCAGTCACACATTAGGGAGCACAGGTCCATGATAAGGATTGTGCAAATCAGCAGCAATTACATTACAAGTCAGGGCATAAAGGAAGTGGTGGAGACCAAAAAATGAAGGGCTGCATTACACACCTGGTGCTAACGTTAGCGCTCACCTGAGTGAGCATTAATCTTAGCGTTTGGATTGTAATGTGCGGTGGCTACCAGGGCTAATGGGTTAAGAAACCCGTTCGTGTTTGGTACCTTGCACATTTCAGCGCGAGGTTACTGTACTTTTGCGCTCCCTTACCTTAACATGGGGAGCGCAAAGTGTTAAACTGCGTTAGGAGTACAAAGCCCTAATGCTGATTAACATCCGGCTGCAGTTAACAAAAAGTTAACCACAGCCTGGACCTGGTGCTAACATATTCCGCTGGTGCAGAATCCTTTAGCACCAGCCTAAACCCCCCCCCCAAACAAATCAATATACTCACCTCCTATCCCGTGGCTAGGACCACGGCTCCATCCGCCTCCTCCGACCAGTAGGAGCAGGGAGAGACTGCGGGAAAAAGTCCCCAGTCTCTCCCTGCAGATCACTACGCCGACCTGCCGGATCTCGCGAGGCGAGATCCGGCGGGTCATGTCACCGCCGCAGTCTGTGTCAATGAAGTCCTATGGTCTGCTTTGAGAGGACGCGCAGCGGCGCTTAGCACTGCCACGCGCTTCCCGGGGCTTAGCCCCCGCTAACAATGCAGGCAGATTTTTAAGCGCCTGCATTGTAATTTTGCAGTAAAACGGGGGCGCTAGGGAGCAAACTGCGGGCCTGTACCCCTAAATAGGGAGTCACACTGAAATAAAATGGGGACATACTGAAATGAAATGGGGCCATATTGAAATGAAATTGGGAGGTAAAAAAATGAAATGGGGCATACTGGAATGAAACGGGGGCATGGCATAGTCAGATAAGGCAAGATCATACACAGGTGAGCAAACGGTATCAATCTCTATGAACGCACTGAGAGGAATGAAAACCACGTCAGGGCAAAGGACCAGTGTTCATGTGTCTGGTTTTAAAGTTGGCGGGCGCTGCGTCATCAGCCATGGCCGCGATCGGTGGCTACGTCACTCAACGGCCTGCCAGATATCGGCAAAGGATGGCGCTGCCAGCCACCTGGACACAGGAAAATCTGTGCGGTGCGTGACAATGATGAATGAAATGGAGACATTCATAAATGAAATGGGGACATGATAAATGAAATGAAGTCATACTGAAATGAAATGGGGGCATAATAAATGAAATGTGCACATGCTGGCATTAAATGTGTGAATGAAATGTTGGCATAATAAATGAAATGGAGATATTTATAAATGAAATGGGGGCATAATGAATTAAATGGGGACATAATAAATTAAATCAGGATGGGGTCATACTGAAATGAATTTGGAGCCTGATAAATGGCACGGTAGTATTCTGAAATTAAATGGGGGCAAAATGAATAAAGTAAGAACATAAAATTAAATGGGGGCATAAAGGAAAGTGGTAGGGGTATGTCTGCCTGTCTAGCTGTATATAACTATCTGTCCAGTTATAGTAAACAAGATGGAAAGCCTGCCCAGAGGGCAGTCTATTGTGGATATACTGCCCCCAGCTCGTGGATACTGCCCCCAGCTCGTGGATACTGCCCCCAACTCGTGGATACTGCCCCCAGCTCGTGGATACTGCCCTCAGCTCGTGGATACTGCCCCCAGCTCGTGGATACTGCCCTCAGCTCGTGGATACTGCCCTCAGCTCGTGGATACTGCCCTCAGCTCCTGGATACTGCCCCCCAGCTCAGACCCCAGACCAGACATGGGGCGGCTGTTCGAATGCTCTATCGGCATTCGGACAGCCGCCCCATGAGCTCCGCATACTTACCTTCCCGAGCGGCGAAGTGAAAGTTTCCCCGCTTCCGGTCGTTGAAGGACCCAAGCCGCGGTCACGTGGGACTCCCACGTGACCGCGGCTTGGATCCTTCAAAGAGCGGAAGCGAGGGAACTTTCCCTTCGCCGCTCGGGGGTTGGATGCGCGCGGCAGCCGGGTAGAGGCTGCGAGCGCAGCCTCTACCCGGCTGCTGTGTGCATCTTGTAACCGCCGCGGCGAGCGCACAGCCGGCTCGTGCCGCGGCGGTTGCATGCGCGCGCAACCAACCGCCGCTGGTTGCGCGCGCATGCGCAGAGTAAGGCTTGGCGACGGACACGCCAAGCCTTACTCAATTATAGTAGATATAAAATGTGTTTTCTTTTCATGTGATTCCATTAACAGGCCTCCCTCTGGGGTTATATTTTGGCAAGTCACTTGGCGGGAAAGGGTCAAAGGATGCTCACCTGTGGAAGATTAGACATTCCGCAGTAGTAGAATGATCTGGTAGCCCAAAAAACAATTACTGTTCGTTGATTCAATTTTTTTTAATTTTAAAATTCGGACACCCCCCGAAGTCTCTTGAAGCAACCGATGGGTAAATAAGAAGAACAAGAAAGAAAGCTAGAGAGCGTAATATATTACAAGGGTCAAAGTGTCAGCAGTGAGGATATAGATCGATTCAGCAAGAGCCGCGTGGGAGCGGCGGAAATAATAAGAGCAAAAGCACGGAGCCTCAAGAAAAGAACTTCAGGGATTTACAGGATCGCATATTATTTCGTTTTGTTTTGTTTGCCATAACGAAAGAAGAGGCGGGCGAAAAGCAACTGACAAATGACTTGCATAGAACAGGGTGCAACAACGTTTTAACCAACATGAGATATTCATAAATGGCCTAAGAGCAGGTCTGGAAGGTTTGAAGCACGGCTTGGTTCCTCTCGGTTGATTTTCTAATGCTGCTATGATCAGAATGAAAATATAAACAAGGTCAGAGTAACAAATACATTTTATAGTGTTTTTTGTTGCAGTCTCGGAAGGTTCTAGATCAGCGGTTCTCAACCTAGGGGTCGCGACCCCTTTGGGGGTCGATCGGCCCTTTCCGGGGGGGGGGGGTCGCCTGAGACTTCCTATTGTGGGGCGCCCGCACAACAGCATTCAGCGCTGCAGCATTCAGCGTCCCGTGAATGCTGCACAGCGGAGCGCATTGGACGAGCGGCCCCTTATCCTCGCGCACAGGAAGTGATGTCCTATCACTGCCTGTGCTTGAAGGAGCCTGACGTCTGGACGGGTAAGTCGGGCCGCCTGTCTGCTGAGGTCCGAGGTTTTTTCGTTAATGACACCGCCGCTGTACACCACTGCCACCAATGATTTAATTGAGCCTGGCTGAGCCTGGCTAATTTCATTTTAATTATTTGGCTGAGCAAGGCTTAATTTATTTGGGGGACCCTGAGCACCATTGATTTATTCATTTATTTGGGGGACCTGAAGCACCGCTGATTTATTTATTTGAGGGACCCTGAGCACTTCTGATTTATTTGTTTGGGGACCCTGAGCACCATTGATTTATTCATTTATTTGGGGGACCTGAAGCACCACTGATTTATTTATTTGAGGGACCCTGAGCACTTCTGATTTATTTGTTTGGGGGACCCTGAGCACCATTGATTTATTCATTTATTTGGGGGACCTGAAGCACCACTGATTTATTTATTTGAGGGACCCTGAGCACTTCTGATTTATTTGTTTGGGGGACCCTGAGCACCATTGATTTATTCATTTATTTGGGGGACCTGAAGCACCACTGATTTATTTATTTGGGGGTACCCTGAGCACCACAGATTTTTTTGGGGGGGGGTACTGTGAGCACCACTGATTAAATTTTTTAGGGGGTATTTGTTGTTTATTATTTATTTTAAAGTTATTTATTTGGTTTACAAATATTTTGTATTTCTGCTAAAGTTCTGTGGTTATGAATGAATACCTGTGTATTTTTTTTCTTAACAGACTGTATAACATTTTGTCTTTGTGATTAATTACTCTTGTTTACTCTGCTTTAATTATGTTCAATTTGTAGCAATAAAAATACATCCTGCATATCAGATATTTACATTACAATTCATAACAGTAGCAAAATTAGTTATGACGTAGCAAGGAAAAAAAATGTAATGGTTGGGGGTCACCACAACATGAGGAACTGTATTAAGGGGTCACGGCTTTAGAAAGGTTGAGAACCACTGCTCTAGATGTATGGACGAGTGACCAAAGTAATATGTTATTGATTGTAAGTATATAAGAAAAAAGGCAACAATGAATTCAGGGGCTTCTGAGAATGTACATTGTAATGTGCTCCGATCCTGAACATTTTGGACGACAAGCAGATGATGGTCAACAATTTGCCCTCGTCCTCCTGGGTGACTTTTCTTTATGCATGGATGCCTTGATCCGAACCCTAGGATCCAGACCCAATCGCGTTATTTTTAGGAGATCGGCTTTTTAAAGCACTGATCCGACCCGAGTCAGAGATACGTTGGGCAGTGAGACTCCCAGCTGAAGTCCCGAGGCTCGGCAACGACTCAAGTGTCTGTCTTGGCTCTATTCAAATCATGGAGGAGTCAGGGAAGATGCTGGCAACCTCCCAGTTAGAGTCCAGATGCCGCTACATGCACTCACAGCATCTTCCTTGTCTGCGCCGTGACCCACGTGGCCTTGAGATTCCCTTGCATGAGGAAGTAGCTAGTCCGGCCGGCGCACGTGCATTATGGGATTGGGACTAGGTATCAGCTGATCCTGAATACCCATGACTCAGATCAGGGGCCACATTACAACCTTGACGCAAATGTTTGCGCCGGCATAAGTAATTTTTAATGCGTTGGGTAAAACCATTTGCGAATAACATACCCAGCGCTACATTCGTGCGGAATCGTGTACCGCGTGAGAACCTGCGCGAACCTTGCACGAGCTTACTGTACTTCGCGAGTCCTATACTTATCATAGGGAGCGCAAAGTGTTAATCAGCGTTAGGATTACAAAGTCCCAGCGCTGATTAACGTCCGGCCACGCAGAATCCGTTAACACCAGCCCAAAAATATAGAAAAATTTATCGTATGCTCACCTCCTGTCCCGCGGAGAGGACTGCGGCACTGTCCACCACCTCAGTCTGTCGGGAGCAGGGAAAGACTGGGGGAAAATGTCCCCCCAGTCTCCCCCTGCATTATACTACGCTGACAGTAGGGTAGTAGCATAGGTGGTGTGTAGGACACATCCATACAGAATGGTGACTGTTGGCGACATATCCTACACGTCCTCCACAGTGATGTGGCTAATGTAGGGATATCCAAAATCAGATGTTCCTGAACTAAAACTCCCAGAAATCTCTGACTGCATTAGATGGATGGAGAAGAATGGGAGTTGTAGTTCAGGGACATCTGGGGGGCTGGAGTTTGGACATCCGTGGGCTAATGGGTCTTGTTTTTAGAGCTACAATACAGCAAATAGACAACCTGTACATAGGCCAAGCGCCTTACAAGTTGATTAGAATAATACTAATTGCCGAGTGCTGGGGGGCCAGGGAGCAACCAACTCCTTAGTGCATCCAGAGAACTCAGACGGGAGCCACGCGCAATCCAGTTCTAAGGGCGTTTTATTTATAGATACAGCAACATTTTGGCTGCTAGTGCAGCCTTTATCAAGCCTGGGGCGGACTAGCAGTAGCATGGATTATGCGTGGGACGCGTTGTCCGCACAGAACAGTGACTGCGGGCGACGTATCCCACATGTCCTTCACGTCAAAGTGGCTAATCTCCCTTGTTTTCAGAGCTATATTACTGGAAATGAACTGCCTGCGCATAGGCCACCTGCCTTACAAATAAATGAATACAATATCAATTAATGGGTGCTGGGTGGGTCCTGGAGTAACCAGATCATCAGTGCATCCAGAGAACACAGATGGGAGCCAGGCACAACCCCGTTATTAGGGTATTTTACTAAGAGAGATACAGTAACAATTCGGCTGCTAGTGCAACCTTTATAAAGACTGGGGGTTGTAGCAGTACCATGGATGATGCTTGGGACACGTACGCACAGAACGGTGACTGCAAGCGACGTATCTCACTCATCCTTCACAGTGGCTAACGTGACTTGTTTTCAGAGCTGTGCATATCCTGTAAAAAAAAAAAAATCACGTTTTTTGTTTCAGTAGATATGATTTTCACAGCGAATAAAACCTATGATGAAAGACTTGGACAGTCGATAAGTAAAATTATAAGGATAAATGGGATGATCCAGCACAGAACTGGCATCGATGCCGATTTCATGTACCCATATAGTACGTTGTTTCATTCGTCTTTATTTATTACTAATGATAATGCCCTGGACACATTGTATTCTGTTGACACAAGTTTATAAAATCGATAGATATAGTGAAATTCTGCCGCTTTCCCCACTTGTGAATGCTGACAATGGTGTCTATTAATGTTCAATGAGCAATAACCTACTGAACCGTAACGCTTTTGCCTAGTCATTGTTATTCCGCCGCTACGCACTCCCCATACCAAGTTCTTAATAAAGCGGCTGCGATGACCTGCCACTCGTACTGTCAGCAAAGTTCACAGAATGGGTAAGTACATCGGTAAAACACTTGACGACTCATCTATGCCCTGTGCCGGCATTAAAAAACATCAAACATAAAAAGGTAAAAAAAATGCAATGAAAAAAAGAAAAAACCTTTCCACCTTTGTTGGTTGCTCATTAAAAAAATATAAAAGAAACATAAAAAAAAATAACAGTATTAAAATTCCCATTAAGCAAACTATAGAGAGGACCGGGGGGAAAAAAAATCAACGCGTTTTTTCATTGAGCTGGAGGTCAGGTTGGTGAAGAATAACAGATAGAAAGATTAATGAGGGCCTCGAATAGAAACGGACCGTTGGACGTCAGAGCGGAATTCACAACATTTTTATTGCTCAGCCATTATACCAAGAGTTATAAAAGGGGCTGTTGCGGATCCTTGTACCCCAAGCTCGGTACGTCCGTCCGGATGCCCTTTCCGCTGTACTAGGAGAGGAGAGTGTAGGTGATCGCAGCTCCACAGACTAGACAACATGTAGTACTGTGACAAAGGTTGTAGCTGGTGCTTGCAGCGTGCAATCCAAACTCTGAATGCCTTTATTCTGTGTTTTCAGTTACAGACATTCAAAAGTAAAAACACGCCTCAGCGTTTCCATGCTGACAAACCTCGCCATCCCACACACCCACCCTGGTCTACAGACAAATTAATTAATTGCATTTATTTATTTATAAAGTATTTTACCAGGGAGGATACATTGAGATTTCTCTCGGTTTCAAGTATGTCCTGGGTAGGGCTGTGATATCCAATCCAAACCAGTTACGGGGGGTAGAAGCAGAGCAAATCGTTAGATTGTAAGCTCTCGAGCAGGCTTGTAATTGTAACTGTTACATATAGATACACACAAACAGCGCAGTATATCAGACGACACACTACCCTAAATACAGGGGCTTCGAAATATAAGAAAATGAAATGCGAATAAACATTGTGGTGGCCGTTCCGTCACGGAGGTTATTACTAACAGGGCTGCCATCAGAATTCTTGTGGCCCCTTTCTAAATCATTGGTTGGGGCCCCCCTTCTAGTCGCTGCCCATATCAGTAAACTCTTGCCCTCCAGTATGGGGAAAAAAAGTGTTCCCTTGTGGGAGAGCTTTGGTCAGCAACTCAACCTGGTGCAGACTGTACTAATCGCTGCCTCAGTGATGAGACCGGGTACTATTACCAGCCCCAGACGCCATAGCCCACTGGGATGTTTGTTGAAACCTTTGTGGGGCAGTCCTCGGTGGCATGGGGTATCCTTAGGTCAATAGCATTTAGACGAATTTTGCAAGGTTTGGCCAGGGCCCCCTGGAGTCACTGGGCCCCTGAACATATCATGGGCTGTCACCCCTGATGGCTGCCCTAATTTCTAAGCACCTTTGTGGCAATGAAATTCACAGTAGTTGGTAAACTAAAAACAGTAACATCACTGTTGTCGCAAGAACGTTGAACTGTGGTTATACATAGAAGCACGTTTTAATTCGACAACTGCTGGCAAAGTTGCTTCAAACAACGGCGAACAACACTGAACACCGTTACCACCATTATTCTTTCTTGAAATGAGTAAACACTGGCTTTTCTCCATTCACTGTTCTACAGTTGGACATAACACCGGGGGATATATCTTGCCATCTTTACGAAGAAATTTCCATTGATTTCTGATAGAAACAACAATAAAAAAACAACGCTAGACAACTATCGAAAAAATTGTCAACACTATCCTGGATAAATAGGGATGTGCATGGCTGAAAAATTTGTTTAGTTTTGCTTCATTACGTTTATAAATCATTTAGTTTTCGGAATTTCGTAACAAATTTTGTTTCGTATTTCATTTCGGATCCTTCTGTGTGTCCTTTGCTGGTAACTCCTCCTCCTCATTGCCTCTATCTGTTGGTGTACCTCAAGGCTCTGTCCTTGGTCCTCTGCTCTTTTCCATCTACACCTCCTCCCTGGGCAAAATCATCAACAGCTTTGGCTTTAATTACCACCTCTACGCTGATGACACTCAGATCTACCTCTCTACCCCTGATCTCTCTCCCCCTGTCCTTTCAAAAGTCAGTGACTGTTTATCTGGCATCTCCTCCTGGATGGCCTCCCACCACCTAAAGATCAACATGTCGAAGACTGAGCTCCTACTTATTCCTCCCTCCAATGCCTCCCCACCTCCTGACTTCTCTATCACGGTGGAGGGTATCACCATTTCCCCATCAAACCAAGTTCGCTGCCTTGGAGTTACACTTGACTCTGCTCTTTCCTTCATCCCCCACATCAAGTCTCTTTCCTCCTCCTGCCGATACCAACTGCGTAATATTTCCAGAATTCGGCCATTTCTTACCGCTGTCACCACAAAACAACTCATACACGCCCTGGTAATCTCCCGACTCGACTATTGCAATAATCTCTTATCTGGCCTCCCTCTGTCCCGCCTCTCCCCCCTACAATCCATCCTGAACGCCTCCGCCAGGCTAATTCACCTCACCCGCCGCTCTGTCTCTGCCGCTCCCCTCTGCGAGTCCCTTCACTGGCTCCCCATCCACTGCAGAATTAAGTTCAAAATCCTTATCCTTACCTACAAAACCCTCACTAACTCAGCTCCCCACTACCTGTCCTCACTAATCACCAAATACACCCCAGCCCGCTCCCTAAGGTCAAACAGTGACCTGCGCCTAGCTTCTCCCCGCATCACCTCTTCCCATGATAGACTCCAGGATTTCTCACGCGCAGCCCCCACTCTCTGGAACGCTCTCCCTCGTACTGTCAGACTTTCCCCTAACTTCTCTTCCTTCAAACGCTCCCTGAAAACATTCCTATTTAGGGAAGCCTACCACCCAACTCACTGACGCAACCATCAATCACTCTCACCTTACAGTCCTCTCCTCCTGTTTCCAACCCCAACCCTCCCAGATTGTGAGTTCCTACGGGAATAGGGCCCTCATCTCCTCCTGTACTGTTTGTCAAATGTTGTTCAATGTATTGTAACCCTGTCTATACTGTGCTTATTGTACAGCGCTGCGGAATATGCTGGCGCTTTATAAATACAGAAAAATAATAATAATAATAGAGAGAAATACTGGAAACTCAGAATTGCCGGTAACTTGGCCAAATATCTATCCGGTCCCATCCAAAAAGCACATGTCAACAAGCAAGTGCTCGTCAGTGGTCACTTAGTGCCACATGACATATACAAATGTCCATTAGTTCTTCATCTATTTCATCAACGTTCATCTGAAAAAGAGTGTATAAAACCCACTATCAGGTCTACTCAAAGAAAGGTGAAACTCGGGAGAGTGACCGGTGAAGTGAAAATTCAAGGTCAAAATAGCCAAACCAGAAAGATTCTCCCATTTATCTCACTTTCCAAATCGGCTGTTTGGTCTAGATTGTTCTCTTCTCCTACCAGTTCTCCCGGTTTTCACTTCTCTCTGAATAACCCTGTATGAATATACACAGCCAGGCCGAAAAAAAAGTTACAAAGTAGATTTAATTGAGCAAATAAGTGTGAGCCTTCCCATTGGATAATCCCTGCAGAATATGTTATAGCTGCAAAAAATACTGCATGAGCAGGTTTTTCCATCAATGGGTTTTTTCTCCCCTGATGGCACAGCGGTCATATTCCAAGATGGCAATGCCAGGATTCATCGGGCTCAAATTGTGCAAGAGTGGTTCAGGGAGCATGAGACATCATTGTCACACATGGATTGGCCACCGCACAGTCCAGACCTTAACCCCATTGAGGTTAATCTTTGGGATAATGTGCTGGAGAAGCCTTTACGCAGCGCCGCGACTCTCCCATCATCAACACAAGATCTTGGCCACAAATTAATGCCACTCTGGACGCAAATAAATGTCGTGACATTGCATGAGTTTATCGACACGACGCCGCAGCAAATGTATGCCGCAATCACAGCAAAAGACGACAGCCAAATATTACAGGCTGCGACTTATTTTTGGCCAGACAGGTTAATATTCTATAGGCTATGAATTATGGCTTTCTTATACACTGAACCTCATCACAATGGTCGAGGTGGTGGCGTATACACAGGAATACATTCCCCCAGGGTAATTCGACTTTCTCCTACACAACACAACACTACATTAAACAAATGCAAAAGATCTACAATTTAAAATGAGCAACATTATGCCTTTTACCTCTTTTTTCATTATCTGGTAATTGCGTTTCTGTGGGTACCTGCCAGGCTCCCATTGGTATAATGTTAATGGGCATTCCTCTTGGGGGGGGGGGCTGAAATTGGGCTCAGAATCCACAATGAAACAAGTTGTCCTTTTCTTACTGGGGTCCATTCACAACGCTCGAAATTCCAGGCTGACATTCTGTCCAAACCATAATGTTAAAATACCCCAGTATGTTAAAAAAAAATAAAAAAAAATAAAGCATAGAACCAAGACCCTTTAACCTAAATTAGTTAGAAAATTCTGCTTATCATGTTTTTAATTGTGCCCGCCGGTTGCCAGCTCACAGCAAGTCGATGTTTACCGTAGACTCCTACAACAATACATTTTTAAACAGGTTTTTAATTTCAACATAAAAGACGTAAAACAATAAACCCCACACGGTTTGTCCACGTCTACTTGGGCCAATTTCCTCCTTTTGCTCGGTGACAGTTATCCATTTCTGTGTGCGCACCATGATTTGTAGTGGGTAGCATTGACAAGGTGGGAAGCATTAATTATCAGCGTTATTGTGACGCAATGTTGCTACTATTGGGATCCTAATAAAGGAACATTTTGAGACTATGGCTTAGATTCTCTAATGGTCATTATGGTCACAATGGGAGTTTGCCGTGTTGCGAGGAAATCACTCCGAAATCACCACGCATCACAGCCTGGAGAAAAGCTTGGCTGTCACGGTTCCCGGATCCCACCACGCAGTCCTTAAAGCCCAACACTCCACAGAGCCCAAAAGCTACCAACAGAGTAGCCGTAGAAGAATCCCTAACTGTCTGGTCCTTAGACTTGGTCAGGTATACTAGCTAGACAGAAAGGGTTAATCAAAGACAATGACGTAATACGAAACCAGGTCAGCAACACGGGGGTAGTCAGACGAGCCAGAGTCAGGAATACATAGTATAGAATAGTCAAATGGAATAGCCAGGTCGATATCAGTGCAGAAGCGTAGTACAAGAAAATAGTCTAGGGCAACGGAAGGCAAAATAGTCAGTAAACAAGCAGAGGTCAATAACAGGCTAAATCACGAGAGAATCCAGGTACAAGGAGCTCAGGTATGGATAACCACGATCTGGCACTGCTTAGAAGGAACTGTGGGTTTTTAAAGACCTTCACCAGACTGTGCCCCCCTTTCAAGCCACGCCTCATGCAGCCACCTCCCTGCCTGTCTCTATTTAAACCGGGTGTTGGTCAGCGAGCAGCATCAGACATGCTGGCTTCAAGCACACTGGAGAGGCTGGAAGCCCCCAACGTTACATTGGCATGGTGCCCACACTAGACAGTATAGCTGGACATTCACCACCAGAGCCCCGTTGACTGGGTGGGCTCTTCACAAATCGGGAACCCATTATTTCTTATGTTATCTTGATGTTAGTTTAATTGTGACAAATAAGTTAGTTGTCCTTGTTGCTCCATCGATGGACAGAATGTAGATGCTCCATGGCTGGTCCTCACTGTTAATACAGAAAGGTCAAACGATTTGCTAAAGTCTGTCTTTGACTTGGGATAAGGACAAATCCGCTGTCGTGGATGTCAAATTTGAGTTGGCGATGTAGACAGGTTTTAGCAGACATGATTTTCTGTAAGATAGTAAAGAGAAACATTTTGATTAAATGTTCACGATGTGTGGGCAGGGTGTGTAGAGTCCTCCTCTCCCTCCAGCTTCAGATCAGCGAAAAACACTGGGTGAAGTGGAGACGTTTTCTCCACCCACCCCAATGTCCTCCAGCAGCCAGGATTTTGAATTTCCTGGCTGCCAGTCACCAGATCTGTCACGCATGATGGCAGAATGCTCAGTCGATCGGAAAACAGTTGGTGCGTGTTGTTCCAACTCAGCTATGACACCGTTAAATTGTCCATCGTTCGCCACTTGGAGTATAGTGTCTACTAGGTTTTTGGCATTAAATGACATTAAATAAAAAAGTTCCTGCTGAGTAGGTAGAAAATGGACATTGGAGAATGGAGACACCCAATCGTAGTTTAGAATTTCCCACTTTATGGCAATTCTAAATTAGATATAAATACTTAGCAGGAAGGAAGGAAAGAGAAAGAAGAATAAAGATGGAGAGAAAGGAAGAGAGAAAGAAAAGTAGTGAGGAAAAGATAGAAAGAGAGGGAAAGATGGAGAGAGAAAAGGAAAAAAGAAAGAAAGTTGGAGAAAAAGGAAGGAAAAGAAAGAAAAGGGAAAGAATGAGAGAGGGAAAGAAGGAAGGAAAGAATGAAAAAAAAGGAAAGAAGGAAAGAAAGAAAGAATGAAAAAGAAAAAAGGGAGAAAGTTGGAGTAAAAGAGAGAGAAATAGACGAAATGAGGAAAAGAAATAGTGACAGAGAGGAAAAGAAAGAGAAAGAGGGAAAGTTGGAGAAAAAAGAAGAGAGAAAGAAAGGAAGTCAGGAAAATAAATAGAGTGATGGAGAGGAGAAGAAAGAGAGAAAGAGAGGGAAAGTTGGAGAAAAGGGAGAAAGAGAAAGAAAGGAAGTGAGGAAAGAACAAAAGATGGAAAAATGAAGAGAGAAAAAGAAAGAAGGGAAGAAAGAAGGAAAAAAGAAGAAAAAGTTGGAGAAAAAGGAAGTACGAAAAGGAAAGAGAAAGAAAGAGGGAAAGTGAGAAAAAAGAAAGAGGGAAAGAAGGAAAGAAAGATGTAGAAAGGGGAAGAAAGAAAGAAAGAGAAAGAAAGAAAGAAAGAAAGAAAAAGAAAGCATGCTCAATAGATAAAGTTGGAGGAAAAGGAAGAAAGAGAGGGAAAGTGAGAAAAAAGAAAGAGGAAAGAAGGCAATAAAGAAATAAAGAGGGAAAGTGAAAGAAAGAAATAAAGAAAGAGAGAAAAAAAGAGGGAAAGGAGGAAATTTATTTATTTTATTTATTTATAAAGGATTTTAGCAGGAAGGATACATTGAGATTTCTCTCGTTTTCAAGTATGTCCTGGGTTCAAGAACATTGAAGTGTTACAGTTACAGAAATACAAAGTAATACAACGCAAGATATTAAAAAACAACACAAATATACAGATTAACAGAAAATAAATATGTAGGAAATATAGTCACTATGTTACATGTTTACAGGTACATTCTGTATATAGTCACTATGTTACATGTTTACAGGTGCATTCTGTATATAGTCACTATGTTACAGGTTTACAGGTGCATTCTGTATATAGTCACTATGTTACATGTTTACAGGTACATTCTGTATATAGTCACTGTGTTACATGTTTACAGGCGCATTCTGTATATAGTCAGTTACATGTTTATGTTTACAGGTGCATTCTGTATATAGTCACTATGTTACATGTTTACAGGTGCATTCTGTATATAGTCACTGTGTTACATGTTTACAGGTGCATTCTGTATATAGTCACTATGTTACATGTTTACAGGTGCATTCTGTATATAGTCACTATGTTACATGTTTACAGGTGCATTCTGTATATAGTCACTATGTTACATGTTTACAGGCGCATTCTGCATATAGTCACTGTTACATGTTTATGTTTACAGGCGCATTCTGCATATAGTCACTGTTACATGTTTATGTTTACAGGTGCATTCTGTATATAGTCACTATGTTACATGTTTACAGGCGCATTCTGCATATAGTCACTGTTACATGTTTATGTTTACAGGTGCATTCTGTATATAGTCACTATGTTACATGTTTACAGGTGCATTCTGTATATAGTCACTATGTTACATGTTTACAGGTGCATTCTGTATTGAGGTATGTTAATATGGAGCTCTTGAGTGACTTTAGACTGGGGGAAGATTTGATGGTGTCTGGGAGGTTATTCCATAATTGTGGTGCTCTGTAGGAAAATGAGGACTAAGCCACTTTCTTTTTGTAATGTGGTATTGCAAGTAAGGAAAGAAGGAGAGAAAGAAAGAAAGCAAGAGAGAAAGGAAGAGAAAAAGGAAGAGAGAAAGAAAGCTCAATAGATAAAGAGATAGATACAGATAATATATGAGAGTTATATCGCTCCATCTGCTGCTCTGTTTTGCCCAATAAACACCATCCCAACCAAAAACTGTATCTACTGAATATTGAATTATTTGAAAAGGAAGCTCATAAAAAAACTACCGGAATTCTATTCCATTGTCTGACAATTGAAGGGGAAGTAAATAATTTGTTGGCATATGCCTTAGACAAAAGGAACACAATAGAGATCCTCCGTCTCTGTTCTGTACGGAAGAAGTATCCGCCATCGAGTTGCGGTCCATGTCCACCCACCTTCCCCGTGAATAATAATTCCTCGCTGTTGATTTATCTCTGTCATTCTTTTCAGAGCAGACGATGAACAATGTCATCGTGCTGGTGTTTTTGATTTTTTTTTATTATATATATATATATATATATATATATATATTATAATGTACCACTTTCTATTTTATAGTTGTCGAAAGCAAATCGCAGCATCAGTGCAATCATGCAATAAAGGAAGATAATGGAAAAAAAGGCTTCTTCTGCACATCTTCCGTTTATCCAGCACGCGTGCTTCATCCATTTATAATAAATGATCTCTGCGGAATATAATTTGAACATAATTGAATCCTAAGGGCATGGGAGGGACGGAGGAGTCTGCCGGGTGATCTGAATGAGATTAAAAAAATAGAAAAAAAACATCAAAAACACAAATCTAATAGAGTTGCGGAGCCAGGCGAGCGTGTGAGAGCCACAACCTCTGCGGATCTAGATATCCTGCACTTAACCTCAGGGATCAAAGGGGTTACGATAAAAACAGCTGCTATTTAAGCTACGACCTACACGAGATGGCAACATGTGATAAATTAAACAACATTAGAGAACAGACGTCATTAAATCCTATTATTTTCATCTTTCTTGCCGGAGGAGATGGAGCTGAAGGATTCCCTGCTGACGTAGTAATATTCACGTCGAGTATGAAAAAGTGCACAGCTTAGATTTGCCATTTATACCTTTTTAAGGGCAAAAAGTGTGGATTTTATCTATTTTTGCAGCTGAGAGAAAAAAATACTGAAGAGTATTTTCTCTTAATTAATATGTAAAGGTAAAGTTAACTCGATTTTGCATCATAATACATTGAAAAGCAATCATTAGCATAAAAAACCCAATGTGCATACCATTTTACAGCGAAATTTGTGTGCCCCCGGTGGAGAAATTAAATTCACTGTCTTATCTCTTTCCTTTTCACTGTATCTTACTGTAAAGAAGCTGCAAGGAACATCTCTTACGCTCACTGTAACAAAAAACTCAACAAACTACTGCAGCATTACAACAGTCAGGGATTTGGCACAATACAGGGAGAGCTGTGGGGTCAGTCGCTGCTGTGCAGGGATAAGATTCAGGGGGTTATAATTAGGGATGAGCTGTTCGGGTTCGGCTTTGGGAGTTCGAAAGTTTGCGAACTTCGAACTTTTTGGGTGTGTACTGTTCGAGTTCGAAAAAAAGAAATTTTGAAAAAATTATAGAAAATGCTTAAAAAAAATACTAAAAAAATCTAGAGATAAAGAGACTCTTTGCTGCAGAATATTATAAGCAACGGTTTATTAGATATTGAATTAAAAACTAATGTATACGTGGAAAGATTCTCAACTCTAAATGACCTCTGTTCACAAACGGGCATAACACCAGGTGTTTTTAGTCTGGTAATCAATTTGATACATTGCACACTATACTGAGGTACTGAGGGGGTGGGGTGGTGTCTGCTTTTGATTGAGATTTGAGAATTAATTTCCCTCCTAAAACTTCCTAATATGCTGCATTTAACTGGTGTTTGAAAAAAATTCAAAATAACAGATAAAAAGCAATGTTATTTTGTACCTCGGGATTAAACATTCACAGGGTTATTCAGAGAGCGGTGAAAAGCAGGAGAATAACTGGAGAAGTGAAAATTCTAGGTCAAAATAGCCAAACCAGAAAAATTCTCCCATTTAACTCACTTTCCAAATTGGCTATTAGGTTTAGATTGTTCTCTTCTCCTGCCAGTTCTCCTGGCTTTCACCTCTCTTTCAGGGTTGTTCAGAGAAAGGTGAAAACCAGGAGAATGGCAGGAAAAGAGAACAATCTGAACCAAATAGCCAATTTGGAAAGTGAGATAAGGCTAGGGTCAGACTAACGCATTTTTCACAGCGACCGTCAAAAAGTGCGTCCGAACGCATTGCCGTATTTTTTCACGGAATGTGTGAAAACGGTCATACGATGTGCATTTTTGTGCGTGATTTTTTACAGATCCAAACCAGGAAACTTTGGGTGTCTGGACGTTATGTTGGCCGGACATGAGCAGGGTCTGACGTCTCCAAATCACACACACACGCCGCTAGTGGATGCAGCGCACTCTGTATGTCAGTACTAGCGGTTCTGCATTCTCGAAAAAATGCGTTCATTTTCCACTTGCGTTGCGCAGCCGGACTTTCGTGCGACCGTACTTCGTATATTGGCCGTCATTGCCCGTCATTTGCTGCCAGTGCGGCCGTGATTACGTGCGCCTAAACGCACGTTAAAAATTCGCTAGTCTGACCCTAGCCTAAATGGGAGAATTTTTCTGGTTTGGCTATTTTGACCTAGAATTTTCCATTCTCCAGTCATTCTCCTGCTCTACACCGCTCTCTGAATAACCCTGTCAATAACCCTGTCAGGGTTATTCAGAGAAAGGTGAAACTCAGGAGAATGACTGAAGAGAAAATTCTAGGTCAAAATAGCCAAACCAGAAAAATTCTCCCATTTATCTCACTTTCCAAATCGGCTATTTGGTCTAGAATTTTCCATTCTCCAGTCATTTTTTTCTGCGTATCCGAAAATGTCTCCTCTTTTCATACAGACTGCCGCCCCAAGCAGTTGTTTATGGATAGATTAAAGGAAAAGCATTTACCGTCATTTGAAATGTCATTTTTTGGTTTTTACATATTTCTATACATCCTAGAAATCCGCCACTTCACGGGCAGGTTATGGGGACCTCCTAGGCACGATATTTGAAGGAATTTTTCGTTTCTATTTTTAACCCTTATTTCATGGAAAACTCACTGTCCCTTTAACCACTTGAATGCTAAGGACACGCTCAGCGCGTCCTCAGCATTCCCCCTGGTATGCGGAGGACGCGCTGAGCGCGTCCTCGCATTGGGTCAGCGTTCGGCCGGGTTCCGGCCGATCGCTGCCCCTCCGGTGCGGGCTGACATCCTGGATGTCAGCCCGGCATCCGGAGCAGTGGCCGCCATTATTATGTGTCATCGCTCCCCCGCGATGACACATAATTCAGGCGCCCCCCGCATGTGCGGAGGAGGCGCCTGAAAGGGAGGGGGGGGAGGTCCTTCGGACCTCTCTCCCTCCCGATCGGCGGCTCACAGGGGCTTAACCCAGGCATCATTTGGAAGGGCACAGCCTGCCCTTCCAAATGATGCCTGGCATTAACCCCTGGGGAGCTGGATCGCAAATCGGCGCTGAAAAGCGCCGATTTGCGATCCTTCCCGGGAGCTGGCCGACATCTTGGATGTCGGCCAAGCTTCCGGGAACTCCCCCAGAGGACTGGCGTCATCGTGCGTAGCACGATGACGCCAGTCCTAGCATTAACCCCTAACTGCCACGAAGTGTGGAGATAGGGAGTTCCAATGAACTCCCTATCTCCCGATCCGTGGCAGTTAGGGGTTAAATTTTGATATCGTTGGATCGGCCAGAGCATGGCCGTTCCAACGATACCAAACATGAAAGTAAAAAAATTGTAAAAAAAAAAAAAAAGAAAAATAAAAATAAAAAAAATTAAAAAAAAAAATTAAAAAAAAAAAATAAACACTTTTTTTTTTTTTTTTGTTTTGTTAATGCAGCAATATTTTCCCATTTCAATTATAATGTGAACAATGATGCTGCATTAACGATTTTTGTATGCGGTGCGTTTGTTAAAAATGGTGTCATTTTCCCCAAAAAAAAATGTAACGAGACCCCATCTCTAATTTTTTAACAAGCGCACCCCATACAAAATATAACCGCAATTGCTCGCATGTTAAAATGTGGAAAAAAAACACTTTACACGCTGTAAATTATTGAAAATACATATTTTATTGCATTTTTTGTTATAATATACAAACATGACATAACGTATACATATAATAATGACATATTATGAATCTACCGAGTCTGACGGAAAGAACGATATATAATATGTCGATGTCATATACTAAAATAAGCCTTCAAAACAGGTTTAAACATGATGCGCAAAACAGGTAAAAAATTGACCTCAGCACAGGGGCGGGAAAAGCCTCAGCAGCGAAAGGGTTAAAAATGTTTTTTTTTTAAAAAACTTTTTGTCCTTGTTTCCTGTCCCCCAGGGCACTACCCGAACCCCCATACACCTTTTATGGCAAATATCTAGCATATATGCCCTCTTGGAGGGCACTCTAAATACCGAATTTTCAGCCCCATTGACTTGTATTGAGTTCGAGTTCGGTTCGGGTTCGGATACGAACATTTGGGAAGTTCGGGTTCGGCTCCGAACCGAACTCAGGGAGTGTTCGGCTCATCCCTAGTTATAGAAACATAGAAAAATGTCGTCAGATAAGAACCTTTCGGCCCATCTAGTCTGCCCAATTACATGGATACTTTACCTGGATTTATCTTTTGTTTAGGATAGCCTTATGCCTATCCCATTCCTGCTTAAATGAGTGTAATGAGTGTAAATCCCTGTACAGTACAGATACTCGGTGTTGCTGTAATTGCCACACACAGGAATTATGCAGCACATACAGATACAAGGTGTTACTATAATTGCCATACACAGGCATTATGCAGCACATACAGATACAAGGTGTTGCTGTAATTCCCATACACAGACATTATGCAGCACATACAGATACAAGGTGATGCTGTAATTGCCATACACAGGCATTATGCAGCACATGTGTTGTTGTTTTTTTAATATCTTGCATTGTATTACTTTGTATTTCTGTAACTGTAACACTTCAATGTTCTTGAACCCAGGACATACTTGAAAACGAGAGAAATCTCAATGTATCCTTCCTGGTAAAATCCTTTATAAATAAATAATACAGATACAAGGTGTTGCTGTAATTGCCATACATAAGCATTATGCAGCACATACAGATACCAGGTGTTGCTGTGATTGCCATACACAGGCATTATGCAGCACATACATATACAAGGTGTTGCTGTGATTGCCATACGCAGGCATTATGCAGCACATACAGATACAAGGTGTTGCTGTGATTGCCATACGCAGGCATTATGCAGCAGATACAAATACAAGCTGTTGCTGTAATTGCCATACACAGTAGACATGTGCATTAGTTTTAGTACTAAAACGATTTAGTCCGAATTTTGGGATAATTTAGTTTTAGTATTACTCAAGAGATACGAAACTGCTCAGTACAAAAAACGAAAGAAACTAAAATAAAATGCACTACATTTTAGTTTCGGTCCTTTTTGTGATATTACATTGATGAGTGAAGGAGACCAGCAATGAAGAGTGCAACATCGCAAAGCTACACAAAAGATTTGTATGCGTAATCCTTCCCGACCCCTACCCGAAAATCTGACAGTGATAGAGCTCCAGAATACTCACTCACAGCACAGCCAGCCAGCACAGGAGAGGAAACCTTTACTTAACCCTTGTATGTCTATGAGGCAGACAAGATGATAAAAGCAGCTGGAGAAGGAAAACATTCAAATAAATCACACTGAAAGCTAATGACAGAGGAGGGTTGGATAGTAAAAAACCCTTTATAACAAGCAGCGCTGGGAGAAGAGAGGGACTTTATAAAATGTGTGTTATCTCCCCTCCCACTCTGCATAATAGGGGCTTAGGTCTGATACATTTTATATTATCCAGGAGCATTATCCCCCTTTCCTCATCTATAATACACATTTTATATAAAGTCCCTCTCCTCTCCCAGTGCTGCTTGTTATAAAGGGTTTTTTACATCTGATACATTTAGTATCCAGCTCTCACAGTTACTCTGTTATTATGAGCTGTCAGTGTGATTTATTTGAATGTTTTCCCTGGATTTAAAGTGCTTTATTTTATTATAAAAATAAATTTGCACCAGATATCTCTTCTCTGAGCTTTCAGACCGATTTATGTTAATATTTGCCCTCTCCCCTGCTTTTATATTCCTGTCTCTCTCCACCACAGAGATGCAAAGTTTAAGTAAAAGTTCCCTCTCCTGTGCTGGATAAGCATTGCATTCCGAAGTTCTGCACCCTCCACATGTCAATGCAGTAGGTCCTACTAAGTAGGATGTTCTATACAGAGAGGGGCATTAATGAATGCAGGAGGATGTTCTATACATTATACAGAGAAGGGTATTAATGCAGGAGGAGGTTATATACATTATACAGAGAAATGTATAAATTGAGGAGGATTGTTCTATACATAGAGGGACATTAATTCAGGAGGATGTTCTATACATTATACAGAGAGGGGTATTAATTAATGCAGGTGGATGTTGCATACATTATACAGAGAGGGGTATTAATGCAGGAGGATGTTATCTACATTATACAGAGAGGGGTATTAATTAATGCAGGAGGATGTTCTATACATTATACAGAGAGGAGCCTTTTTTTAGCCCTTTAAATCCAGTGGCTGTGAGCGCTGAGATCGGCTGCTTGTTATATTATCTCTCAGTGCAATGTATCAGGATCAGCTGTTACAGTAACTGACTGTAACAGCGCTCAGTTTCAGTAAAAGGAAATAATTTTGTTATAACCTCTTATATATAAAAATATTATTTACTAGTTTTACTGAAACTCTGAGCGCTGTGATGAGCAGCAGTCAGTTACTGTAACAGCTTTGCCTGACACATTGTGCTGAGAGTGAGAGATACTGTAACAAGCAGCGATCTCAGCACTCTGAGGAGCCACTACAATAATAATTGTATCCACTGGTTTTCGGATGAATGAAATTAGTTTTCATACTAAAGAACTGAAAACGAATTTCTTTGGCAACTAAATAAATTGAATTTTAGTACTAA
This sequence comes from Leptobrachium leishanense, assembly GCA_009667805.1. Taxonomy (NCBI): domain Eukaryota; kingdom Metazoa; phylum Chordata; class Amphibia; order Anura; family Megophryidae; genus Leptobrachium; species Leptobrachium leishanense. The sequence continues at coordinate 446,135,792 of CM019064.1, forward strand.
TCCATTAGTTCAAAACGAAATGTTGTGCTGTGCACATGTCTAATACACAGGCTTTATGCAGCACATACAAATATTGCATTACTAATAATCTCATTCTGATCACTACAAATCCCCATAAGCAGGAGATCTGACCATTTTGTTGCCTGTCTGCAGCACATTTACTGACACAAAGGACATTTCTGCCTGTATGCTGATAATGCAGACCCCATGTGACATTGTGCAAGATAAGGGACGCCATCTAGAGTTTAGAACATTTCATCCAACCAATATTTCTGTACAGGATAAACAAATATATAAAAGAAGCTAAAAAAATTGCAAATTCACATTTTTTTATTTTTTTATCTCAGAACAACAATCTCTGTGAAAACTTTCTATTTAACCCCATATGTCATTGTTAACTTAGCATCCCATGTTTCAAATTACCCCCTGCACCCCTCACTGTGGCAGTTTATGTTTTTGATGGAAGAATACATAATAATGCATTGTGCCATCACCTTCACACTTTCTGGTGTCTTGGGAAATAAGATGGTGTGTAAGTGCAGCATCACTGCTCACTTTATAATTGAAAAGTGAATAATACCACTGCATTAGAATTTTTTTCTTCTTTTTTTTTCTTTTTATATAAAACTTTGCAATGCTTGTATCAATGGAAAGTTCATGCTCTGACCTTTCTTACAATGCCTCACTTGGCCCTCTAGCGTCTATGGTTTCGGTCCAAATGACCCGACCCCTGTATCTCCTCCATAGGTAATTCCCTGCTTGGCCGGGGGAAGTCCCGACAACGTCAATTTTTGGAGGGAGGTCCGCGACTGGCACAAGATGGGCGTCGATCTGTGGAGCGGGCCATACTTTTTGCAGGCTCAAGGGGCAGCTGCCTTGCACCCCACAACAATGACTGGGAAGGGAGAATTGCCCCTTTGGCCCTGATTTAAGGGTAATAAAAGGAAACACTTTTTGACAGCATATCCCTTTAAGCTTTAATTTAGTTATTCATGTATTTTCTTTTTAAATCACAACGAATGTCCATTATATACACGGACTGTTGAGGAATCGAGCATCTAAAACAATAACGTTGTTAAAATGAAGATGTGTCAGCGCTGTGAATCACATAGAATGTTTTTAAGTCGATCTTGGTGGAGATACATCACGGATAACAGTAAATGTATGCATCATTTATTTTCCTCTTTTTTATACAAAGCGCCGTGTCTGAATGTGACAGACAATAAAATCTCGCTTCCCCATGAGCCAATATTTATTTGATTTCTCTGTGACTTTTAAAAACTGTATAAATCGAGAACCCAAGCGTCGTCGGACGGCCGGAAAAGCAAATGAGGCGTCGTGCCCATCACACAGTCTATTCAAATGATGAAATACATATTGCTACATAAAGAATCGTTTGCTTTTCAGGACCGAAAGGCGTTTCTCCTTCTTGCAGAAGGATTCATTTAAAAGCAGATAAATGGAAATTAAAATTAAAGTTTTAAAAGGAAGGTCTGTAGTCACGGCATGCGTCTGACATGCTACAAAGTCTGTGGTGTCTGGCTGGACGTTTGGTGCAAAATTTGGGTTATTTAAATTTTTTATCTGGACAATTTAAATGCAGAATTCAGAGAAACATATCTAATTTAATCACTGACTTAATTTGTAAGTTTACCTTGTAAGAAAATGCCCCGGGAAATACCATAGACTCGATCCCAACTACTGGGGCTGTTACGTTTGACTGTTCCTTGGTTAATGGCAATGTATGTGTGTGTCCCGCTTGCCTGTCATGATGGTGTTACACTTTCCCTAAACCAGTGGTTCCCAACCCTAGTCCTCAAGTCCCCTAACAGGCCAGGTTTGCAGGATATGTGAAGCACAGCACAGGGGATATGATTTGCTGCTCAATGATGGCAGGATTCAGTCTGCATTTCCCCCAAAGGTATCCTTAGGCCTGCTAAGGGGACCTGTGAGGACCAGGGTTGGGAAACACTGCAAAATCTTACCCCAAACGTCAATCCAAACTCTAATGTCTAACATGTCACTCTTTATTTGGATGCCGGATGTGCCTCGTTTTTCTGGTCACATATTACCAATTCATGCAGATGTGGAGCACAAGAAAGGAGCGGTCGTATAACCTGGCCATCAGTATACTTATTATATACACTGATCAGCCATAGCATTAAACCCACTGACAGGTGAAGTGAGTAACATTGATTATATGGTTACAGTGGCCCTGTCACGGGGAGGGATGCAATGTCACAGGGTGGATATATTGTCATGGGGAGGAATGTAATGCCACGGGGTGGATATATTGTCACGGGGAGGGATGTAATGGCACGGTGTGGGATGTTGTCACGGGGAGGAATGTAGTGTCACGGTGTGGATATATTGTCACGGGGAGGGATGTAATGTCATGGGTGGATATATTGTCACAGGGTGGAATGTAATGTCACAGGGTGGAAATATTGTCATGGGGAGGAATGTAGTGTCACGGGGTGGATATATTGTCACGGGGAGGGATGCAATGTCACAGGGTGGATATATTGTCACGGGGAGGGATGTAATGTCACGGTGGATATATTGTGACGGGGTGGATATATTGTCACGGGGAGGAATGTAGTGTCACGGGGTTGATATATTGTCACGGGGAGGGATGTAATGTCACGGGGTGGATATATTGTCACGGGGAGAAATGTAATGTCACAGGTGATATATTGTCACGGGGAGAGATGTAATGTCACGGGGTGGATATATTGTCACAGGGAGGGATGTAATGTCACGGGGTGATATTGTCACGGGGAGGAATGTAGTGTCACGGGGTGGATATATTGTCACGTGGAGGAATGTAATGTCACGGGGTGGATATATTGTTACGGGGAGGAATATGTCACGGGATGGATATATTGTCACGGGGAGGAATCTAATGTCACGGGGTAGATATATTGTCACGGGGAGGAATCTAATGTCACGGGGTGGATATATTGTCACGGGGAGGAATGTAGTGTCACGGGGTTTGATATATTGTCACGGGGAGGAATGTAATGTCACGGGGTGGATGTATTGTCACGGGGAGGAATGTAATGTCACAAGGTGGGATAAATTGTCACGGGGTTGATATATTGTCATAGGGTGGGATATACTGTTGCAGGGTGGGATATAGAAACATAGAAAAATGTCGGCAGATAAGAACCTTTCGGCCCATCTAGTCTGCCCAATTACATGGATACTTTACCTGGATTTATCTTTTGTTTAGGATAGCCTTATGCCTATCCCATGCCTGCTTACATTCAATTACTGTTTTGGCCTCTACCACTTCAACTGGCCTCTACCACCACCCTCTCAGTAAAATAATGCTTCCTGATGTTACTTTTAAACCTTTGCCCCTCTAATCTAAGACTATGTCCTCTTGTTTTGCTACTTTGTTTCCGTTTAAATATACTCCCTTCCTCTACCTTGTGGATTCCCTTTACGTATTTAAATGTTTCTATCATATCTCCTCTGTCTCGTCTTTTTTCCAAGCTGTACATGTTAAGATCATTAAGCCTTTCCTGGTAACTTTTCTCCTTCAAGCCGTACACCATTTTAGTAGCCCTTCTCTGAACTCTCTCTAAGATGTCTATATCCTTCGAGATTTGGTCTCCAGTACTGCACACAGTACTCCAAGTGAGGTCTCACCAGTGCTCTGTACAGTGGCATGAGCACTTCCCTTTTCCTACTGCTGTATTGTTACAGGGTGGGATATACTATCAAGGGGTGAATATATTGTCACAGGGTGGGATAGATTGTCACAGGGTGGGATATATTGTCACAGGGAGGAATGTAGTGTCACAGGGTGGATATATTGTCACGGGGAGGGATGTAATGTCACAGTGGATATATTGTCACAGGGAGGAATGTAGTGGCACGGGGGGGATATATTGTCACGGGGAGGGATGTAATGTCACGGGGAGGGATGTAATGTCACGGGGTGATATATTGTCACGGGGAGGGATGTAATGTCACAGGGTGGATATATTGTCACGGGTAGGAATGTAGTGTCACGGGGTGGATATAATGTCACAGGGAGGGATGTAATGTCACAGGTGATATATTGTCACAGGAGGAATGTAGTGTCATGGGGTGGATATATTGTCATGGGGAGGAATGTAATGCCACGGGGTGGATATATTGTCACGGGGAGGGATGTAATGGCACGGTGTGGGATGTTGTCACGGGGAGGAATGTAGTGTCACGGGGTGGCTATATTGTCACGGAGAGGGATGTAATGTCACGGTGTGGATATATTGTCACGGGGAGGGATGTAATGTCATGGGTGGATATATTGTCACAGGGTGGAATGTAATGTCACAGGGTGGAAATATTGTCATGGGGAGGAATGTAGTGTCACGGGGTGGATATATTGTCACGGGGAGGGATGCAATGTCACAGGGTGGATATATTGTCACGGGGAGGGATGTAATGTCACGGTGGATATATTGTGACGGGGTGGATATATTGTCACGGGGAGGAATGTAGTGTCACGGGGTTGATATATTGTCACGGGGAGGGATGTAATGTCACGGGGTGGATATATTGTCACGGGGAGAAATGTAATGTCACAGGTGATATATTGTCACGGGGAGAGATGTAATGTCACGGGGTGGATATATTGTCACAGGGAGGGATGTAATGTCACGGGGTGATATTGTCACGTGGAGGAATGTAATGTCACGGGGTGGATATATTGTTACGGGGAGGAATGTAATGTCACGGGGTGGATATATTGTTACGGGGAGGAATATGTCACGGGATGGATATATTGTCACGGGGAGGAATCTAATGTCACGGGGTAGATATATTGTCACGGGGAGGAATCTAATGTCACGGGGTGGATATATTGTCACGGGGAGGAATGTAGTGTCACGGGGTTGATATATTGTCACGGGGAGGAATGTAATGTCACGGGGTGGATGTATTGTCACGGGGAGAATGTAATGTCACAAGGTGGGATAAATTGTCACGGGGTTGATATATTGTCATAGGGTGGGATATACTGTTGCAGGGTGGGATATAGAAACATAGAAAAATGTCGGCAGATAAGAACCTTTCGGCCCATCTAGTCTGCCCAATTACATGGATACTTTACCTGGATTTATCTTTTGTTTAGGATAGCCTTATGCCTATCCCATGCCTGCTTACATTCAATTACTGTTTTGGCCTCTACCACTTCAACTGGCCTCTACCACCACCCTCTCAGTAAAATAATGCTTCCTGATGTTACTTTTAAACCTTTGCCCCTCTAATCTAAGACTATGTCCTCTTGTTTTGCTACTTTGTTTCCGTTTAAATATACTCCCTTCCTCTACCTTGTGGATTCCCTTTACGTATTTAAATGTTTCTATCATATCTCCTCTGTCTCGTCTTTTTTCCAAGCTGTACATGTTAAGATCATTAAGCCTTTCCTGGTAACTTTTCTCCTTCAAGCCGTACACCATTTTAGTAGCCCTTCTCTGAACTCTCTCTAAGATGTCTATATCCTTCGAGATTTGGTCTCCAGTACTGCACACAGTACTCCAAGTGAGGTCTCACCAGTGCTCTGTACAGTGGCATGAGCACTTCCCTTTTCCTACTGCTGTATTGTTACAGGGTGGGATATACTATCAAGGGGTGAATATATTGTCACAGGGTGGGATAGATTGTCACAGGGTGGGATATATTGTCACAGGGAGGAATGTAGTGTCACAGGGTGGATATATTGTCACGGGGAGGGATGTAATGTCACAGTGGATATATTGTCACAGGGAGGAATGTAGTGGCACGGGGTGGATATATTGTCACGGGGAGGGATGTAATGTCACGGGGAGGGATGTAATGTCACGGGGTGATATATTGTCACGGGGAGGGATGTAATGTCACAGGGTGGATATATTGTCACGGGTAGGAATGTAGTGTCACGGGGTGGATATAATGTCACAGGGAGGGATGTAATGTCACAGGGTGGATATATTGTCACAGGGAGGAATGTAGTGTCATGGGGTGGATATATTGTCATGGGGAGGGATGTAATGTCACAGGGTGGATATATTGTCATGGGGAGGGATGTAATGTCACAGGGTGGATATATTGTCACGGGGAGGAATCTAATGTCACGGGATAGATATATTGTCACCGGGAGGAATCTAATGTCACGGGGTAGATATATTATCACGGGGAGGAATGTAGGGTCACGGGGTGGATATATTGTCACGGGGAGGAATGTAGTGTCACAGAGTGTATATATTGTCACGGGGAGGAATGTAATGTCGCGGGGTGGATATATTGTCACGGGGAGGAATGTAAAGTCACGGGTGGAAATATTGTCACAGGGTGGGATATATTGTGACGGGGTTGATATATTGTCATAGGGTGGGATATACAGTTGTGTTCAAAATTATTCAACCCCCACTGAAATTGAGTGCTTTGGCCAGTTTGACATTGGTTTTGATCATTCAGTCATCTTGCTTACAATTAAATCAAAGAGGCACGTGTAGGTCAGACAAATATAACATAACATTTATAATGAAATAACCACAAATGTCTTTTCTGTGCTCACATCATTATCAGTTTTATTCAACCCCCAAGTGACATTCAATCTTAGTACTTAGTACAACATCCTTTTACAGTTATAACGGCTTTTAAACGTGAAGCATAGCTTGACACAAGTGTCTTGCAGCGATCTACGGGTATCTTCGCCCATTCGTCATGGGCAAAAGCCTCCAGTTCAGTCACATTCTTAGGCTTGCGCACTGCAACTGCTTTCTTTAAGTCCCACCAGAGGTTCTCAATCGGATTTAAGTCAGGTGACTGCGATGGTCACTCCAAAATGTTCCAGCCTTTAATCTGCATCCATGCTCTAGTGGACTTGGAGGTATGCTTGGGATCATTGTCCTGTTGAAAGGTCCAACGTCTCCCAAGCCTCAGGTTTGTGACGGACTGCATCACATTGTCATCCAATATCTCCTGGTACTGAAGAGAATTCATGGTACCTTGCACACGCTGAAGCTTCCCTGTACCTGCAGAAGCAAAACAGCCCCAAAGCATGATTGACCCCCCGCCATGCTTCATAGTAGGCAAGGTGTTCTTTTCTTCATAGGCCTTGTTCTTCCTCCTCCAAACATAGCGTTGATCCATGGGCCCAAACAGTTCTAATTTTGTTTCATCAGTCCACAGAACACTATCCCAAAACTTCTGTGGTTTGTCCACATGACTTTTGGCATATTGCAGTCGACTCTTCTTATTCTTTGGAGACAGCAAGGGGGTGTGCCTGGGAGTTCTGGCATGGAGGCCTTCATTACGCAGTGTGCGCCGTATTGTCTGAGCTGAAACTTCAGTACCCACATCTGACAAATCTTTTCTCAGTTCCTCAGCAGTCACACGGGGACTTTTCACCACTCTACGCTTCAGGTAGCGCACAGCAGTTGAAGTCAGCATCTTCTTTCTGCCACAACCAGGTAGCGTTTCAACAGTGCCCTTTGCCTTGAATTTGCGAATGATGCTTCCTATGGTCTCTCTTGGTATGTTTAACATCTTTGCAATCTTCTTATAGCCATTGCCCTTCCTGTTTAGAGTAATCACCTCTTCACTTCTCTTCCTGGACCATTCTCTTGACTTCACCATGTTTGTAACCACACCAGTAAATGTCTAGAAGGAGCTGAGTATCACAGTCATTTTAAAGCTGCCTAATTGGTGCTTATTATGCTTTATTGCTGCTCCGTGACATCCACAGGTGTTTTCAATACCTGATTGAAAACACTTGAATGAACCTCTGTTCTTCAGAGTGGTAGTCTTTAAGGGGTTGAATAACTGTGTCAATGAAGAATTCACAAAAGAAACATTTACTACTGTATTACAAAACCAATTGATGTCATTTTAGTTGCATATGGTTCTTTAAAAAGTCCTTGTAGGATTTCATTCTGAATACAATTACAAATGTACAATAAATTCCCTAAAACCCTTTACAGCATTGGGGGTTGAATAATTTTGAACACAACTGTATTGTCACGGGGTTGATATATTGTCACAGGGCGGGATATATATCATCATAGGGAGGAATGTAGTGTCACAGGGTGGATATATTGTCACGGGGAGGGATGTAATGTCACAGTGAATATATTGTCACAGGGAGGAATGTAATGTCACGGGGTGGATATATTGTCACGGGGAGGGATGTAATGTCACAGGGTGGATATATTGTCACAGGGAGGAATGTAGTGTCACGGGGTAGATATATTGTCACGGGGAGGGATGCAATGTCACAGGGTGGATATATTGTCACAGGGAGGAATGCAGTGTCACGGGGTGGATATATTGTCACGGGGAGGGATGCAATGTAACAGGGTGGATATATTGTCACGGGGAGGGATGTAATGTCACAGGGTGGATATATTGTCACAGGTAGGAATGTAGTGTCACGGGGTGGATATAATGTCACAGGGAGGGATGCAATGTCACAGGGTGGATATATTGTCACGGGGAGGGATGTAATGTCACAGGGAGGAATGTAGTGTCACGGGGTGGATATATTGTCACGGGGAGGGATACAATGTCACAGGGTTGATATATTGTCATGGGGAGGGATGTAATGTCACAGGGTGGATATATTGTCACGGGGAGGGATGTAATGTCACAGGGTGGATATATTGTCACGGGGAGGAATGTAATATCACAGGGTGGATATATTGTCACGGGCAGAGATGTAATGTCACGGGGTGGATATATTGTCACGGGGATGGATGTAATGTCACAGTGGATATATTGTCACGGGGAGGAATCTAATGTCACGGGATAGATATATTGTCACGGGGAGGAATGTAATGTCACAGAGTGGATATATTGTCACGGGGAGGAATGTAATGTCGCGGGGTGGATATATTGTCACGGGGAGGAATGTAATGTCACGGGTGGAAATATTGTCACAGGGTGGGATATATTGTCACGGGGAGGGATGCAATGTCACAGGGTGGATATATTGTCATGGGGAGGGATGTAATGTCACAGGGTGGATATATTGTCACGGGGAGGGATGTAATGTCACAGGGTGGATATATTGTCACAGGGAGGGATGTAATGTCACAGGGTGGATATATTGTCATGGAGAGGAATGTAATATCACGGGGTGGATATATTGTCACGGGGAGAGATAATGTCACGGGGTGGATATATTGTCACGGGGAGGGATGTAATGTCAGTGGATATATTGTCACGGGGAAGAATGTAATGTCATGGGGTGGATATATTGTCACGGGGAGGAATCTAATGTCACGGGATAGATATATTGTCACCAGGAGGAATCTAATGTCACGGGGTGGATATATTATCACGGGGAGGAATGTAGTGTCACGGGGTGGATATATTGTCACGGGGAGGAATGTAGTGTCACGGAGTGGAAATATTGTCACGGGGAGGAATGTAATGTCACAGGGTGGATATATTGTCACGGGGAGGAATGTAATGTCATGGGGTGAATATATTGTCACAGGGTGGGATATACTGTCACGGGGTGGATATATTGTCATGGGGTGGGATATATTGTCACAGGGTGGGATATATGGTTACAGGGTAGGATATATTGTCACGGGGAGCGATATATTGCTTTGGCGAGTGATATACAGTTGTGGGGTGGGATATGTCACGGGGTGGATACATTGTCACAGGGTGGGATATGATGTCACAGGGTGGATACATTGATACATGGTGAGCAGGGCCGGATTAACATAGGGGCTGATGGAGCAGCAGCTCAAGGCCCATGTCCCAGAATAGGCCCAGAGAAAGGATAACTATCAGGGTAATTCAAAGAGATTCGAAAAGTCACTGCACGTTCGGTGACTTGTCGTTCTCTTCAATTCGGTTTGTTTTGCCGATCCCATTTCGGTGACCCTGCGGTGTATTCAGCAAGCACCACAGGGTCCCCGAATTGCAGGGAAAGGCTGCTGCAAACCTGACGAAAACTCACCGCAAATCCCAGCGAATGCACGGCGAAAACCCGCAAAAACATCTGAATTAACCTGCAGAAAACCACGGAAAAAGCCGAGCAGGAGCCGATCACACACAGCGCAGCCGCCGGAAAAAGCCGACACCGCAGACGAATGCAGTGAATAAATTAGGAAAACAGTTTGCTTGAATGTTTGAAAAGTGAAATGCTGTTTGCAAAGAAACTACTAAGCGAAAATTTCTGAAATTGACATATGAGGTCCAGGGAATGATAATAAAGAGGGCTGTTACAGAAAAAATAAGTAAAGTTTAAAAAAAAAAAAATCTGACTTTTTTTAAAAAAAAAATCCAGAAAAATGCTTGAAATATCCTAAAAAATCTATATATAAAGAGACTCTTTACTGCAGAATTTTATAATGAACGGTTTATTAGATATTGAATTAAAACCAGAATATTTTTAACATTGAAGCCTATGGGATTCGCCTGAATAAATCTGCCGCATGAAACCACCGAATGGCATGGCATTTCGGGAACCTTTCACTGCTGGTTTTTGTGTTCTCTGAATAGCCGAAGCTTTGCTTCTCTATGGGGAATTCACTGCCCTCGAACAGGTACCGAACAGGCACCGTATGTTCAGGCAATTCGCCAGGATTTGGCGAATTGCCTGCTCTCTGGATAGCCGAATGACGAAGAAAGGTAACCGAACGCTGATTTTCAGCGTTCGGTTACCTTTCTCAAGCAATTTGGATCTCTTTGAATTACCCTGTATGTCTGCATAGATTGGCATTTGAAACCCTGTATCTCCAATTCCATACCAGCTATAGGGTCATGTGATTTATCACTGGAAAGGCCAGATCATGCCTTTCATCTTTCATCAAAAGAATAAACAATTGAATAAATATTTAATAAAAACAGTGAATATTTTTAACATTGAAGCCTATGGGATTTGCCTGAATAAAGCTGTCGAATGAAACCACTGAACATCAGGGCATTTTACTGACATTTCTCTGCTGTTCGGTGTCTGTGAATAGATTAACCATTTTCTTTATGGGGGATTTCACTGCCATCGAAGCTTTTTGAATAGCCGAATGGCCACAAAATTGCACGGTACGGGGAAATTTCAGAGCCAATTTGGCTCTCTTTGAATAACCCTGTATATCGAATAAAATATCTAAAGCCACTCAGATTTGCAGATTTGATGTAGAATCCTCCCTTACCTCTTTCCTGATCTCACTATATCCCTTTTGATTTTTCCTATTTGATAGAAGCCGTTTCTAATTATTTTTAATTTTTATTTCAAAATACAATTAGTTACAGTTACAAGTATTTATAAAGCGCAAACAAGTCCCGTAGCGCTGTACAATGGGAGAGACAGAATAACAAATATACATACAAGTTACACACCGAACAGTAGGAGAGAAGACCCTGCTTGAGAGCTTACAATCTAAGAGGAGAGGGGTGACACACTAGGTCAGGGTGAGTAGACAGCATGAAGTTTTGGGGTGCATGTGGACTGATTGGGAAGATGGAGCAAGAGATGAACAGTGGGGGGATCATGGAGTGAGCCGATAAGCTTCTTTAAAGTAATGGGTTTTCAGAGACTTCTTGAAGGACTGGAGAGTTGAGGAGAGTCTGATGTTGCGGTGGAGGGAGTTCCATAGAAAGGGGGCAGCTCAGGAGAAGTCTTGAAGGCGAGAGATCAGGGTATGTATGGGTAATAAAAATAAACCAGTGAAAAAGTAACACATCAACACAAACACCATCAAAAGGAAAGGGGGGGGGGGGTAGCCTTCCTGAAATGAGTTTTTGCAGGTTAGGATGTCTGGGATATAATATCAGCTTTCAAGCTTTTTCTATGGACGAACAACACTTCTAAAACTGAATCTGCTTGGAATGAGTCATTTTTCTATAACAATTCCTATAAACGGATAGTTTTATACGGACTAGAGCGCCCCTTTTATTCAAATTATTTTTCCCTGACTGCATTCCCCAATCCAAGCCATCCACTTAACACGATTTATAACCTTATTTGAGACATAAAGCACTTTTTAAAACGGCAGTCACTGAAGAAGCCCTCACCTGGGGATTGGCTATTCTCCATAAATAGAGATAAATAAAGGAAAAGGGCAAAAGAGAATTTTTTTGACGTTGCAAAAAAATTAAATAAAAATTGTAGATTTTTTTTTTAGTAATAAAAAAATATTAAATAAGAAATATTTTTTGAAAATGCTAATTTTGGTGATATGTGTTCTTTTTAGCATTGTTTATTAAAATATTTGGCCTTATAATCAGTAAAAAATATTAAATATGCAGCATTTATATGAATTTAGTATTAGTAATCTGTAAGAAAGTGCATTATTTTTCTTCCTGTTGCACATCTACGTTTAACCCATTGATGCACGGAAGGAGAAAAAAAAAATAGCCAAAAACAACAAACTTAATTTAATATTTAATAATGCATCGGAGTAGATAAATGGACATGATTAATATTCAGCTTCATGAAATAGAGGTATTAAGTATTCTGCACCTCGGCTCTTATGTGCATATGTTATATGATGCCGATAGCCAGACTCTGTATTCAGCAAAGAAACATCATGAATAAAACATAAAAAGTGATGACATAAAGTACAAAATTCTACCGGTCTGTCAAAATAAGACAGGGCATGGCATTTAACTATTACAGTGCAAAACTGCGTACCTCTGAATGCAAATATACACGAGCTGCCTTATAAGCTAGTGCTTATGGATATACAGTATCTGACAGAAGTGAGCGCACCCGTCACATTTTAAAAATATTTTATTATATCTTTCCATGTGACAACACTGAAGAAATGACACTTTGTTACAATGCCGGCTGGGTGGAGTAGAGATAACATCACTGCTCTATAACTGTGGAGAGAGACTGTGGAGTCACAGGTTCGATCCCGGCCAGAGCACCTCTCCAGTAAGTATCCTTGGGCAAGACAAATAACGGTACAGACTCGCCACCCAGGACATACTTGAAAACGAGAGAAATCTCATTGTATCCTTCCTGGTAAAATACTTTCCCAAAAAAAAAAAAGTAGTGAGTGTTCAGCTTGTATAAACAGTGTAAATTTATTGTCCCCCCAAAAAAATAACTCAACACACACAGCCATTAATGTATAAACCGCTGCCAACAAAAGTGGCTACACCCCTAAGAGAACATCTCCAATTAGCCACCCCCCCCCGGTGTCATGTGACTCGTTAGTGTTATAAGGTCTCAGGCGTGAATGGGAAGCAGGTGTGTTAAATTTGGTGTTATCGCTCTCACTCTCTCATACTGGTCACTGGAAGTTCAACATGGCACCTCATGGCAAAGAATTCTCTGAGGATCTGAAAAAAAGAATTGTTGCTCTACATAAAGATGGCCGAGGCTACAAGAAGATTGCCAAGACCCTGAAACTGAGCTGCAGCACGGCGGCCAAGACCCTGAAACTGAGCTGCAGCACAGCAGCCAAGACCCTGAAACTGAGCTGCAGCACGGTGGCCAAGACCCTGAAACTGAGCTGCAGCACGATGACCAAGACCCTGAAACTGAGCTGCAGCACGGCAGCCAAGACCCTGAAACTGAGCTGCAGCACGATGACCAAGACCCTGAAACTGAGCTGCAGCACGGCAGCCAAGACACTGAAACTGAGCTGCAGCATGGTGGCCAAGACCCTGAAACTGAGCTGCAGCACAGTGGCCAAGACCCTGAAACTGAGCTGCAGCACGGTGGCAAGACCCTGAAACTGAGCTGCAGCACAGTGGCCAAGACCCTGAAACTGAGCTGCAGCACGATGGCCAAGACCCTGAAACTGAGCTGCAGCACGGCAGCCAAGACCCTGAAACTGAGCTGCAGCACGGCAGCCAAGACCCTGAAACTGAGCTGCAGCACGATGACCAAGACCCTGAAACTGAGCTGCAGCACGGCAGCCAAGACACTGAAACTGAGCTGCAGCATGGTGGCCAAGACCCTGAAACTGAGCTGCAGCACAGTGGCCAAGACCCTGAAACTGAGCTGCAGCACGGTGGCCAAGACCCTGAAACTGAGCTGCAGCACAGTGGCCAAGACCCTGAAACTGAGCTGCAGCACGATGGCCAAGACCCTGAAACTGAGCTGCAGCACGGCAGCCAAGACACTGAAACTGAGCTGCAGCACGGTGGCCAAGACCCTGAAACTGAGCTGCAGCACGATGGCCAAGACCCTGAAACTGAGCTGCAGCACGGCAGCCAAGACACTGAAACTGAGCCGCAGCACGATGGCCAAGACCCTGAAACTGAGCTGCAGCACGGTGGCCAATACCCTGAAACTGAGCTGCAGCACGGTGGCCAATACCCTGAAACTGAGCTGCAGCACGATGACCAAGACCCTGAAACTGATCTGCAGCACGGTGGCCAAGACCCTGAAACTGAGCTGCAGCACGGTGACCAAGACCCTGAAACTGAGCTGCAGCACGGTGACCAAGACCCTGAAACTGAGCTGCAGCACGGTGGCCAAGACCCTGAAACTGAGCTGCAGCACGGTCGCCAAGACCATAAAGCGGTTTAATATATATATCATATATATATATATATATATATAAGGGTTGAGTTCTGTGTAATAACAGATCCAGGATGTGTAAAAGTGAGACAGAGGTCATTTGCATATCTTACCCAGAATTCCTTGCTGCATATGGGGAATGTGGCACAGGAGCTCTGGGATGCAATTCTTTGAATTGCTATGATGTGCAAGTGGCTTCTGTAACATTAAACACACTTATATATATATATATATATTTGGGATATATTCCCAAATATTTCTTACTGTATAATTAATTAAAAATTATTTCACGAAAAAAAAAACACTGGTTCCTGACAATGGTCCATTAACCCCTTAAGGACATCCTGGGAAAAATTCCCCTTAAGGACCAAGGATGTACTATGTACATCATGGTCCTTTAAACTATACTCACCTCTCTGGCCGGGGTCCCACGTCGGACTGGCTTCCTTGAAGCCAGCCCGATTGGTTTTACCCGCCCCAACCATCGCGATGACGTCATATTCAAGCGCCCCCGGCATCTTTAGGCGGACCATTCTCCCTCCCCAACAGCTGCAGCTAGAAAAAAAAAAAAGAGAGGCACCACTGGAGAGGGCAGAGTATGCCAGATCGCCATCGCTCCCGGAGGTGGCTGACATCTTGGATGTCAGCCAAGACTCCGGATCACTCCCACTGACTAACGTCGTTGCCATATGTGGGATGACGTCAGTTGGCCAGTTAACCCCTAGCTGTCAAGTGGAGCTAGGGGAATCCTTTGTATCCCCATATCTTCCGATCTGTGGCAACTAGAGGGTCGTGTTTGGTATCATTGGAAAGGGCCTGATCATAGACTTTCAAATTATACCAAACTAGGTTTGGTGTAAAAAATAATAATAAAAAAAGTGTTGTGTTTTTTTTTAAAAGAAATTTTGTCTGGGTTGTATAATAAAATAGGACTTCAAATCACTTTTAAACATGATGAGCATAAAATGGTCAAAATGAGCTCAGCACACAGAGGTGAAACGGCTCAGCAGTGAATGGAATAAAAAGCAAAAATATGTAAAATTGGGTATTTCTAATTTCAGGACAAAATTTAGAAACTATTTAGGCTAGGGTCAGACTGAGGCAGTGCGAACGCGCGTGCAGGCGCACTTAATCACGGCCGCACTAGCAGCAAATGACGGGCAATGACGGCCAATATACGCTGTACGGTCGCACGAAAGTCCGGCTGCGCAACGCAAGTGGAAAATGAACGCATTTTTTCGAGAACGTAAAACCGCTAGTACAGACGTACAGAGTGCGCTGCGTCCGCTAGCGGTGTGTGTGCGTGAATTGGAGATGTCAGACGCTACTAATGTCCAGCCAACATAACGTCCAGATGCACAAAGTGTTTTATTGATGATCCGTACAAAATCACGGACGAAAAATGCGCATCGTATGACCGGTATCGCGTACTCCGTTAAAAAATACGTCCATTCGTTCGAACGCACTTTTTCACAGACAACGTGAAAATGCGTTCGTCTGACCCTAGCCTTAGCCGGAGTCTTTTTTGGCAGTTGTATATTTTGGGGTTTGAAGTTCGAAAAAGTGTGTATTTTCAATTTTTTCAACATATTTCATAAATGTTTTCATAGTAAATTATACGATATGATGAAAATAATGGTATCTTTAGAAAGTCCATCTAATGACAAGAAAAACAGTATATAATATGCGTAGGTTCCATCAACAAGTAAGAGGTAAATTAGAGCTAAACACAAACGGCACAGAAATGTAAAAACAGCAGTGGGTACTTTCGGGTAGTCAATGGTAAAGGGAGGTTAAAAACACTTGACAGAGGAGATCTGGTCACAAAATACATACAGTATATTGAGTAAGTATGCCACAACATCAGTATACTCCATTACGCAGGTCCTACCTACATAATACATTATATATATATAAGCAAAGCTGCCGTGTGCAGGGAAGCGTGAAAATATGCATTGTATAGTAAAACCTCTGTGTGCAGGGAACGTGAAAAGATGCATTGTGTAGTAAAACCGCTGTGTGCAGGGAAATGTGAAAAGATGCATCGTATAGTAAAACCACAGTGTGCAGGGAAACGTGAAAAGATGCATTGTATAGTAAAATTGCTGTGCTTCAGGGAAACCTGAAAAGATGCATTGTATAGTAAAACCACAGTGCTTCAGGGAAACTTGAAAAGATGCATTGTATAGTAAAACCGCTGAGTGGAGGGCAAACATAAAAATGTGCTTTGTATAGTAAAACCGCTGTGCATGAAGCCCTTAGAATTTAATGTAAAAAATATTTTCTTTTCTATCCTTTTTTTATTGAACCGTTTATTTTTTTAATCCGCAGCAAAAAGCTTTATTGAATTTTTAGAATTTTTTAGGCATTTTTCTGGATTTTTCAGGCGAAGTTTTGGGTTCTGATTTTTTATATTACAGTGAAATTATGTGTATATATATTATGTATTATATATATATATAATCAAGTTTATACCTGCAGAGGACATTTATAATACGTCCTAGCAATTCAGAGAAATGCTTACAGACCTCTTGTGCTACATTCCCCATATGCAGCAAAGAACTCTGGGTAGATATGCAAATGCCGTCCACAGCTTCTCATTTTTTTTGCATCTAGGCTCTGTAATAACACGGAATCAGCTTTGTCCAATGACATGCCATATTAAATGGCTTTTTTTAAGCAAAGGCCAGCAGGTTATGCAACCAGACACAATCACTCCTGTACAGCTGTTTCAGGCTTATTTACCCTCATCAGCAGGAGATAGCATGTAACTGGTTGCTATTGATGCTTAACCCCTAGGGTAAATTAGTAATCATTTCAATTGTAGTGGAGGACAAAAAAAGTGAGATTAAAAGCCTCCACACTGCAAATAATCAAGGTGGGTTCTGTGTTATTACAGATCCTAGAAGCAAAAAGAGTGAGAAGCTGTGGACATCATTTGCATATCCTACCCAGAGTCTGTACAACAGACATGCATAATGGCGAAGGAACAAAAGGGCTGGGGGGCAGCTAAGACAGTAGGCAGTAAAACAACGAGCATCACTTTTCAAAGAGTCGTGAAAATGAGAACTGAACATGTGGAGTGATCCTCAAGTCATCCTTTTGCCTTTGGCCTCTAAACCATTTTTGCTGTTCATTGGGGTCCCTTGAAAACCCCATTATATTACGTTCTCTGTTTTAACGTTCTAGAACACAGAATTTGGTCTATACGTTAGGGTTCCATTATATAAATATCAGTTCGCCATGAAAAGTTGGGAACTCAGGTCAACGCGTCCAAGTTAGGAAGACGCGGTTGAGTTGGCAATTGTTTATGCCTGATGCCTCAGCTCTTTTGGCCTATATCAGGGGCGTCAAACTTATGCCCCCCAGATCTTGATGCCTACAATTCCCAGAATTCTTTCAATGTTATAGATGGTCAGGGAATCATGGTATTGGAAGTTCAGAAACATAAAGGGGGGGGGGGGTTGGAGTTTGACAGCCCTGGCCTAAATATGGTTCCTGGTCCTTCCCAATCCAATTCCAAAAATAAAATGATATTGCCAAAGAGCACGGCGGGCGATGCCCGTTGTGCCGAGGAATCCTGGAGCTCACAGTGTTAACAAAACGTTATTCCTCTCAACGTGTGAATCGATAAAGGTCTGCAGTACTGATGGCACGCTGCATTTTGTCCTTTCTCAGGCGACATCTGTAGGCGATGAGAAATGACTTGCTGGTACCAAGTAAGGAAAGCTGAACACAGAAAACGTTAGCAAGCTCCATGAAATAAATAAATGGCCTCGGATTCTTCTGGTTTTCTTTGTCAACAACAACAACAAAAAAGAATTAAAAAAAAATGTTGAGAAAGTGGAAAATAATGACTTGTGTTTACCCTGGAGGAAACCGGGAGTAATGCGACAGCGTTTCTCTGATGTCTCCATATCACCGCCATCACGATTCGTCAATCCCCGGTAATTTCCCTTTTTGAAATTAAGCTGTGATTAGGAAATGATATCAAACAATCATACGAGGGAAATTACTCCGCAGCCTTTAAAGATGATTGATAAGTCGTGTAATCCTCTTAGCTGATGTCATGTTCATAAACAAATTAAACTTAATGAACTCCTGAAAGACTGAAAATTAGAACTTCACCGGGATCTCTCGAAATGAAGAGGCACCTCATTGGAAAGAATTCTCTACAAGTATGTAATTTGCTTTTTTTTTTTCTTTGCATAATAATTTGATTTCCTGGTTCCTCCGCCACCAGAATTTGTAATGCCAGTGTACCGGGGATCTACTCGTTATGGACGCTGGGACACTTTCAGGGTTTTTCAAAAAGCACCGAAATGTCGCCAACAGGGTGCAACAAGCGCGAGAACAAGCAGGGCCGGTGCTTCCACTAGGTAAGCTAGGCAACGGCCTAGAGTGCACTGTTACCTAGGAGTGCAGCAGGCCCTAACCTGGGTTCCATTATTGTACCCCTTCCTCATGGTTTGCTTGTGTAGCCTGGTGGTGGCGGCTCGCAAAGCGGACCCCCGCTAGCGCGCAGAATATCTTATGGTGATGTGCGGGCACCACAAGAGGCAGAAGAAAGAAAGAGGCAGAAGAAAGAAAAAAGAAAAGCACGAAAGTAAAAAAAGGCTAGAAAGAAAGAGAGAAAGGAAAAAAGGGGCACAGAAGAGGCACAGAGGGCAGGAAGAAAAAAAGAGGCAGATGCGAAAAAGAAAAAAGGGGCAGAGGCAAGAAAGAGGAAAGAAAGGCAGATGAAAGAAAAGGTGAATGAAAGAAGCACAGAAGAATGAAAGAGGCACAGAGGGCAGGGGAAAGAAAAAGGCACGAACTGATCTCAGGCCCGATCAGTGGAGGGATATCATGGGCACCGAACGACTGTTTGCGGCCCCCGTGCACAGTGTGTGTCACCCCCCCTCCGCAGTGTGTGTGTGTCCGTCCCCCCCCCGCATTTCAACATTTGCCAATTTTTTTCTGGAGGGGCGCAAGTAGCTGGTCTTGCCTAGGGTGCAAAATAGTCTAGCACCGGCCTTTGGAACAAGCCTCCAAACACATTAAAAAAAAAACGCTGCGAAACTGCGATCTGAAAAAACACTGTAAAACCACCAAAAACCTGCCGAATGCAACCACCAAATCCTTGCGATAAAAGCCGATGGCCAAATGTCGCCAAACAGAGCGCCGACCAGCCACTGGAAAGAGCTGACAAGCCGACAAACAGGTAAACCCCCTCCAAAAACATCTGCAACTTTTAAAAAGCGTTTGGGAAAAAAACTAGTGCACGAAAATGTTTGAAAATGACATATAAGGTCCTATGAATAATAATAAAAAGGTCTGTTACATAAAAAAACAGCTATTTTAAAAAAATTCTGTAAAAAAATTTCACCGAAAAATGCCTAAAAAAATAAATATTTTTATAAATATTTAATAACAATCAGGATTCGCCTGAATAAACCAGTCGACTGAAACCACCGAAAATCAGGGCATTTCACTGACATTTCTCTGCTGTTCGGTGTCTCTGAATAGATTAACCATTGCCTATTGAACAGGCACCATATTTCACTGACAATTCGCCAATATTTGGCAAACTGACATCTTTTTGTATACCCAAATGGCCATGAAATTGCACCGTACGTGGGAAGTCACTGTTTGGTGCAATTTCTGAGCCAATTCAGGTCTCTTTGAATAACCCTATTAGAATTCTTCTATTTTTCTATATTTATTATTATTATTATTCTTTATTTATAAAGCGCCAGCATATTCTGCAGCGCTGTACAATAAGCACAGTATAGACAGGGTTACAATACATTGAACAACATTTGACAAACAGTACAGGAGGAGATGAGGGCCCTATTCCCGTAGGAACTCACAATCTGGGAGGGTTGGGGTTGGAAACAGGAGGAGAGGACTGTAAGGTGAGAGTGATGGTTGCGTCAGTGAGTTGGGTTGTAGGCTTCCCTAAATAGGAATGTTTTAAGGGAGCGTTTGAAGGAAGAGAAGTTAGGGGAAAGTCTGACAGTACGAGGGAGAGCGTTCCAGAGAGTGGGGGCTGCGCGTGAGAAATCCTGCAGTCTATCATGGGAAGAGGTGATGCGGGGAGAAGCTAGGCGCAGGTCACTGTTTGACCTTAGGTAGCGGGCTGGGGTGTATTTGGTGATTAGTGAGGACAGGTAGTGGGGAGCTGAGTTAGTGAGGGTTTTGTAGGTAAGGATAAGGATTTTGAACTTAATTCTGCAGTGGATGGGGAGCCAGTGAAGGGACTCGCTGAGGGGAGCGGCAGAGACAGAGCGGCGGGTGAGGTGAATTAGCCTGGCGGAGGCGTTCAGGATGGATTGTAGGGGGAGAGGCGGGACAGAGGGAGGCCAGATAAGAGATTATTGCAATAGTCGAGTCGGGAGATTACCAGGGCGTGTATGAGTTGTTTTGTGGTGACAGCGGTAAGAAATGGCCGAATTCTGGAAATATTACGCAGTTGGTATCGGCAGGAGGAGGAAAGAGACTTGATGTGGGGGATGAAGGAAAGAGCAGAGTCAAGTGTAACTCCAAGACAGCGAACTTGGTTTGATGGGGAGATGGTGATACCCTCCACCGTGATAGAGAAGTCAGGAGGTGGGGAGGCATTGGAGGGAGGAATAAGTAGGAGTTCAGTCTTTGACATGTTGATCTTTAGGTGGTGGGAGGCCATCCAGGAGGAGATGCCAGATAAACAGTCACTGACTTTTGAAAGGACAGGGGGAGAGAGATCAGGGGTAGAGAGGTAGATCTGAGTGTCATCAGCGTATATTTGTATATTTGTTTATTTACATCAACTTTAAAAGTATCCTCTTAACTATTGTTCCTCTTTTTTTTCTCTGTGTATGTACTGTTTTTGACTGGTTGTAGATATGCTGAAAAATCACCCTATTGGCTGGCACCAACTTTAGGGAGGATAATAGGAGGCACACGGGGTGTTCCCAGGGCCGGTGCATCCATTAGGCCAACTAGGCTGTGCCTAGGGCCAGGGCCGGATTAAAATAGGGGCTATTGGAGCAGCAGCTCCAGTCCCATGCCCCATAATAGAGAAAGTTAGCTATGCCTGCATCGATGGGCATTTAGACCCCTCTATTTCTGAATCCATAGCAACTACAGGGTCATGTGAGGTATCACTGGAAAGGCCAGACGTGATCATATTTTATGTAGCAATAAAAATAAAATAAATATTTTACATTTTTCTTTCCAACACGGCACCGTTGTTCACTTTTAAGGTATAAAGTGAACAATGATACTGCACTAACTCAGCATCTCATTTCTCACGCCACCAACAAGTGTGTAGGCGATGGCACAATCCGTTATTACGCATCGTTTCATCAAAAACCGAAACCGCCACACTGCAACGACGAGCACTGGGTGGACTTTGGAGGTCTCTAAACTTTACACTGCACAAGGTCAAGTGAGGCGTCATTGGACAGGACAGAGTCTGGCCTTTGCATTGATACCAAACAAGACCATGTAAACTCTAACAGAAGAAAAAAAACCTTTATTTTTAGTTCCAAAGCGATGGCGTTGTCCATCTGTCACGTATAAAATGAGCAATACCACTGCTCATACTCACCTTCTGATTTCCCACGCTGGGTACAAGATCAGTATTTTATACATAGGGGGTTATTAACATTTGTTTCTTCTGACATTTCGAAGCTCCCTCGTTCCCTGCACTTTGGGGAATCAAATTTCCCCACCCTGCGGTGAATTCAGCATTCACTGCAGGGTCCCCAAAGAACAAGGAATCGGACGCCGAATGCCACCGCAAACCCGCCGGCCACCGCTGCCAACCCCACTGAACATCTGTAGCAAACACGCCTGGCAGCTCCCTATTTTACAGCTAATTGAAGTGCCTGGATTTCCTGGTTTTCTATACACACTTTAATTCTGACCTACATATGCACTATATACTGCAATAGAAGTGCCAACAAATGCCGAAGTACTTAATAAAGGGTGGCAACATCTCCTACAGGACCAGCCATTCCCAAACAGTCATCTAAATTGAAAAATGTACAGGCACTCCAAGCGTCAAAGTCAAGGCAACTTTTAGGCTGGGGTCAAACGTACGCAGTGCGAACGTGCGTTTAGCCACACTTTATTACGGCCGTGGTAGCAGCAAATGACGTCCAACGCAGTCCCACAAACGAAGTATGGCCGCACGAAAGTTTGGCCGCGCAACGCAAGCGGCAAACGAACGCATTTTTTGCGAGAACGTCGAACCGCTAGTACTGACGTACAGAGTGCGCTGCGTCCGCATAGCGGCGTGTGTGCGTGATTAGGAGACGTCAGACGCTGCTCATCTCCGGCATAACATAACGTCCAGACACCCAAAGTTTCCTGGCTTGGATCCGTAAAAAATCACGGCCGGAATTGCACATCATATGACCGCTATCGCGTCTTCCTTGAAAAAATGTGTTCGGGCGCACTTTTTGATGGTGGACGTGAAAAATGCGTTCGTCTGACCCTAGCCTTATTGGAACAACGTCATATAGGGAGACAATGTTTTGACTCTAGTCAAGTCTTTTATGTGGATGTTCCTCACCGGCTGCTTTGGACCATTGAGTACCCGGGCTGAATGAGATAATGACGCGTACAACTCTGTATACTAAAAATGTAAGCAAAAAGTGTTTTATGGGTAAAATACCTCTTTAATGTTTTCATAAAGCAAAAAATGCGTATACAGGTTTAGGGGCGTGGTGGGGTTATGTCATATAAAAGCATCACCATTAATGTATCACCAGGTTCTAAACATGGAGGAAACAGGAAGAGCATTCCACGCAGCACCATGGTGAATCCTCGTAGTCAGTCATTCCCCCCAGGTTTGCCCGTGAGATGTCACCTCTGTGTCTTCTTTACCATACCAATGTATAATAATTAGATGGCGACGTGTATCTTTATGTGCTTAGATTAACACCCGCTGCCAGTTCTTCCCCTGTATACGCAGTCACATTTAATAACGCTTCAACACGAAACAATGTCTCAGGGGCCATCAACGGCTCATCGAGTCGGCAGGACTTGATAATACACTTCAGCACGTACCGGTAATTTATGAAAAATGTGTCATCAGGATTAGATTTAGATCCTACACTCACCTCCCCCAGGTTGAGACCAGATTTACTTTGTGTGTCGGCTTGATGAAGGGTTCCAGGATAAGGCTTTGATGCCATTAATGAAAATGAAAACTGTAGGCGACTATTTAGTCCAAGAAACAAGTCAACAGGAGATAAAAAGGGCCTGGAGCAATGCAACGAGCACATGGATCTCCATTCGGCCGCTAAATCCTGTGCATGATGCCAGGCTAATTACATGGAGGTCGGTAAAGAGTGCAGCAGAGTGCAGTTTAATGGAAACACGGGAACAACACCGTGTCCCTCGTAGAGCTAAAACGCGATTGAACCAGACAGTCTTTATTAGTCCTTAACAAGGAACAGCTGCTCATCAAAGACCTGAATTCGTAAACAGGTTTTAACCCTTTTATCTCAATGCAAGGTAGATCTTGGAGTGTGAAATGACCCCAAAAGACATAGGGCCCTATTACGTTCTTCACGCTAAAACAGGAATGCTAAAGAGTATAGTGTGCCCCTGCAGTTTTCTCCTTAGCGTCCCCGTTTTAGGGCGATATTACAGAGCAGGTGCTACATCAGCAGCCTGCACCGTAACACGGCGCTAAGCCTCGGGATGATCAAGGCAGCGCTACGCAACTCCGCGATCATCCTCTCCATGGAGTCCATAGGGTTCCATTGAGGCTTCCACAGCCGGTCACTTGACCTGCAGAATTTCGTCTCTTGCGAGATCCGATGGGTCGGCAGAGTGATCGCAAAGGGAGACTGGGAGACTTTTTCCCCCAGTTTCCCTCTGCTCCCGGCAGCAAGAAGAAGTGGATCGAGCCACCATTCTGGCTGTGGGATGAGAGGCGAGTATGTGATTTTTGGTGGTTTATTTAGCTGGTGCAAAACCCGTATCAATTAGCGTTAGGACTCTGTAATAACGCTAATTAACTGTTTGCGCTCTCCATGTTAAGCATAGGGAGCACAAAGTACAGTAAGCTCGCGCTGAAAAGCGCAAGATCTGAATCGCTAATGGGTTTTTAGTGTTCGGAATGTAATATGGTGCGCCTGTGCTAGGGCCACCTAAGCTAACGTTAACGCTCACACAGGTGAGTGCTAACGTTAGCGTTAAGAATGCAATAGGGCTGATAGTGTGGCCAAACAGGTACCAGGAAGCCCCCAATGACAAAAGTCAATGTGAACCATTACCGAAACGCAGCTCACTATTTCCAGCTGTATTACCGACCCCCTGTGGGGCTGGCTGAAGGACACTGGTAGCTACCGGCTGGGTAAAGTATAGGTAACATCATGCTCTTCACCCATAAAGGCCTAGTTTTGAATCGCAGGTAGAGACCTCTTCATTAAGAAACCCAATGATATATACTTGCATACCATGCAACATTGGTCGAACAAGGTAGAAACAACTGTAGGGGGATTGCTGCACCTCTCGTGTAGAGGAAACATCCTTGGCATTTTGGCACTGGTGGCCTTTTCTAGGTGATGGCATCTGATTTGGATATGTTTCTGCCTTCACTGTAATGCCTACCATCGAGCTAAAACCTTGTGAGACCTGAACGAGGACCCACCATAGGGCAGGACACTAGTGCTGTTCGCCATTCTAAAAACCCTCACAAACCTCACTCTTAATTATACGTCAATAAAAGTCAGCGAGCAACATCTGAGCATCGCCCTGCAAAAAGAAAAAAGTATGGAATCCACGGAAATAAGCCTTTTGGGGCTCCGCATTAAGCAGACAGATGTCTGCTTCAACGCAAGCACCAGCGCTGCATCCAGCCTCGGGATAAAGAGCAACGAGAGATATTTCCACCATCCCTTGGTCCCTCTGACCTCATTAACTAGTTCTTCTCACTCTTCCCGTGTGAACTTTTTACAAGTAAAAGATATGATAAACCTACGCAGTTGCGTTTTTTCTTTATCATTTCTCAATATAAAATAAAGCCATTACGGCATGACAGAGTACGTAGAGCGGCATCAGCCGTGTCTCTCGCGGCCAGAGGCTAACTTCAGGCTGTGTTTATACATAGATCTGTAATTGCTGAGAGTTGTGGGTGTTATTTTCAGGGTTCATGGTGATTTTATATTGGCTTTGATATTAAATTATCGATTATTTATATATATGATTTGTGACAGTGTGATTAGGGGCAGGGTAATAGACAACAGGTTTATTAGCAGGCAAATGGAGAATCCCTTTTTCCCCTATAGGGTTAACTCACAGCGGATGCCTGATTAAGACCGCCCTGCCCTTATAGGCTCTGTGGTTCCCTCTGAGAGGGTAATCTTGATGCTGGGCGGAGGAGGGAAGGAAGCAAAAAACCCTGAAGCAAAAGGAAAGCACATTTTATTTTGTTTATTGGTAAGCAGCTTAGCCGCCCAATATTATAGGTAGGAATACTAAAGGGGTTATTAAAAAAAGCAGAGAAATTCCGCCGGAATTTCGATGCTCTTTCGTTCCCCGCACTTTGGGTAATTCAGCATTCACTTCAGGGTCCCCGAAGTGCAGGGAAAAGCCGTCGAAAGCATCCGAAAAAACGCTGAAAAAGTTTCCGATTCATACGGAAAACCCACTGCAAAACCGCTGAAAAAATGTTGAACGCACCTGATGATCCGCTGCAAAACCCCGTACGCGTATGAAAAAAGCCAACGATCCGCTGAACAGAGTGCCAACCAGCCGCCGGAAAAAGCTGACGAACGGGGTAAAAATAAAAAAATAAAAAAACCACACGCACCGCAACTTTTAAAAGCCGTTTGAAAATGAATAAATAACTGTACAAAAATGCCTGAAAATGACATATAAGAAGGTCCTATGACTACTAAGAAAAGGTCTGTTACAGAAAAAGAAAATGCTATTAAAATAATAATAAAATAAAATCGGAAAGAAATCCTAAAAAATGCCTAAAAAAGAGACTTTTTATGCAGATTAAACGAATAAACGGTTTTAAAAATATTCAGTAAAAACGGGAATATTTTTAACATTGAAACCTACGGGACACGCCTGATTAAACCTGCCGAATGAAACCACCGAACATCAGGGCATTTCACTGACAATCCTCTGCTGTTCGGTGTCTGTGAATAGATTAACCATTGCTTTTCTATGGGGATTTCACTGCCGCTGAACAGGCACCGTATTTCGCTGACAATTCGCCAATATTTGTCAAACTGCCAGCTTTGTGAGTAGCCGAATGGCTACGAAATTGCACCGTAAGGGGAAATTCACTGTTCGATGTAATTTCGGAGCCAATTCGTCTCTATTTGAATAACCCCTTAAATGTTTAGTTAGACTCCGCATAAGGAGTAGGCGTTTGACTTAAACATTTGTTTTATTTTTCCTGTTTATGATGTACCCTGCAAGTTCCATGGCTGCATAACAAAGAAAAGTGTGAGCAACTGATCCCTTTGTCCAGGGGCTATATAACAGTATTTTTACACTTACACAAAGGGGGCAACATGTTTTTTTGTAACGAGTTACTGATTTTGGCCAACATCAGCATCATTTTTGCCAGTGAGGGCCAACGAGTCCAATTCAGCTGTCCGCGAGTGACCTTGGGTTGTTGCGTCCCCCAAGCCATCTAGCATGGCATCGCACTGGCTTGTGAGGCGCCTGCGCAACAGTATATTTTTGACCCAGTAAAGTGGATCTCGTTTGCATATCTTACCCAGAACCCCCTGCTGCATTCTGGAATGTGTAGCAAAGGAGCTCTGTGGGAAGTCTCTGATTTTCTTTTTTGGAGGTTATTTACATAGAATTCTGTATCGATACTGTAAATTCTAGAAGATTGGATGAGGATAGGGCTGCAAATATCTAAATTGGGGATCTCAAACTCTGCCCCCCCCCCAGATATTGATGGTCTACATGCACTAGCGTGCGCAGCCCGTTACAGTATGGTGTGCACCCATGGAACATTTATCATTTGAAAGATTTTGCACAAAAATTCAATTTTTCATTAGAACTAACCAGCCTGTAATCAGACACAGTTTTTATGTTGTCCATCATGAACCAGATAAGGGACGTCTAGAATGTCAATTTAAAGGAACAATCTACACATCGTGACCACTTTATATTTTTAAAAATGGTCAGGATGTTTGTAATGCCCCACTGCTACCCCCCCTTTCTGCCCCCTCTTTGACAAAAAGCTGGGTGAAGCAGAGGAGTTTCTTCCACCCCCACCCAGCATCACCAGCAGCCAGGAAATTTGAATTTCCCGGTTACTACTCGGTTACTTCTAACGTCAGCACGCAGGGAGTGCGCCGACGCCACTATTCCTGAGACCAATCACATTAGAGATTGGTCTTGGAGATGTCGTGATGGATCCTGATGATGCACTGTCGTGATGTGTGTAAAGTTTGCAAGTCTCGTTGCGGGGTGTAATTTGCAGTTAGTACGCTACTCAAGTAGCGCTGGAAACGGAAAAGCCTCAGGGACTTCTGGGTTCAGGGAGTCCCTGAGCCGAAGAGGAGGAGCTACGCGTGACAAGGGATAAAAGCTGAGTAAAATTGGGCAAAATTGGGCTAATTTTTTTTTTAAATAATAATTATTGGGCTGAGGAGGTTGACAGCATCTGCCCAATAATTATTATTTTTAAAAAATTTAGTCCAATTTTTTTAGGGCAAAAAAAAAAGGGAGTGTTCCTTTAAGAGGTCGAAGAGGTCATATAAAATATTAATGCGTGGATACGTAACTCCAGTGTCCTTACACCGTATGGGGGTATCTCCCAGTGATTTTTGCTGGCGTGATTGTGGTGAGAAAGGTACCTATATACACATGTGGTGGGAGTGCCCGGTTGTGCAATGTTTTTGGAGGTTGGTGCATGGTAAATTTTGGGATATTTTTCAACGCCCACTGCCCTGGGATCCTTGGGCTTTCCTCCTCTCTCGCCCTCTTCCTACGATGTCCTCCGCAGAGCAGCAACTGTTTAATAGAATGGCTTTAGCTGCCAGGAGAGCCTTGGCGGCTGTATGGCGCCAGAGGTCTTTCATCCCGTCTTGGGATGTTGTAGCGGATAAGATTGATGACGCCTGTCTCGTGGATAACCTTACAGCCAAGGTTAGAGACACGGTGCACTCCTTTTCTAAGGCTAGGGTCAAACGAACGCATTATTCGCAGCGACCGTAAAAAAGTGCGTCCGAACACATTGACGTATTTTTTCATGGGATGCGCGAAAATGGTCATACGATGCGCATTTTCGTGCGTGATTTTTTTACGGATCGTCAATAAAACACTTTTGCGTCTGGACGTTATGTTAGCCGGACATTAGCAGCATCTGACGTCTCCTAATCACGCACACACGCCGCAATGTGGACGCAGCGCACTCTGTACGTCAGTACTAGCGGTTCTGCTTTCTCGAAAAAATGCACTCATTTTCCACTTGCGTTGCGCGGCCGGACTTTTGTGTGGCCATACTTCGTATATTGGCCGTCATTGGCCGTCATTTGCTGCTACTGTGGCCGTGAGTAAGTGCGCCTAAACGCACGTTAAAAAGGCGTTAGTCTGACCCCAGCCTAAAACGTGGTCGTTATGGACTGAGTACCGGCCTCCTTGAATTGGACGTGACCTTGGCTGTCTCCTATCCCTTTGATAACCCCTTTTTTGCCGATTGTCTATGCTTATACTCCAACGCCCCACCCCAGTAATGGATGCTTTATTAGTTTTTCTTTTTCTTTTATTTTTGTTTTTCTTTGGTAGTCTTGTTTTAGATTTTCGTATTTTTTGTGTTTTTTCTTATTCCCGATATTATCAGGTTATTGTTGTTATTCTGAAAATGTACGGAGTTGCACCTTCGTGATCTGTATACGCTGCTGTGTGTATTCTGCATATGTCTTATTTTGATTGTGCAATTCTCAAAATAAAGAATTAAAAAAAAAAAGAAGTCGAAGAGGACTTCTTCACCCAACATTAGGGTGTGCTTCGGCACGGGTGCCGGACAAAATCCCTACAGCCAGGTTCCCTAATGCCAACATCCCGACGGCCAACTTCCTGACAGAACAAGTGCCGGACATACCAACTTCCCTACACAGCCAACTTCCAGACATCCATAATCCCAGCGGCTAACCCTAATACTAACACCCTAACCCTAGGTTTAGGGGGAGTTAGGGCTAGGTTTAGGGTGGTTAGGGCTAGGTTTAGGGGGTTAGGGCTAGGTTTAGGGGGTTACGGTTAGGACTAGGTTTAGGGGGGTTAGGGCTAGGTTTAGGGGGTTATGGTTAGGGCTAGATTTAGGGGTTAGGGAGAGGGCTAGATTTAGGGGGGGTTAGGGTTCGGTGGGTTAGGGCTAAGTTTAGGGGGTTAAGGCTAGGTTTAGGGGGTTAGGGTTAGGGCTAGGTTTAGGGGGGTTAGGGCTAGGTTTAGGGGGTTAGGGCTAGGTTTAGGTGGTATGGGTAAGGCTGGGGTCAGACCAGCGCACTTTTAACGTGCGTTCTGGCGCACATAATTACGGCCGCACTAGCAGCAGATGACGGGCAATGACGGCCAATATACGACGTACGGACGCACAAAAGTCCGGCCGTGCAACGCAAGTGGAATTTGAACGCATTTTTTTGAGTACGCTGAACTGCTAGTACTGACGTACTGAGTGCGCAGCTGCGGCATAGCGGCGTGTTTGCGTGATTAGGAGATGTCAGACGCTGCTAATGTCCAGCCTACATAACGTCCAGACGCAAAGAGTTTTATTGACGATCCGTACAAAATCACGCCCGAAAATGCGCGTCGTCTGCCCGTTTTTGCGCATTCCGTGAAAAAATACGTCAATGCGTTCGGACGCACTTTTTGACGTTCGTGGGGAAAAATGCTTTCGTCTGACCCTAGCCTTAGGTTTAGGGGGTAAGGGTTAGGGCTTGGTTTAGGGGGGTATGGGCTAGGTTTAGGGGGTTAGGGTTAGTGTGAGCCGCTGGGATTTTGGATGGAAGTTGGCCATCAGGGAATTGTCTGTGTAGGGAAGTTGGCCGTGTAGGGAAGTTGGCCGTCGGGATTTTGGCAGTAGGGAACCTGGTTGTAGGGATTTCGACCCAAACCCACTTCGGCACAACAGGCACACACCCTGCAAGGTCCAAAATTATTTGCATGCAATAAATGGCCAAGAAAGCCTGGGAGTTGTAGTCCAATATCAACTAGGGTGGGCAGAGATTGAGATCCCTATGCTAAATCAAATTTGTGAAATGATTCTAGGGTCTTTAGAGGCCTTCTCCAGACTCAATCCTAACAGGGCCTTCACACAAGGTCTGGGACTATACAAAGTGTGAAATACGATCCCTCACCGGATTATCATGATTGTGTTCTAAATCCCATGTCCGCGTCCTATAAACATGTATGTGCTGGCCTATGGTCAATATTTCTTTTTTTATATATAGATGGTATGTATTCAGTCCCTGTGCGTAATGGGGACATAAATCACTTAATACATGTTGTGCGTTGTTATTTAAATCCATTAATAATGCAGGGTCTGCACCATAGACAAAAATATGTCAGATATAGGACTTGCAATAAGTTTATCCCATTAAATATTCATGCGGGTGTGCAGGTTATGAATTCTCTCAAGAATACTTGTTTTATTTAAGACATCAGAAAAACTCGCGGCTCTTGTGTTTAGACGGTAAGAACGTAAGTATTTTTTTTTTTATTTATTCTCACAGGTTTTATTTTTTTTAATTCTTGTATTAATTGTAATTAATTAATTAGTTGTATTAATGATAATTAAAAGAAACTTTCACTTGCGTTGAAGCAACTGTATCATACAGTGATATCCACCAAATTTGTCCCCAATCCATCCAGTTGGGCATCGAAAGATTTCTGACGCGGAAAATTAGTTGAGGTGGAGAATTTTATACGATTAGGACAAGTAGGGCCCTATTACATTCTTCACGCAAAAACGCACGTGCAACGAGTGAATTTTTGCGCGAAGCGTCAAACGATAACGCGTGTAAATCAACGCTGGTATTACAATCCTCGCACATTTTTTCATCCGTCAAAAAATAACACGCGTAAAACGGACGCGCAAAAACGCACGCAGTAACGTTGTGTACAGAAATCGGTGTGCGGACTGTTTTTTTCACGCGATACGGCCAATCAGAATTAAGAACCACAATTGTCTCATGTTAAGTTTTTGCGCCTGTCAAAGTCAATCTGGGCATATATGCTGTATCAAAAAAAAAATGCACACACAACTTCTCCATTTTATTGGTTTGGGTATGTGTAGAATGTGTAACTATACTTTGCTGCGTATTTTTTTTTTGGGCTGGTGTATTTGGTGTCGGCAGGTTGATAGAATTTGCCGTTAACACCAGCTTTTAGGAGTTGCTAAAATTCTGCGCGCAAAGGCTGTGCGTTACAAACTGCACATAGATTGTAATATCATCTGCGTACCAGCGCACAAACGCATTTGCGCTCACAATGTTAAGTATAGGACGCGCGCAGTACAGCTCGCGCAGCGTTCGCGCAGGTTCACCCGTGGTAGACGTATATTGCGCTGACATTGTAATACGACGTTCAGCGCAAAGGGTTTTGCCCCTCGCGTTAATGCGTTTTTGCTTGGGCGCAAACGTATGCGCGAAGAATGTAATAGGGCCCATAGACTTCGGATGGTCTCCCCCAACTCATGAACAATTATTGCCAAACCTCTTACGATCTTCTATTTTGTATGGTCCATTTAACTATTAATAATTTGTAATAGACATGTGCATGGCGGTATTTTTCGTTTCGGATCTTTTCGAATTGCTTTCCCTTTAGTTTTGGTTCATTTCGGATCGGTATTGATTCGTTTTCCATTTTATAATGATTAAAAACAAAAAGTAACTTAATACAAGAAAAATGCAGGGGACTCTGTGAGATGCCCTATGTCCATTAACCCTTTGCTGGGACATACGGTGTGCCCTGTGAGATGCCCAATGCCCATTATCCCTTTGCTGGGGCATACGCTGTACCCTGTAAGATGCCCAAAGCCCATTAACTCATTGCTTTGTCTTGAAATTAAATATAATTTTATTTTTTTTCGTTTCGGATCATTTCGGATCGCTATTGATTCGTTCTTTCGGACGGATTCAAAATTTCGGACGGTCGAGTATCGTTTTCGGAAATGATCCTGAAATGAAAAATAGTGGATTTTCGGATGAATTTGAATTCGGACGAAGCGAAACGCACATGTATATTTTGTAAGGAGGCCTGGAGCTCTGAGAAGACGCCTTCGTGTTCAGGTTACTCTTTCCCCCCCAACTTCCGCAAGGGCAGCTCTTCTGGTGAGGAGCAGTGATTATAGTGCCTTGCTCAGGGGGTCTTAATAAGGACCTAGGGAAAGCTGCATCTCTAAGGCAAGGCTGTCAGGCTGTCCCCCAAGAAAACAGAATATGATTATAGCTGAGCCACAAATCCAGAGACAGGACTCTCTTTCATACACACTTTTTGGTGGGAAAATAAGCCACCCTAAGAGGGAACACTCCCTGTGCCGCTCTGTCTCCTCCCCATATTTCCTGGTTCAAGTGTGCTTTCTCAACATTGAATCATCTCAAAGTGCATTCCCAACATTGCATCATCCTTTCCCACTGCCCTCTAGCTGACCCTGATGGTGTAATCAAAGCAGAATGATGCAACAGGGAATAAAAAAGATTACATATCTATATAAAGTACTGAACAATCAAGTAGTAACACAAAGATGAAAAGTAAAGTGTATGAAGTGAAGCGGTCGCTACATATACTATTGAAAGAGCGAAAACACAGTTCAAAAGTGAGCGGTAAAACGGGGTTTCATTACATAAAATATTTATGTTTTATGGAATGAACCTTCATTTCGCAGCATCATAGAATGCTCAAAGTGTTCAGCAGGCTGAGACACATCATCTCCACCACGTGACTACACAGACATCCCTGGTGAGATACTTTGATCTACATGAGCAACTCATAGTCATTAGTCACACTTTTTGGATCTAATTTCTACAAAATGTGGCCAAATCTATGCAAATTGCTTGCGCCGTTATAAAAAAAATCCATCAAATATAAAAGATTTATATAAAATATAAGTAAACAGATGACCACAATTTGACACGGGTGGGTCACAGATCTCGATCATAAATGCCGAAACGCTTCCAGGTTTAAAGAGTCTCTTGTCTGACCACAAAACCTGCTCGGATGGTACATTAAGTTAAATATCCCTCTGCCTCTGAGCGCGATGCAGTGCATTTGTGAAGTCGAGCTACGGCTTTCACAAAGAATTAAAAGTTGCTCACTGTTTAATGTTCCGTCTTAACCCTTTCGCTGCTGAGGCATTTCCCGCCTCTGTGCTGAGGTCATTTTTACCGGTTTTGCTCATCATGTTTAACCCCTTCCCGACCGCGGACGTACCATGTACGTCATTGCAGCGGGTCTCTCTTAGACCGCTGACGTACATGGTACGTCCTGCCGTTTTTGAGCTGCTGGAAGCGATCGGATCGCTTCCAGCAGCTCAAACGCCATTGCAGGATGCCTGGGAGTCCAGGCATCCGTGCAATGGCCGTTAGAAGTGCCGGGGCACCATGTGATCGCTCCCGGGAGCGATCTACATCCGGTTGCACCGGAGAGGTGCCCGGCACTTCTACAGAGCGCTGGAAGCGATCGGATCGCTTCCAGCTGCTCTGAGCATATTACAAGGATGCCTCGACATCGAGGCATCCTTGTAATATACTTACCTGCCGCCGGTCCGTCCGTGATCGCTCCCCCGAGCGATCACTTCCGGTAGCGGCAGGAAGTACTGAGTGCCACGAGGTATCGTGGCACTCAGTACAAAATCGATCACTTCAGTGATCAGGTGCTCTGCTGGGTGCCTCGAGGGATCAAGGCACCCAGCAGAGAAAAAAAAGTGTAAAAAAAAGTAAAAAAAAGTAAAAAAAAGTGTGTAAAAAAAGTGTAAAAAAAGAAAAATAAATAAAATAAACTGACAGTTAGGGGTAGGGTTAGGGTTAGGGTTAGGGTTAGGGGTAGGGTTAGGGGTAGGGTTAGGGTTAGGGGTAGGGGTAGGGGTAGGGTTAGGGGTAGGGTTAGGGTTAGGGGTAGGGTTAGGGTTAGGGGTAGGGTTAGGGGTAGGGTTAGGGGTAGGGTTAGGGGTAGGGTTAGGGGTAGGGGTAGGGTTAGGGGTAGGGGTAGGGTTAGGGGTAGGGGTAGGGTTAGGGGTAGGGTTAGGGGTAGGGTTAGGGTTAGGGGTAGGGTTAGGGGTAGGGTTAGGGTTAAGGGTAGGGTTAGGGTTAGGGTTCTAAGGGCAGGGTCAGGGGTAGGGTTAGGGTTCTAAGGGCAGGGTCATCTTGGGGCTGAGTGGGATGTTCCTAGCCTGCCTCATCAGAGAGGCAGGCTAGCAACATCCAATCAGAAGTTAGAAAAAATCAAAATAAAATTTCTAATTTGTCAGGTCAGGCCAATATTTTGTAAATATTGGCTCTGACCTCTGTGATTCTCCCTCCCTCTCCTCACTTGTGTTTTGGTGAGCGAGAGAGAGAGATCAGATTTGACAGGTTAGAGATTTTAGTGAGATTTAGTGAGATTAGAAAAATTGAGGCAGATTTAGAGAGATTTTAGGGAGATTTAGAAGAATTGAGGCAGGTTTAGAGGGATTTAGAGAGATTTAGGTGTTTATTTGTATTTTCTTGTGAAACCCAACGGTTCTTCTAAGAACCAACAATCCGCTTATATATATATAATAATTATAAAATTTTATAATCTATTATATATAATGTCTGAGAGGGTGTACAGCGCCGAGGAGGCATATGCCATCCTGGCGTCAGAATCTGAGGCATCTGCGTCAGACTCAGACCCTCATTTCGACCCCGCTAACTGCTCAGAGGCGTCGCTAGATACATTATCTATGCTGGCTGATGTATCTAGTGATGTTTCTGATGCAGATCCTGGGTCACCACCTGCCAGCAGGAGACGCACAGCTCCAGCTGAGGAGTGGGTAGTGCCTCATCGCCAGAGGCCAGATATCCCTCCTTTCACGGCAAATCCTGGCATCAATATTGATGTTGCAGGATTTACCGCCACACAGTTTTTGCAGGTGTTTATGGGGGATGATTTGTTGGGCCACATCGTGGCCCAATCAAATCTGTATGCCCATCAGCATTGTGCTGCGAAGCCAGACTCCTACTTGGCAAGGCAGCAATGGACCCCGCTAGATGTGCCAGAATTTCTGAAATTCTGGGCACTTACTATGCTGAGGGCATCATAAAGAAGCCCTCAATTCGCTCCTGCTGGAGCAGTAGCCCCATCTGCTCTACCCCCATTTACCTCCAATCAATGTCACGTAGAAGGTATGAAAACATTTTGCGTTTCATGCACTTCAGTGACAACAGCCTGTGCTCCCTAGAGAGCATCCCCAGTTTGACAGGCACCAGACTTTTACATTTTATTCGTACATTTTTATGTTCTACAATTGGTGCTGTATTTTGCCAAAATCTTTGCACACCTATGCATGGGGGGCATGGGTGTACTCAGGAGATCTTGCAGAAAACAACCTGGAGAGTTTTCATGCAGTAACAAACAACAGTGTCTGCTAAGGCTAGGGTCAGACGAGCGTGATTTCTACGGACTGTACGTCCGTGCAGTACGGACATCGTCAGTACGGAAGACGCAGTAGTGGTCACACAGTCCGTTTTTTCACTGACATTTATTTTTTGACAGATGTAGGAGGGACAATAAATTCAATTGCAAAACCATTTTGTCCGTGAAAAATGCAGGACGTATAAATGCAGTCCGTCTGACCACGTTCCATCACTCACACACAAAACTATGCAGACGTTGCGGACGCAGCGCACTTTGTGCGGCCGTTCTAGCTGTTCTACGTTCTTGCCTGCCTTGCGTCCGTGGGCCGCGGCCGTTGT
Organism: Leptobrachium leishanense; assembly: GCA_009667805.1. Taxonomy (NCBI): domain Eukaryota; kingdom Metazoa; phylum Chordata; class Amphibia; order Anura; family Megophryidae; genus Leptobrachium; species Leptobrachium leishanense. The sequence continues at coordinate 446,172,155 of CM019064.1, forward strand.
GCGTCCGCAGTTCAGTGCGGACGTACTTCGTGTGTCGGGCTCCATTGGACTTTATGTCATGCTATCACGGACGTACTTTTAGGCGCGATCACGGACGTGAACACTACGCTCGTCTGACCCTAGCCTAAATCACAGTCCAAAACTACTGTGGGCGTAAAAATCTGAAATTTGAAAAATTACCGCCACACACCTTGTTGCCAAATGTTTTGGGCTAAAACCGTTGCATCCATGGCATCAAAGCACTCCATATGCAATACCTTGGGGTGTCAACATAACAAATATAAACAATTTTCTGGCAATAATTCAAACTGGGGTATGCGGTAGACCCAAAACCAAAGATAGGCCTAGCTGAAGAAATAATCTCAATTTCAACTCTAATGACAAAGTCATAAAAATTGTATTTGAACCTTCCCAAAATCCTGCAAACCTAGGCATGGGGGGCATGGGTGTACTCAGGAGATCTTGCAGAAAACAACCTGGAGAGTTTTCATGCAGTAACAAACAACAGTGTCTGCTAAATCACAGTCCAAAACTACTGTGGGCGTAAAAATCTGAAAATTGAAAAATTACACCACACACCTTCTCAAATGTTTTGGGCTAAAACCGTTGCATCCATGGCATCAAAGCACTCCATATGCAATACCTTGGGGTGTCAACATAACAAATATAAACAATTTTCTGGCAATAATTCAAACTGGGGTATGCGGTAGACCAAAACCAAAGCTAGGCCTAGCTGAAGAAATAATCTCAATTTCAACTCCAATGACAAAGTCATAAAAATTGTATTTGAACCTTCCCAAAATCCTGGCAAACCTATGCATGGGGGGCATGGGTGTACTCAGGAGACCTTGCAGAAAACAACCTGGAGAGTTTTCATGCAGTAAAAACAACAGTGTCTCCTAAATCACAGTCCAAAACTGATGTGGGTGTGAAAATGAAAAAATGACCACCAAACAGTATCTAATTTGTTTGGAGCAAACGGATGCATCCATAGCATAAAAACACTCCATTTACAATACTTTGGGGTGTTAGCTTACCAAATATATGCACGTTCATAAAACTGGGGTATGTAAAAAGGCCCCTAAAAAGAAGATAAGCAAAGAAGATACTGTATGTCAAATTAGAAAATTGACAAGCACATGTCAAAGATTGGCGTAGCACCCAAAAACAACAGAAAATCTATATATATGGTATGGGTGGTATCAATTTACTCAGAAGATGTTGCTGAACATATTTTGGGGTGTTTTTTGGCAGTAACCCATAACTGGATTTGACAATTCATGCCTAAAGTACAATGTGTGTGAAAAAATAACACAAAAAGTGACTACCTGAAAGTTGACAAAGAGCTAGTGCATGGAAAGTGTTAAAATACAACTCTTTGAAGCACCCTAGGGTGTGCCCTTTCTAAAAATATAATGGTTGATGGGGGTAAATTACTTTGGCCGGCTTCAAAAATGTCCCAAATAGGACATGGTGCTGCATGACGAAATGTGTGAAAATTCCAAGTTGGAAAACTGAAATGCGCACCCCCCAAATAAGGCCTTTTAGCCCCAAATGACCCGACATACCTATACATGGGTGGTATCAATTTACTCAGAAGATGTTGCTGAACATATTTTGGGGTGTTTTTTGGCAGTAACCCATAACTGGATTTGACAATTCATGCCTAAAGTACAATGTGTGTGAAAAAATAACACAAAAAGTGACTACCTGAAAGTTTGACAAAGAGCTAGTGCATGGAAAGTGTTAAAATACAACTCTTTGAAGCACCCTAGGGTGTGCCCTTTCTAAAAATATATGGTTTGATGGGGGTAAATTACTTTGGCCGGCTTCAAAAATGTCCCAAATAGGACATGGGTGCATGATGACGAAATGTGAAAATTCCAAGTTGGAAAACTGAAATGCGCACCCCCCAAATAAGGCCTTTTAGCCCCAAATGACCCGACATACCTATACATGGGTGGTATCAATTTACTCAGAAGATGTTGCTGAACATATTTTGGGGTGTTTTTTGGCAGTAACCCATAACTGGATTTGACAATTCATGCCTAAAGTACAATGTGTGTGAAAAAATAACACAAAAAGTGACTACCTGAAAGATTGACAAAGAGCTAGTGCATGGAAAGTGTTAAAATACAACTCTTTGAAGCACCCTAGGGTGTGCCCTTTCTAAAAATATATGGTTTGATGGGGGTAAATTACTTTGGCCGGCTTCAAAAATGTCCCAAATAGGACATGGGTGCATGATGACGAAATGTGAAAATTCCAAGTTGGAAAACTGAAATGCGCACCCCCCAAATAAGGCCTTTTAGCCCCAAATGACCCGACATACCTATACATGGGTGGTATCAATTTACTCAGAAGATGTTGCTGAACATATTTTGGGGTGTTTTTTGGCAGTAACCCATAACTGGATTTGACAATTCATGCCTAAAGTACAATGTGTGTGAAAAAATAACACAAAAAGTGACTACCTGAAAGTTTGACAAAGAGCTAGTGCATGGAAAGTGTTAAAATACAACTCTTTGAAGCACCTAGGGTGTGCCCTTTCTAAAAATATATGGTTTGATGGGGGTAAATTACTTTGGCCGGCTTCAAAAATGTCCCAAATAGGACATGGGTGCATGATGACGAAATGTGAAAATTCCAAGTTGGAAAACTGAAATGCGCACCCCCCAAATAAGGCCTTTTAGCCCCAAATGACCCGACATACCTATACATGGGTGGTATCAATTTACTCAGAAGATGTTGCTGAACATATTTTGGGGTGTTTTTTGGCAGTAACCCATAACTGGATTTGACAATTCATGCCTAAAGTACAATGTGTGTGAAAAAATAACACAAAAAGTGACTACCTGAAAGATTGACAAAGAGCTAGTGCATGGAAAGTGTTAAAATACAACTCTTTGAAGCACCCTAGGGTGTGCCCTTTCTAAAAATATATGGTTTGATGGGGGTAAATTACTTTGGCCGGCTTCAAAAATGTCCCAAATAGGACATGGGTGCATGATGACGAAATGTGAAAATTCCAAGTTGGAAAACTGAAATGCGCACCCCCCAAATAAGGCCTTTTAGCCCCAAATGACCCGACATACCTATACTGGGTGGTATCAATTTACTCAGAAGATGTTGCTGAACATATTTTGGGGTGCTTTTTGGCAGTAAACCTTAAAGTTCACAGTACATGTATTCTTAAATTGCGTTCAAAAAAAAAAAATCACCAAAATTTTTTTTTTTTTAAAACTTTGGCATAGATTTGTGGTAAAATGGTTTGCATGGAAAGAGTCAAAATACCCCAAGTTTAATACCTTGATTTGTGTACTTTAAAAAAATATGTATATGTGGAGGGTTATTCAGGAATTAGTGACAGATATCAGTGTTACAATGTCACTATCACTAGTTTTGAAAATAAACTCTTTGGAAATGGCAAAGTGCTACTTGCACTTATTGTTGCATAAAATAAGGAAAAAAGCGAAGAATATGTAAACATTGGGTATTGCTAAACTCAGTACTAAATTTAGAAACTACTAAGGAATAATTTTTTTTTTGACGGTTGTTGATACATAAGAAATTTGGGGGTCAAAGTTCGAAAAAGTGGTGTTTTTTCAATTTTTGTGTCATATTTCACAATATTTTTTATAGTAAATTATATGAAATGATGAAAAAAAATGGTATCTTTTTATAAAGTCCATTTAGTGACGAGAAAAACAGTGTAAAATATGTGTGGGTTACATAAACGAGTAAGAGGAAAATTTGACGTAAACACTAAGAGCGCAGAAACATAAAAACAGCTGCGGTCACGAACGGACGGATTTGTGTAAAACCGCCCGGTCACTAAGGGTTAAACGTGTTTTGAAGGCTTATTTTAGTATATGAACCCAGACATATTATATATCGTTCTTTCCGTCAGACTCAGTAGATTCATAATATGTCATTATTATATATATACGTTATGTCATGTCTGTATATTATAACAAAAAATGCAATAAAATATGTATTTTTCAATAATTTACAACGTGTAAAGTGTTTTTTTTAACATTTTAACATGCGAGCAATTGCGGTTATATTTTGTATGGGGTGCGCTTGTTAAAAAAATTAGAGATGGGGTCTCGTTACATTTTTTTTTGGGGAAAATTACGCGATTTTTAACAAACGCACCGCATACAAAAATCGTTAGTGCAGCATCATTGTTCACATTATAATTGCAATGGGAAAATATTGCTACACTAACAAACCAAAAAAAAGAAAAAAAATGTTTATTTTTTTTTTTATAATATATTTTTATTTTTAATTTTTATTTTTTATTTAAAAACTTTTTTCACATTCAAGTTTGGTATTGTTGGAACGGCCATGCTCTGGCATTAACCCTAACTGCCACGGATCGGGAGATAGGGAGTTCATTGGAACTCCCTATCTCCACAGTTGGTGGCAGTTAGGGGTTAACTCTAGGACTGGCGTCATCGTGCGTAGCACGATGACGCCAGTCCTCAGGGGGAGTTCCCGGAGGCTTGGCCGACATCCAAGATGTCGGCCAGCTCCGGGAAAAGATCGCGAACGACGGCGCTTTTCAGCGCCGATTCGCGATCCAGCTCCCCAGGGGCTAATGCCGGTACCATTTGGAAGGGCAGGCTGTGCCTTCCAAATGATGCCTGGGTTAACCCCCGCAGAGCCGCCGATCGGGAGGGAGAGAGGTCCGAAGGACCTCCCCCCCTCCCTTTCAGGCGCCTCCTCCGCACATGCGGGGGGGCGCCTGAATTAGGTGTCATCACGCTGCCGCGATGACACCTAATTCTGGCGGCTTGTGGTCCCGGATGCTCGGCTGACATCGAGGATGTCAGCCCGACCGGGGGGGCCAGCGATCGGCCGGAATCCGGCCGAACGCTGACCCAATGGGAGGACGCGCTCAGCGCGTCCTCCGCACAGCAGCGGGAATGCGGAGGACGCGCTGAGCGGCGTCCTCCGCATTGAAGGGTTAAAGCAAAGCGAAATAAGAATAACAATTCCGCATTAAGTCGTTTTGATTTTATGTAATGAAATTAATACTCGCGAATGCAAAAGACAGTCATTTTTGGCAATAACTACCCAGGGCATTAAACGGACTCTACCACGTACATAAGCTGTAACTAGATTACTTGCGCATTACAAACAAAACACATTATAAAACATATGCTGCGGTTTTTTTTTTTCCTTATAAGTATTGCATGTAAAAAGGAAAAATAAAGTTAGGTTTTTATCTCCTATTCCGTTTTTTTGTTCCCATGATGCCACATTTGCTAACAGCTTTGCTTTGTAGCATTGATTTATCTACAGTATTTAACAGTTAATGAGGTCGTGGAGGGAATGTTTAGATAAGGCGGCAAGAGGTCTATTGTTCTCCAGGCTGAGATAAGAGCTGGCAGCTAAATGAGATAAGACAGGGAGTTTAAAAACAATCAAATCTACCCCCCAGTGATGTCCTTAGAATACATCCCACACAATACAATGATGTGAGTAGGTGACTGACCGATTCACTCCATTCTATGGCTAAAGCCACACAGTGAGGAGCAAGTGATGGAAAGATAATGTGGGGGGGCAGTTTACAACACAAAATATAACCCAATGGATGCACCCAGTGACACATATAGAGGAAAATATCACACAATGGATGCACCCAGTGACACATATAGAGGAGAATATCACACAATGGATGCACCCAGTGACACATATAGAGGAAAATATCACACAATGGATGCACCCAGTGACACATATAGAGGAGAATATCACACAATGGATGCACCCAGTGACACATATAGAGGAGAATATCACACAATGGATGCACCCAGTGACACATATAGAGGAGAATATCACACAATGGATGCACCCAGTGACACATATAGAGGAAAATATTTTCTTAACTAAACATACAAGAGAAAAACAAAGCACATGTAAGATATCAGCAACATCAAATAAACACAATAAGGACATTTCATTTTTTGGTGGTACTGGCCCTTTAATGTAGAGATGCTACAAACCAGTTTGTGAGAGCATGACGAGCAGGCAGCGGCATAGGTGGTCTGTCCCATGGTGGGTCCTTGTTCAGATCTCAAAAGGGTTTAGCTTGTTGGCGCCATTACAGAGGAGACTGTTCCATAGGGATGCACCGATACCACTTTTTTAAGACCGAGTACGAGTACCGATACTTTTTTTCAAGTACTCACCGATACCAAGTACCGACACTTTTATTTTATGTCATATGACCACTTTCCAATAAGAACAGACCTCATATAAAAATGCCCCAGCTCACATGTGTATATCCCCTCCGAGATAGATAGATATATCTATCTTAAAGTTGGCTTAAAGTTTGGTGCAGGAAGGAGGGCTTTGGGTTTTTAGAGCACTGGGCTCATTTTGCACTGGGGTACAATCTGTATAGTTGTGATAGATTGCACCTGAATGGAAGAGGGTCTGCTGTGCTAGGGGAGAGGATGGTTAAAAGGTTGGAGGAGACTTTAAACTAGTGGAAGGGGGGGAGGGATACAGTATCTTACAAAATGGAGACAGAGCAGATAGCGGAAGGGTTTCAGTTCAGACTAAGGGGGTGGAGCCGGGGGGATGGGTAATGTCGAACAGTGGAGGCATGTAATGTAAAGTCGCATTCAGCATGTGAGGGTAGAGACAACATTAAATGTATGCTTGCTAATGCAAGGAGCCTCAATAACAAGATGGGGGAACTAGAGGTAATAGCATACACTAAGCAATACGACATTATAGGAATAACAGAAACGTGGTGGGACGAAACGCATGACTGGGCTGTAAACTTAAATGGTTATACATTGTTTAGAAAGGATAGGAAACATAAGAAAGGGGGTGGAGTGTGTTTACATGTAAATCAGGATTTAAAGCCTAATATTACACAACTGGAAAGCGATGAGGGAAATGTGGAATCCTTATGGGTAAATATTTCGTTGGGGAATAAACAGGGAAGTCAACTATTGGTTGGCATATGCTATAAACCACCTAATATAGATAATGATGAGGAAGAACAACTGTTAGAGCAAATTAGGAAGGCTGCACATCAGGGTAGCACTTTAATTATTGGAGATTTTAATTGCCCGGACATTAATTGGGATAGTGGGACTAGTAATTCAGCAAAGGGAATCCGGTTCCTGAACATTTTAAATGATACCTTCATGTCACAACTGGTAGAAACACCAACTAGAGAGGATAACTGTCTGGATCTGGTTATAACAAATAATGTGGATCTTTTCTCAAATATTAATGTAAAAGAACAGTTGGGAAACAGCGACCATAACATGGTGACTTTTGAAATTAACTCAAGAAAACACATTCATAAGGGGCATGCTAAAATATATAATTTTAAAAAGGCCAACTTTATTAAAATAAAGGAAGCTCTCAATGTCATTGACTGGCAGAAACTCTTTCATGGGAAAAACACTGAGGATAAGTGGAATATCTTTAAACTAACACTAGAAAAGTACACGTCACAATATATTCCACTGGTTAATAAATATAAAAGAAACAGACTGAAACCAATGTGGCTAGTAGGAAGGTAACTAAGGAAATGAAAAATAAAAAGAAGGCATTTAAAGCTTTTAAATTTGATAAATCTGAGGCATCCTATAAAGCATATAGGGCAGCCAATAAAGCATGTAAAAATGCGATTAGATGGGCTAAACTAGAAAATGAAAAAGAAATAGCCAAAGAGAGCAAGACCAACCCTAAAAGATTCTTTAGGTACATAAATTCTAAAAACCCAAGAGTGAAAATGTAGGTTCACTAAAATCTGAGTCAGGGTTATTGTTAACTGAAGATCAGGATAAAGCAGAAATTTTAAATGATTATTTCTTCAGTATTTATCAAAGAGAAACCTATAACAGGAGACATGAAATTCATTAATAAAAACTTACTAATACAAAGTGACTGGTTGACTCAGGACAAGGTTTTACACAAATTAAACAATGTGAATGTTAATAAAGCCCCAGGGCCAGATGGAATTCACCCCGAGTACTGAGAGAGCTATGTGTTGAAATATGTAAACCTCTGTTCTTAATCTTTCAAGATTCTTTTCTTTCAGGAATAGTACCAGAGGATTGGAGAAAAGCTGACGTGGTCCCTATATTTAAGAAAGGTTAAAATTTGTGCCTGGGAATTATAGACCTGTGAGCTTAACATCTGTGGCTGGGAAAGTATTTGAGGGGTTACTAAGGGATAATATTCAGGAATTTATTGGAGGTATAATGTAATTGGCAAAAATCAGCATGGTTTCATGAAACACAGATCATGTCAGACTAACCTAATTACGTTCTATGAGGAAGTAAGTAAAAGTATAGATCAGGGGTCGCAGTGGATGTGATTTACTTAGATTTTGCCAAAGCTTTCGACACAGTTCCACACAAAAGGTTACTATTTAAATTAGAAAAAAATGGTCTAGATGAAAATACTTGTTCTTGGATAGAAAACTGGCTAAAAGATAGGGTACAGAGAGTGGTCATAAATGGTACATTTTCAAGATGGACACCAGTGGTAAGTGGTGTCCCTCAGGGGTCTGTTATAGGACCAATACTATTCAATTTATTTATAAATGACCTTGAGATAGGCATTGAAAGTCATGTATCAGTGTTTGCAGATGACACAAAGCTAGGAAAAGTAATACAATGTGAGCAGGATGTTACTTCGCTGCAGAGGGATTTAGATAGATTGGGGGACTGGGCACTTAAATGGCAGATGAGATTTAATCTAGATAAATGTAAAGTTATGCACTTTGGAGTGAAGAACACACAAGCAATTTATACCCTAAATGGTACGGAGTTAGGAAATCCAAGCAGAGGAGAAGGATTTGGGAATAATCATAGACTTCAAACTAAGTAACAATGTGCAATGTCAAACAGCAGCCGCCAAGGCCAGCAAAGTACTGGCATGCATTAAAAGGGAGTTCACTCACGGGATGAAAACATAATTTTGCCTCTGTATAAATCAATGGTCAGGCCGCACCTTGAATATGCCGTGCAATTTTGGGCACCTGTCTTAAAAAAAGATATTATATCGTTAGAAAAAGTGCAGAGACGGGCAACTAAATTAATAAGGGGGATGGAAGTTAAGTTATGAGGAAAGACTAACAAGCTTAAACCTGTTTAGTTTAGAGAAAAGGCGCCTTAGAGGGGATCTGATAACCTTATATAAATATATACGGGGCCATTATCAACCATTGTCTGATAACCTATTCATTAACAGGACTAAACATAGGACAAGGGTCATCCATTTAGACTGGAAGAAAGAAAATTTAGCTTAAAGCATAGGAAGGGTTATTTTACGGTGAGAACAATAAAGCTGTGGAATTCTCTGCCTGTTGAGGTGGTTGGGTCAGAGTCTGTACAGACTTTTAAAAAACGACTGGATGACTTCCTGCAGACACAGAATATTAAGGGTTATAATATTTAATATGTGGGTAAAAGCTTCTTGATCCAAGGAGAAATCTGACTGCCATTCTGGGGTCAAGAAGGAATTTTTTCCCAGTATGTTGCATATTGGCAAGCATTTCAGGACTGGGTTTTTTGCCTTCTTTTGGATCAACAGCAGTAGGTTATGTGGGAGAGGCTGAACCCGATGGACGCATGTCTTTTTTCAGCCTATATAACTATGTAACTATGTAATATATATATATATAATATATATATATATATATATACACACAGAATGCCCCCAGCTCCATGGTATTGCCCCAGCACATGGATACTGCCCCCAGCTCATGGATACTGCCCCCAGCTCATGGATACTGCCCCCAGCTCATGGATACTGCCCAGCTCATGGATACTGCCCCCAGCTCATGGATACTGCCCCCAGCTCATGGATATATGCCCCGACTCATGGATCATGCCCCCAGTCATGGATATGCCCCAGCTCATAGATCATGCCCCCCAGCTCATGGATCATGCCCCCAGCTCATGGATATGCCCCCAGCTCATAGATCATGCCCCCAGCTCATGGATACTGCCCCCAGCTCATGGATATATGCCCCAGCTTATGGTTATGCCCCGACTCATGGATCATGCCCCCCAGCTCATGGATCATGCTCCCCAGCTCAGACCCCAGACCAGACATGGGGCGGCTGTTCGAATGCTCTATCGGCATTCGGACAGCCGCCCCTGGAGCTCCGCGGCATACTTACCTTCCCCGAGCGACGCCAGCAAAGTCTTATCGCGTGCGCTCGTTGAAGGACCCCAGCCGCGATCACGTGGGACTCCCACGTGATCACGGCCGGGGTCCTTCAACGTGCGGAAGCGCGGAAACTTTGCTGGCGTCGTTCGGGGAAGGTAAGTATGCCGCGGAGCTCCAGGGTCGGCTGTCCGAATGCTGATAGAGCATTCGAACAGTCGCCCCAGCCCCTCAGATGCCGGCAAGACGGCTCAATGCCGGCTTCCGGTATTGGGGGAAAATATCGGGGGTACTGCACGAGTACCAAGTACTCCTGCAGTACCCGGTATCGGCACCGATATCGATACTAGTATCGGTATCGGTGCAACCCTACTGTTCCATATGCAAATCATACTGCTATCACCCAGATAGGGCGGCCAAGGAGGTCTACTCTGGGTAGCGATACAGCAACCCCGATCATTTCGGCCTACTTAGGCCTCATCAGAGGGCTCTGACACCTCTCTAGGCACCTCTAGTCAAAACAACATTGACGACATTCCCCATTTTTTGCGACAGCAGTGAACATTGATGGCAAGTGAATATATCCCAGTAGTATCAGGAGACGACAAGGCTAACCCTTGCATTGCCGATCGAGAGCCATTACTGTTGCTTTGTTCCCTGGTAAGGCCGGTGTCAGACGAGCTCACTAGGTGCGCCCATACTGACGTGCCTACCGGCATCTGTCACAGCGTTGCGATGCTGCGACAGGGCCGGTCACACGCTGTAGCACGCGCACAAATTGCACAGGTGGCCAGACGGGCATCGAATGGAAGGAACGTCCACTCTCTCACGGACGTTCCTTCTGCTCTCCAAAGACACTCGTCTGACCCAGGCCTAAGAGGCTCCTTTCTGCCCTAAACCCAGGCATTTCAGAGTATTAACTTGTGAGGCAGGGCCGACCCAAGACATGGTGCTGCCTGGAGCGAAGGCTGAAATGCTGCCCCCCCACCACCACGTAACCCCAAAATACGCCCACGTGACATGTCCATTGTGTTATATCATGATATTGCGATAAATACATTAAATAGTTTAAATTGTTTTATTGAACAGCAAAACAAATAGTGATATTGGTTATATATTGCCCCCAGCTCACTTGGGTATATATTGCCAGCAGCTCACTTGGGTTTACAGTCAGGTCCAGAAATATTGGGACATCAACACAATTCTAACATCTTTGGCTCTATACACCACCACAATGGAGTTGGAATGAAACTAACACAATGTGCTTTAACTGCAGACTGTCAGCTTTAATTTGAGGGTATGTACATCCAACTCAGGTGAACGGTGTAGGACTTACAGCAGTTTGCAGATGTTCCTCCCACTTGTTAAGGGACCAAAGGTAATGGGACAATTGGCTTCTCAGCTGTTCCATGGCCAGGTGGGTGATATTCCCTCATTACCCCAATTACAATGTGCAGTTAAAAGGCCCAGAGTTCATTTCAAGTGTGCTATTTGCATTTGGAATCTGTTGCTGTCAACTCTCAAGATGAGATCCAAAGAGCTGTCACTATCAGTGAAGCAAGCCATCATTAGGCTGAAGAAACAAAACAAAACCCATCAGAGAGATAGCAAGAACATTAGGCGTGGCCAAAACAACTGTTTGGAACATTCTCAAAAAGAAGGAACGCACCGTGAGCTCAGCAACACCAAAAGACCTGGGAGACCACGGAAAACAACCGTGGTGGATGACCAAAGAATTCTTTCACTGGTGAAGAAAACACCCTTCACAACAGTTGGCCAGATCAAGAACACTCTCCAGGAGGTAGGTGTATGTGTGTCAAAGTCAACAATCAAGAGAAGACTTCACCAGAGTGAATACAGAGGGTTCACCACAAGATGTAAACCATTGGTGAGCCTCAAAAACAGGACGGCCAGATTAGAGTTTGCCAAACCACACCTAACAAAGCCTTCACAGTTCTGGAACAAGATCCTATGGACAGATGAGACCAAGATCAACTTGTACCAGAGTGATGGGAAGAGAAGAGTATGGAGAAGGAAAGGAACTGCTCATGATCCTAAGCATACCACCTCATCAGTGAAGCATGGTGGTGGTAGTGTCATGGCGTGGGCATGTATGGCTGCCAATGGAACTGGTTCTCTTGTATTTATTGATGATGTGACTGCTGACAAAAGCAGCAGGATGAATTCTGAAGTGTTTCGGGCAATATTATCTGCTCACATTCAGCCAAATGCTGCAGAACTCATTGGACGGCTCTTCACAGTGCAGATGGACAATGACCCAAAGCATACTGCAAAAGCAACCAAAGAGTTTTTGAAGGGACAGAAGTGAAATGTTATGCAATGGCCAAGTCAATCACCTGACCTGAATCCCATTGAGCATGCATTTCACTTGCTGAAGAGAAAACTGAAGGGAAAATGCCCCAAGAACAAGCAGGAGCTGAAGACAGTTGCAGCAGAGGCCTGGCAGAGCATCACCAGGGATGAAACCCAGCGTCTGGTGATGTCTATGCGTTCCAGACTTCAGGCTGTGATTGACTGCAAAGGATTTGCAACCAAGTATTAAGAAGGGAAAGTTTGATTTATTATTATTATTCTGTCCCATTACCTTTGGTCCCTTAACAAGTGGGAGGCACATCTGCAAACTGCTGTAAGTCCTACACCGTTCACCTGAGTTGGATGTACATACCCTCAAATTAAAGCTGACAGTCTGCAGTTAAAGCACATTGTGGTTGTTTCATTCCAACTCCATTGTGGTGGTGTATAGAGCCAAAGATGTTACAATTGTGTCCATGTCCCAATATTTCTGGACCTGACTGTATATATTGCCAGCAGCTCACTTGGGTATATATATTGCCAGCAGCTCACTTGGGTATATATATTGCCAGCAGCTCACTTGGGTATACAGTATCTGCACCGCGGCCCGCGCTCCAATGGATGCATGCCTAGCATGCGTGTGGGTGGGCACCGCCAGCGGCGGCACCGGCACACAATGTAGCAATCCGCCGCACAACATTAGATGCTGCCGCCGCACTGGCTGCGAAATAGTGCGGCAGTCCAGCGTCACCGGGAATCAAGATGGCGGGCGGGCGCAAAATTTGACGCTATTCAAATTTGCCACCTGGTTGCTCCATCGTGAGGCCGGCCCAGTTGTGAGGTAATACGTGGCCAGGGACATCTTTTAAAAGGTGGAGGGAGCTTCTGTCACATTTAAATGTTACTTTTTTCCCGCATAAGTTGTCAACATATATGGTAAAAATCAAATTAAAACAGTATTTTATGTTAAGGTGTGAAACCGCTGAGTTAATTGGATCCTATTAGATGTTTCTCTATAATAGGTTTGAAGAAAACACATTATTTTACCCAAACATGTCCGTCATAGATACATATATAATTACTGGATAATAGCTGCTGGCAAATATCTGTATAATATGGGATAATGGGACAGCAAGGACAATTGTAGCCTTTTCCTTTGTTTGACGATGCTTCAGAAGAAGAAAAAGATACTATTTTATCACATGCTGTGCATTTTCTATATGACTGGTAAGGCTATACATCATGCAGCCTCGACATACTGCCTGCGCGCTAATTCTTGCAGGATTATGGGCCGTTCTAGTCCCATTTGTTCATTACGTGACTCACAGCAAACATCGCTTTGATGCTGCCCTTGTGGTGCTGCAGGGAAACGAAACAACACAAAAACATCACAACAAAGCAATTAACACAACTGCAGTGAATCAATAACAAAGCTGACAGAGAAAGCGCCACATGCTGCTTTAGGTTTAAAGGGACGCTCTATTTATCCTGACCACTTTATCTGTGTAAAGTGGCGAAGGTGTGAGGTGCACCCCCGCCTCCCGCAAACGCATTGTGGATAAAACACTGGGTGAAGTGCAGGAGTTTCCTCCATCCTACCAAGCGTCACCAGCAGATGGGATTTTTTAATTTTCCAGCTGCCGGTCACCAGATCGCTTGCTAATGATGTCACACAGACAGCATGCCGATGTCACCCTCTGAGACCGCCCTTAATAGCGAGTGGCTTCAGAGAGGCACCAGATTGCTCGCTAATGATGTCACCCTCTGAGACCGCCCTTAATAGCAAGTGGCTTTAGAGAGGCACCAGATCAGTCGCTAATGATGTCACACAGACAGCATGACGATGTCACCCTCTGAGACCGCCCTTAATAGCGAGTGGCTTCAGAGAGGCACCAGATTGCTCGCTAATGATGTCACCCTCTGAGACCGCCCTTAATAGCAAGTGGCTTTAGAGAGGCACCAGATCAGTCGCTAATGATGTCACACAGACAGCATGACGATGTCACCCTCTGAGACCGCCCTTAATAGCGAGTGGCTTCAGAGAAGCACCAGATCGCTCGCTAATGATGTCACACACAGACAGCATGCCGATGTCACCCTCTGAGACCACCCTTAATAACGAGCGGCTTCAGAGAGGCACCAGATCGCTCACTAATGATGTCACACACAGTCAGAATGCCAATGTCACCCTCTGAGACCGCCCTTAATAACGAGCGGCTTCAGAGAGGCACCAGATCGCTCACTAATGATGTCACGCACAGACAGCATGCCGATGTCACCCTCTGAGACCGCCCTTAATAACGAGCGGCTTCAGAGAGGCACCAGATCGCTCACTAATGATGTCACACACAGACAGCATGCCGATGTCACCCTCTGAGACCGCCCTTAATAACGAGCGGCTTCAGAGAGGCAGCAGATGGATCGGAGCTACGTTCCATCATTCTGCGCAGGTGCTATGGAACTTGTGTACATAAAGGGCACATTCATGTGCCTGTAGCTATTAGGGGGACGCAAATGGGAAAAATTTGTGGCACAGTGTCCCTGTTTTACCTATGGATTAAAGGGCAAGCGCTGAGTCCAGCAGCCTTCCCCTTAACGGCCGCTAGCGTCCAGGATACTTACCGCACAGTTAATCTGCCATCACGTGCATCCCCTCCTGGAGTCCATAGGACTCCATGGAGGCTTATGCTGCCGGGTCACATGACCTGCAAGATCTCGCCTCTTGCAAAATCCTGCAGGTCCGCAGATTGATCACAGAGGGAGACTGGGGACTTTTTTCCCCCAGTCTCACTCTGCTCCCGGTGGCCAGAAGAGATGTATCGAGCCGCCCTTCTCTCCGTGGGATGAGAGGTGAGCATCGGATTTTTTCGGGGCGGGAGGGGTTTAGCTGCTGCTTACTGATTCGGCAGAAGCTTCTAGCTGTGGGTAACTTTTTCAGTTAACCGCAGCGATGAGTAATTAGCGTTAGGACTATGTGATTCTAACGCTGCACTTTGCGCTCCACATGTTAAGTATAGGGAAAGCAAAGTACAGTAACATCGCGCTGGAAAGTGCTAATGCCGATGCACTAATGGATTTTTTTAACCCGTTAGCGATTGGGCCGTAACGCTATTACCTCAATTAGATTACCTCAATTAACCTAGCGGTAACGCTCACATTAGGGCCCAAGGTGAGCAAGTCCCGTAGCGCTGTGCAATGAGCAACACAAGTTGCGGAGGTGCGTAAATTGAAGAGAAAAGCGTGCGGTATGTCTGGGTTTGGGGGTCCCTGAGCCAAAGAGGAGGAGCAGCGCAGCGACGGATAAAAGGTGAGTAAAATCACCTGAAATAATAAGAATAAAAAAAATATATTATAAAAATAAGTGGATAGGCTGTGGATCTGCCCAATTATTTAAGGGTTATACAATAAAACAACTTTTGCCCATCTGACAGGGCATTCTACACTTACAGTATATATAGACATGTGTGTTTCATTTCATCCAAATTGAAATTCGCACGAAAATCCACCAATTTTAGTTTTCAGAAGCATTTCCGAAAACGAAAATCAGCAATGCGAAACTCCAAATCGGTCCAAAAAAACCAAATGACAGTAACAACGAAAGAACAAAGCGAAATTGATCAGAGACGAAAAATAAAAAAAAAATCTCACAAGGGAACAGTTTATATCAGTCAGGGGTTAATGGGCATTGGGCATCTCAAAGGGCACAGCTTATATCCCAGCAAAGGGTTAATTTATGCTCTCCATGGTGCTGAATAGGTTTCAGCAGCAAGGAAAGGGTCCCCCGTATCTTTTTCTTTGTTTTTAATCATTATAAAATACAAAATAAAAAAACTAAACTGGTAATAAAAATGAAATACGAATGTATCCGAAACACGAAATAACTATTAAAAACGAATCGATCCGAAAACTAAATACAGATCGTCAGAATTAATGCATCAGTCCAAAATACCGTAACGAATCGATCCGAAACTAAAACAAACAGTAACGAAAAAATCCAAAACTGAACGAAACGAAAATTTGGGCCATGCACATGTCTACTTATAAATATATAACAGTGTTTTATTTCATTTTCCTATACAATGGTAAAAAAATGTATGTAATTTAAACCCAAAACTGCTTGATATATCCAAAATATATATATATATTAAAAATTATTGCAAAATTATAATTTAGTGATTAAAAGCCAATGGAAAAATGGAAAATTATCAAAGTAAGTCCCACTTTGAAAGCAAATGTGTGTTAACCCCTTCACTACCATGGTTAAGTGTACTCAATGTTTAAAAGCTCTTGCAGGAGCCCGGCATCGACTAAACTGGTCATATTCTGGAGCAATGCAAAGAATGTTTGTTTCCTGTGAACAAATTCAACAAAATTAATTTGCAAACCATCTCCAGAGTGTGCACCCAAATTTCCAACACCTCAGGCATGTCATCCTTGGTGGTGAAACTGAACAAGCTTGAGGTTCCGTTTTTCTTGCACAGAAAGACCGAGCTCCAGCTATTTCATTATTCATGTAGCAGCGCTTTTTGGCCAGCAGGGGGAGCCCTCTGCTTGTCAAATAAGCTTACTGTCTCTACAATGTATTTTAAGAAGGGTATTATCGTTACTCTCATCAGCATTTATATAGCTCCAACAGTTCCCGCAGCGCTTTACAATAACCAATGGGAACGAGGCTAAAAGAAAACAAACATAGGAACAGAAACAAGTGAGGACTGGAGGGCCCTGCTCGAGTGAGCTGACAATGTAAAGGAGGTAGGGTATAGGAAGACAAGAGGTACCTTCATTTTAGCACTGTCTGCAATAGGGCCGCGCATCTTTAGTGGTCTCACGAGTCGATTACGATTATCTTGCCCACGATTCGATTCGATTACACGATGCATCACGATTAATAATGCCCATTGCCAAATTTATTGTATCTGCTAAAAACAAAAAAAACACTTCCTGCATGTAGCAAAATCTGAACACAGCAGACAACACTATAGTAAGGTATAGTTTATACAGTAGTGTGTGTGTATGTATATATACCCTATACCTGATGTCTGTATAGGATATATATATATATTATATATATACACACACACACTACAGTATACACTATACCTTACCTTACCTTACTATACTATACCTGAGGTCTGCATGGGAGATACCGTATATACAGTATATATATATATATATATATCTCCCATGCAGACCTCAGGGATAGTATAGTAAGGTAAGGTAGTGTGTATATATTAGGGATAGACCGATATCATTTTTTCAGGGCCGATACCGATACAGATTATCGGCAGGTTTTCTGGCCGATAGCCAATATTTGGTGCCGATATTCTGTAAATTTAAAGTTCTGAAAAAAAACAGCACAAATCTGACATTATGCCATGAACTCAATGGCCTAAACAACAATCTTCGTGCAAACGTTTCCACCGGTGCAAAAAAACATTTAACGCGCGGGGCAAACCCTTTACGCCGAATGCCATATTACAGAGTCAGTGCAACAAACGCACGTAATTGTCTACCGCGGGTGAACCCGCGAACCCTGCGTGAGCTTACTGTACGTCGCGCGATCTATACTTAACATTGTGCGCACAAACGCATTTGCGCGCTGGTATGCGGATGGTATTACAATCTATGCGCAGTTTGTAACGCACAGCGTTTGCGCGTATAATTTTAGCAACTCCTAAAAGCTGGTGGTAACGACAAATCTGAACGTCCTGGCCGAAACCAAATACACCAGCCCAAAAAAAAAAAAAATGCAGCAAAGTATAGTTACACATTCTACACATACCCAAACCAATAAAATGGAGAAGTTGTGCGTGCATGTATTATTGCGGCAGCATATATGCTCAGATTGACTTGTGGTTCTTAATTCTGATTGGCTGAATTGCGTGAAAAAAAATGACAGTAAGCACACTGATTTCTGCGCGCAACGGTACTGCGCGAGCATTTGGGCGCGTCCGGTTTACGCGGGTTATTGATCGGGTCAAAAACGCGTGAGGATTGTAATTCCAGCAGTGATTTGCGCATGCAAACGTTTAACGCTTGGCGCAAAACTTCACGCTTTGCGCGAGCGTTTTTGCGCAAAAATTGTAATATAACCCAATGTGTTTAACATGTAAACATTGCAGCACGTCCACTTAATTTATTCAATTTAATAAGAATTTTTATTTTATTTAAGCTTTTATTTTTTACAAACAATCAGACCGTGTCTTTGGCTTTCTTAAAGATCCCTCATATGATCCTGTATGTAAGGGGTTCAGCAACCTTGGCCCTCCAAGGGTTATATTACAAAGTTAGATTACAGCTCTGGTTAAGCAGTCACTTTGTAATATTGCCCCACGTTTTGGAATTACATCTGCTATGATGCTTATCTTCTCATTAGGTTCTTGGAGCCTCATGGGAAATCCAGTTCCAAAACATCTGGAGGTCCTAGGTTGCTGGACCCTGCTGTAGGAAGTAGACCCTGCATCTCCTGTATAGGGAATTCCCTGACAGATGGGATGGAAGCCCCATTTCTGTTGCCATCACGCTCATGCACAATACGGTCAGTGAGCAGGGGTCATTCTGCAGGGAGGGCTTACAGCCTGATGTGGGAGAAGCCCCAGATTCCTACAGTTCTGTGGGATCTTGCGTGTCGCAGCTGCAGTGAGCAAACTTGTCCAAATATCGGCAATATCGGCAAATAAAATGCCGATACCGATATCAGTAATTTTCTGAATATCGGCACCGATAATCGGCTAAACCGATATATCGGTCTATCCCTAGTATATATTATATACCCTCAGACCAGACTCATACAGGGAAGGAAGAGGGCACAGGCAGCAAGGGGGGGATAGACTGACATGGAGAAGAGGGGAGGTATGGGAGGCAGCCAGCAACGCACAGCCGAGTCTCCCCGGGTGATGAGCCAAGAGGTGCACTGTGGACTCGGAGCAGCGCTCGTGGGAGGGACCTACAGGACCCGGCGCAAGCGCCGTGTGCTGCAGATCCTGCCCCTCCTCAACGCGCTGCTCCGCTGTGGGGTAAGTTGGATTTTTCCAACTCCCTTCGCTCAGCGCCGCATCCAGTGTGTTTTGAGCGCATCACAGAATCCACAGCAATAGAACTCATGGTAATGTGCAGTGTGTATCAGCGTGAGTTCTATTGCTGTGGATTCTGTGATACAGTATTGTGATGTGGGTATGAGCGTATCACAGAATCCACAGCAATAAAACTCAAATATATTAATATAAATGTTGTTTTAAAATTATTAAAGTAAAAATAAATAAAAAATATTTTAATTATTTTTAAATATATTATAATAAAATTGTATAGTAAAATAAATAATTAAAATCTATATATACACACAAACACACACTGACTTATCCCCACACACAGACATAACCCCTCAGCACAGAGACAGATTTAACCCAATACACACATACTTAACCCCTCTCACACACACACATACTTAACCCCTCTCACACACACACATACTTAACCCCTCTCACACACACACATACTTAACCCCTCACACACACACACAGACTTAACCCCTCACACACACACAGACTTAACCCCTCTCATACACACACAGACTTAACCCTTCTCACACACACATACTTAACCCCTCACACACACACAGACTTAACCCCTCTCACACACACACACAGACTTAACCCCTCTCACACACACACTGACTTATCCCCACACACAGACATAACCCCTCAGCACAGAGACAGATTTAACCCAATACACACATACTTAACCCCTCACACACACACACACAGACTTAACCACTCTCACACACACACAGACTTAACCCCTCTCACACACACACAGACTTAACCCCTCTCACACACACACTGACTTATCCCCACACACAGACACAGACTTAACCCTTCTCACACACACATACTTAACCCCTCTCACACACACACATACTTAACCCCTCACACACACACACAGACTTAACCCCTCACACACACACAGACTTAACCCCTCTCACACAGACTTAACCCCTCACACACACAGACTTAACCCCTCACACACACACAGACTTAACCCCTCTCACACAGACTTAACCCCTCACACACACAGACTTAACCCCTCTCACACACACAGACTTAACCCCTCTCACACACACAGACTTAACCCCTCTCACACACACAGACTTAACCCCTCTCACACACACAGACTTAACCCCTCTCACACACACACATACTTAACCCCTCACACACACACACAGACTTAACCCCTCTCACACACACACATACTTAACCCCTCACACACACACACATACTTAACCCCTCACACAACACACAGACTTAACCCCTCTCACACAGACTTAACCCTTCTCACACACACAGACTTAACACAACAGAGACAGACAACCCTCCCCCACACACACACTTTGACTCCCCTCCCCTCACACTTCAATCACCCCCTTTTGTCTCCCCATTCCCGGCTTGCTTCGTCCTGCTTGTGCTGTGGCCTGGGAGGTTTCAGAGCTGCCGGGTGGGGGCGGGGCTTCTCACCGTGCAGCAGCCGTCTCCTGTCAGCAATGTGCTTGAGGGGCCCAAATATGGCAGCATGCCAAGCTACAGGGGGAGGCGACAATCGGCCCGGTCCCCAACTCCTCTGTGCTGCAAAACACCTCAGGGGTGGGGCGGAGTTGACAGCAGGAGCGGCCACACCCCTTCACACTGAAGCAACGAATCCCTCACGTGCAGGCCAGGCATGATGACGTCGCTCAGCAGTCATGTGACAAGACGTCCCATGTGCTCCTGCACCATAGAGGGATGGTCAGAGGAGCTGGCAGCTGCTGTCTAACCTGAGGAAGCCCCACATAGTCAAAAAACCCGAGGCCTTACGCGGTGGCCCGAATCGATTAACAGGCGCAAATTAATCGATGCAGCATCGCGATGCATCGTGCCGCCGATTATTTTTGACAGCCCTAGTCTGCAATGAAAAGTGGTTTTCCATAAATCCATGGGTGCTGGCAGTGGTTTCATGGAAAACACCTTGGAAGTGAAGGAGTTAAAAAAAAAACTAGTAATCAAGATTAACCCTTTAAGGTGACTGTTACGTCACAAATGCATTGACTTTAAAGACCCTTGGTCCTTAAGGGGTTATTCAGAGAGCACCGAAATGCTGCCGACGTTTTGGTGCTTTCTCCTTCCCTGCACATCGGGGAATCAAAGTTCTCCACGCTGCAGCGTATTCAGCTTTCACCGCAGGGTCCCCGGAGTGCAGGGAAAACCCGCCACAAACACTCACCGAAAACCCACAGAAACCACCGCAAAAAGCACGCTGAACACGTCGGAAAAACCCAACGAGTTGCCGATCACGGCGCGGAAAAAGCCGACAAGCTGACGAACGTGGTAAAAAACCAATACGCTCGAAAGTGTCAAAATTGAAACGCTGTTTGCAAAAACCTACGAGCGAAAATGTCTGGAATTTACATAGAAGATCCTACGAATGATACTAAAAAAGGTCTGTTACAGAAAAAAGAAAAAAACGATTAGAAAAAAAAACGAAAAAATATTTCGCAGAAAAAATCCCGAAAAAATGCCTAAAAGATCTTAAAAAATATTTAAATAAAGAGACTTTTTACTGTAGAATATTATAATAAACGGTTTATTGAATAAAAACGGGAATATTTTTAACATTGAAGTCCATGGGATTCGCCTGAATAAACCTGCTGAATGAAAACACCGAACAGCAGGGCACTTCGGCAACTTTAACCATTGCATCTCTATAGGAGATTTCACTGCTGCCGAACAGGCACTGTACGTGCAGGCAGTTTGCCAAAATTTGGTGAACAGCTGAATGACCCCGAAATGTCACTGGATGCTGAATTTCAGCATCCGGTTACATTTCGGCAAAATTTCGGACCTCTCTGAATAACCCCTTAAATGTAAGAATAGAAAATGTAATAAAAAGTAATATCTCATTGCAATTGAATAATAACTGTTAGAAATGTAAGTAACATTTTTTTTTTTTAACCACTTCGATGCTGAGGACGCGCTCAGCGCGTCCTCAGCATTCCCGCTGGTATGCGGAGGACGCGCTGAGCGCGTCCTCCCATTGGGGTCAGTGTTCGGCCGAGTTCCGGCCGATCGCTGGCCCCCCCGGTGCGGGCTGACATCCTGGATGTCAGCCGCGCCTCCGGGACCACAGCCGCCCAAATTAGGTGTCATCGCGGCAGCGCGATGACACCTAATTCAGGCGCCCCCCCCACATGTGCGGAGGAGGCGCCTGAAAGGGAGGGGGGGAGGTCCTTCGGACCTCTCTCCCTCCCGATCGGCGGCTCTGCGGGGGTTAACCCAGGCATCATTTGGAAGGGCACAGCCTGCCCTTCCAAATGATGCCTGGCATTAACCCCTGGGGAGCTGGATCGCGAATCGGCGCTGAAAAGCGCCGATTCGCGATCCTTTCCCGGAGCTGGCCAACATCTTGGATGTCGGCCAAGCCTCCGGGAACTCCTCCTGAGGACTGGCGTCATCGTGCGTAGCACGATGACGCCAGTCCTGGACTTCACCCTTAACTGCCACCAACGGTGGAGATAGGGAGTTCCAATGAACTCCCTATCTCCCGATCCGTGGCAGTTAGGGGTTAAATTTTGGTATGGTTGGATCGGCCAGAGCATGGCCGTTCCAACGATACCAAACATGAAAGTGAAAAATTTTGTAAAAAAATGAAAAATAAAAATTTAAAAAAATTTAAAAAAAATTATAAAAAAAAAAATAAACACTTTTTTTTTTTTTTTTGGTTTGTTAATGCAGCAATATTGTTCCCATTTCAATTATAATGTGAACAATGATGCTGCACTAACGATTTTTGTATGCAGTGCGTTTGTTAAAAATCGCGTAATTTTCCCCCAAAAAAAATGTAACGAGACCCCATCTCTAATTTTTTTAACAAGCGCACCCCATACAAAATATAACCGCAATTGCTCGCATCTTAAAATGTGAAAAAAAACACTTTACACATTGTAAATTATTGAAAATACATATTTTATTGCATTTTTTGTTATAATATACAGACATGACATAACGTATACATATAATAATGACATATTATGAATCTACCGAGTCTGACGGAAAGAACGATATATAATATGTCTGGGTCATATACTAAAATAAGCCTTCAAAACACGTTTAAACATGATGAGCAAAACCGGTAAAAATGACCTCAGCATAGGGGCGGGAAAAGCCTCAGCAGCGAAAGGGTTAATATCCCAATTACAAACTGTTGGAAAAATTCACTGAGATGGAAAAAAAAATACCCAGAAACTTTCATCAAATTTACTTTCCACTATGAAAAATAGAGATTGAACAAACTAAATATTTACCCCATTTAGGCTGGGGTCAGACCAGCGCATTTTTAACGTGCGTTCTGGCGCACATAATTACGGCCGCAGTAGCAGCAAATGACGCGCAATGACGGGCAATATACGAAGTACGGTCGCACGAAAGTCCGGCCGAGCAACGCAAGTGGAAAATGAACGCATTTTTTCGAGAACGCAGAACCGCTAGTACTGACGTACAGAGTGCGCTGCGTCGGCATAGCGGCGTGTGTGCGTGATTAGGAGACGTCAGACGCTGCTAATGTCCAGCCTACATAACGTCCAGACGCAAAAAGAGTTTTATTGACGATCCGTAAAAAAAAATCAATGTGTTCGGACGCACTTTTTGACGGTCGCTGCGAATAATGCGTTCGTTTGACCCTAGCCTAAAACGAGGGACTGGTAGGAAAAATATTGCCATGGCAATGCTTGCGAATTGGTGCTTAGAATTCTGATTTCCAGCGTGATCATACGAGGAATAAAAAAAATAAACTCTGCTTCTCAAATCTGAATTACGGTAATTTTTCCCTTTGTGCTTGTGATATTACAAAAAAGAATAAATACAAAATAATAATAATGCCCGTGTGCATATAACAAACTGTGTGACTCATGAGATAATGTGGCAACGAAAATCAAATCAAATAAACGCATGTAGAAAGGAATCGTTCCAGCTTTAAATGCGCGTCACTCAAAGAAGCATCGTGGTGCTAAGGCTTTAATCATTTCAATTCAAAAACTAGAACATAGATAAGTGTTTTGATGAACAACACGCTGTACAAAGCTGTCCGTTATCACTGGTTTCTGCTTATATAGAAGTTTTCTGTCTGTGGGCTCGATTTAATTGGGCTTGCTCACTGAAAACGGCAGCTTTTTTGGCCAAAAGTCGCCCCGATTGTCAATTGGGGACATTTATTTAACCCCGATAACTACCAAGTGGTTTTCCATAAATCCACTGTCTGGATCCAGTGTTTTTTTATTCCTCTTTTATCTTTGGAAAATCATTATTAATTAATTATGCAGTAATAAATATTTGGGAATTATCCCTTTGTATTCCTTACTGTAATGACCTGTTTGGCAGGGAGATGTCGCCATCTGCTGGCCAAAAGGTGCTACTGCAGGTAAATAGCAGTTAAAGTCTCCGTGCATCGGCTGGCGAATGACAGGTAGAGATATTCCTTTGCAGAGTTTATCCAGTGGTGAAGGGGTTAATTAAGGGCTTTCCAGCACTTTGATTCCTGATAATAAATCCGGTTGGAATATCTGCTCTTGCTGCAATACTTTTTACTGGAAATTTCAGCTTTAGGCCGGGGTCAGACGAACGCACTATGTGCGCCCGTACGGACCTGCTTCCCGGCGTCCGTCGCAGTGTTACGACGGGGCCGGGCACACGCTGTACCGCGCTCACGAATTGCGCGTGTTACAGCGGACGTGTTGCGGCCGTGCTTAAAGCCTCCCAGTCAAAGCGCTACGAGGTGCGTTCGACGGGGCACCAAAGCGCGATCCTCCGTAGGAGTATCGAGCTTTGCAGCGCCGAGCGCACTAACTGCGCACAGGGAGGAAGCCAGACGGGCGTCAGAGTGGAAGGAACGTCCACTTAAAAATGCTTGTCTGACCCCGGCCTAAGCGATTCAACTTGAAGACATCAGGGGCCCGATTTCATTCCTCGCACGTAAATGCGCATTTGCGCGAGGACAAAACCATTTGCGCAGAATGTCGCATGTCAACGTTCACACAAACGATGCGCGTTACCGTTTAACGCGGATGGACTTGCGCGAGCGTGATGAACTGTGCGCGCCCTATACTTAACATTGTGAGCGCAAATGCGTCACGCGGATGGTATTTCAACAGATGCTCAACTTGCTACGAGCGACGTTTGCGCTTGTTAGGGAGACCTGAGGAACGCGGCTGGAATAGATGAACTGCCACAGAATTGCACTGTACGGTTTCCAAAAAACACTGGTTCCTGACAGTGGTTTTCTGGGAAAAAATCTCTTGGTAGTGAAGAGGGTACTAGCAAAAATTGACATGTGGTGGCAGAAAATAAACTTTTTTTTAGGGTATTCTACCCTAAAAAAAACAAAAAAACAAACAACACTTTTTTCAGACAAGCATAATTTTTCGACTTTTTTTTTTTCCGCCGCCTCTGGATGAATTATTTCAGTTGAATCAGCCAATATTTCGAAACGAATATTCTCTGGACGCGTTATTTTTAAATGAATTATCTACTGATTTAATGTAACTGAGCCCTATGTTCTTTTGTGTTCTCTCTATCGCCGCGCGTGAGTATTTCAGTGTTTGCTGAGACAGGGGGGGTCAGTGCCCGCGCCTCCAAAAATAAAATATGAAGAACAGCCAGGGTTATTCAAAGAGATGCAAATTGCTTGAGAAAGGTAACCGAACGCTGAACATCAGCGTACGGTTACCTTTCTTGGCCATTCGGCTATCCAGAGAGCAGGCAATTCGCCAAATCCTGGCGAATTGCCTGCACATACGGTGCCTGTTCGGTCCCTGTTCGAGGGCAGTGAAATCCCCATAGAGAAGCAATGCTTCGTCTATTCAGAGAACACAAACCAGCAGTGAAAGGTTCCCCTAATGCCCTGCCATTCGGTGGTTTAATTCGGCAGGTTTATTCAGGCGAATCCCATAGGCTTCAATGTTAAAAATATTCCCGTTTTAATTCAATATCTAATAAACCGTTCATTATAATATTCTGCAGTAAAGAGTCCCTTTATTTATAGAATTTTTAGGATATTTTAAGCATTTTTCTGGATTTTTTTTTAAGTTTACTTTATTTTTCTGTTGCAGCCCTTTTTATTATCATTCATTGGATCTTATATGTAAATTTCAGATATTTTCGCTCTGTAGTTTCTTTGCAAACAGCGTTTCACTTTTCAAACATTCAAGCAAACCTTTTCTAATTTATTCACTGCCTTCTCCGCGGTGTCGGCTTTTTCCGGCAGCTTCGCTGCATGTGATCGGCGTGGCTGCTCGGTTTTTTCCGGCGTGTTCGGCAAGTTAATCCAGATGTTTTTGCGGGTTTTCGGCGTGCATTCGCCGAGTTTTGCGGTGAGTTTTCCTCAGGTTTGTGGCAGCTTTTCCCTGTAATTCGGGGACCCTGTGGTGCTTGCTGAATACACCGCAGGGTTGCCGAAATGGGATCGGCAAAAGGAACCGAATTGACGAGAACGAAAAGTCAGCGAACGTGCGGTGACTTTTCGATTCTCTTTGAATAACCCTGAGCTTGGTTTATTTTTCTGTAATTATAGCCTACTTATTTTTATTTTTTTTATTTTCATTTTACGGAAGGGTTGCCGGTGTTACCGTAAAACGACAGCGACGTGAAACTCGTACGTGAGTGCGGCAGCTTTGGAGCAGAGGTTTTGAAAAGTTTACAAAGATACAGGCTATAAAAAAAAAAATGGGAAGGGGTGGTAAAAGTTTAATGTCTCATCGTGTTTGTACGATGCAACTCATGCAGAAAAACATTTGTATATTCAATTACGGCTTATTTTCTCTACGCCCACTCAGTTTTTTTTCGTTCTTCTGATTTACATGAAAAACCACTTGTAAATAGAACGGGCATTCTCCAACATGAAACCGTAGATTGTAACTTGTCTGTGATCTGGGACCCTACGGGAAATCACTTTCCGGTACCCACAAGAGTAACTATATGCAGAAGTGTCCCTCTGCGTACATTCACTGTGTGACAAAGGGCTCCCTCTGCTGGCCAAAAAGCGCAACCACACTCTTGGGAGATTCTGAGCAACTTTTTCTGAGATACATGCTGCACAGAGCCAGCATGTCTTAGGACAGCATGTCCCACGATACGGCTGCTTAGGCTGGGGTCAGACGAACGCAGTGCGAACGTGCATTTAGCCGCACTTTATTACGGCCGTGGTAGCAGCAAATAACGTCCAACGCAGGCCCACACACAAAGTACAGCCGCACGAAAGTTCGGCCACGCATCGCAAGCGGCAAACGAATGCATTTTTGCAAGAACGTCGAACCGCTAGTACTGACGTACAGAGTGCGCTGCGTCTGCTAGCGGCGTGTGTGCGTGATTAGGAGACGTCAGATGCTGCTCATGTCCGGCCAACATAACATCCAGACACCCAAAGTTGGTTTGGATCCGTAACAAATAACGGCTGAAATTGCGCATCGTATGACCGCTATCGCGTATATTGTGAAAAAATGCGTTCGGACGCATCAACGCACTTTTCGACGGTAGACGTGAAAAATGCATTTGTCTGACCCTAGCCTTAGAGTCTCCCATCGGTGCCGCGCTGTGCTGCAGCCATTAGAGCCGTGTTGCCAAGCAGCAGGACACATCCGGAGATCCGGGTGTGTGTGTGTGTGTGTGTGTGTGTGTGTGTAACTAATAGTAGGCTGGGTTTGTTTTATTGGATTTCTTTATTTTGTATAGGTTTTATTTACATATTACTTAGCATATATTTCAGGTTACAAATTTGCAAAAATTTGGACAAATAATTGATTCTAGTAGGATTTGTTCTTTAATCCGACTTTATTGGCAGTTTATTTTCTCTTAAATATGACATGTGCGTTTTCGTTTCGTCCGAATTCGTCTGAAAATCCACCATTTTTCGTTTTCGGGAGCATTTCCGAAATTTCGAATTGGTCCTAAGAACGAATCAATAGCGATCCGAAACGAAAAAAAAAAATCTATGCAATTCAAGAGAAAGCAATGGGTTAATGGGCATTGCCCAGCAAAAGGTTAATGGGCATTGTGCATCTCCCAGGGCACAGCGTATGTCTCAAGCAAAGGGTTAATGGGCATTGGGCATCTCACAGGGCACGGGGTATGTCTCAAGCAAAGGGTTAATGGGCATTGTGCATCTCCCAGGGCACAGCGTATGTCTCAAGCAAAGAGTTAATGGGCATTGGGCATCTCACAGGGCACGGCGTATGTCTCAAGCAAAGGGTTAATGGGCATTGGGCATCTCCCAGGGCACAGCGTATGTCTCAAGCAAAGGGTTAATGGGGATTGGGCATCTCAAAGGGCACAGAGCGTGTCCCAGCAAAGAGTTAATGGGGGAATCTCACAGGGCACAGCGTATTTCCCAGCAAAGGGTTAATGAGAGCATCTCACAGGGTCCCCTGTATTTTATTTTTACAGTTACTTTTTGATTATAATCATTATAAAATGATATAGAATGTAAAACGAATCGATTCGAAATTTCGAATCGGTCCGAAACAACGAGTCGACACCGATCTGAAACAACGAGTCGACACCGATCTGAAACAACGAGTCGACACCGATCTGAAACAACGAGTCGACACCGATCTGAAACAACGAGTCGACACCGATCTGATACAACGAGTCGACACCGATCTGAAACAACGAGACGACACCGATCTGAAACAACGAGACGACACCGATCTGATACAACGCGTCGACACCGATCTGAAAGAACGAGTCGACACCGATCTGATACGAGTCGACACCGATCTGAAACAACGAGTCGACACCGATCTGAAACAACGAGTCGACACCGATCTGAAACAACGAGTCGACACCGATCTGAAACAACGAGTGGACACCGATCTGAAACAACGAGTCGACACCGATCTGAAACAACGAGTCGACACCGATCTGAAACAACGAGTGGACACCGAGCTGAAAGAACGAGTCGACACCGTTCTGAAACGAAAGGGAAATCGATTCAAACTGATCCGAAACGAAAACTCCTAAACTAAATAATAAAGTAAATGAATTCTATATATTTTTTGAAGGTGTCAACGCTTTATGAATTACTGTCTAATCGAATAACCCCAACGCTATAAGCATTTGTTTATCACCCCAGGGGAATCTCAGGGATATTATTGGAGTGTGAATCTCATTACAATCTCGGTTTATCACAGGTGTATGCCAGAACGCGTCGATAGCATGTATGGGGGAGGTAAACATTAATGTCATCAATGCGTGACTCACTACATGCAAGTTGGATATTAATTCCTACGCCGACGTTATTGGAAAGAAAATACCTACTTGTATAAAAATGACGGTTTATAGCACGTATTCTGAAAGCCAACTGCAAAACAGACCAATAACCTCCCCATATGGAC
This sequence comes from Leptobrachium leishanense, assembly GCA_009667805.1. NCBI lineage: Eukaryota > Metazoa > Chordata > Amphibia > Anura > Megophryidae > Leptobrachium > Leptobrachium leishanense. The sequence goes on from CM019064.1 coordinate 446,202,027, forward strand.
ACCTCTATGATGCATCCATGCTGGCTTGAAATGCCCTTTAAATTGTTTATCCCCATAGCACACTTAAAATCGTAATAAAATGCCAAAATATGTAAAAAAAAATAATGGAGTGATGTAGGAGAAGAGGAGACACGAGCACAGCGTAGGCAGGCGAATCATTATTTTTGCAGGGAAAAAAGTCACAAAAGAGCATCAAGTGAATTTTCAATATGTAAACTTGCTGTGCATAGAAAGTCATAAGAAGAGGCGGCTCTACTATTAGGCAAAATAGGAAGGCGCCTAAGGCCTCACACCCACTGGGGACTCAAACGACGAAAACTATCAGGGTTATTCAAAGAGATCCGAATTGCTGGAGAAAGGTAACCGAACACTGAAATTCAGCGTTCGGTTACCTTTCCTGACCATTCGGCTATTCAGAGAGCAGGCAATTTGCCAAATCCTGGCGAATTGCCTGCACATACGGTGCCTGTTCGGTGCCTGTTCGAGGGCAGTGAAATCCCCATAGAGAAGCAATGCTTCGTCTATTCAGAGAACAAAACCCAGCAGTGAAAAGTTGCTGAAATGCCCTGCCATTCGGTGTTTTCATTCGACAGGTTTATTCAGGCGAATCCCATAGGCTTCAATGTTAAAAATATTCCGGTTTTAATACAATATCTAATAAACCGTTTATTATTTTGATCTGCAATAAAAAGTTTCTTTAACTTTAGATTTTTTTTAGGATCTTTTATGCATTTTTTGGGATTTTTTTTTAAAAATTTTAAAAAGTTTTTTCTTTAACGGCCCTTTTTATTATCATTCATAGGATCTTATATGTAAATTTCAGACATTTTCGCTCAGTAGTTTCTTTGCAAACAGCGTTTCACTCTTCAAACATTCAAGCGTACTTTTTTTTTTTCACTCCATTCGTCTGCGTTGTCGGGTTTTTCCGGCGGCTGCTCTGCGCTCTGATCGGCTCCTGCTCAGGCTTCTCCGGCGTGTTTGCGGGGTTAATCCAGATGTTTTTGCCGGTTTCGGTGTGCATTCACCTGGGTTTTGCGGTGAGTGTTCGGCAGGTTTTCGGCGGCTTTTCCCTGCACTACGACGGCCCTGTGGTGCTTGCTCAATACACCGCAGAGTCGCCGAAATGGGATCGCCAAATCGTACCGAATTGAAGAGAACGAAAAGTCACCGAACGTGCGGTGACTTTTCGATTGTCTTTGAATAACACTGTATGAAGAATGCCAATATGTCTCTTTGCACACAAACACCCCATCACACTCGTCTTAAGAGCTGCATTAGCCTTCTTAATAAAAACAAATTTGGGTTAATATTGACCTTTCTTTGCACATTGGCCTAAATCACTAGCTCCAGTGCGGTCACAGGAACAATGGGCAACTGGTAGGAGAGTTTGGCAATATTGGTAAATACAAAGTCGGCCCATCCACGTAACTAGAATTACCCTATTCTGTAAAGTAGAATCACCTGGTCGTGTAAACAATGATTGGATATAATATACACTGATTTATTCAGTGTTTTACCACAAATGCCTCTAAACTAAGCAAAACTGACTTACACAGTTATAGAAAATGCATTTTACGGTTTTGGATACGTCACACCACCACTTGGGTAATTTCACGAAGCTACGTAACTCCTCTTCCATACGGATTGGATTGAGGTCCTTGTAAAGAAGGATGTTTACACATAAAAATACATTACTAACACATGACTCCAATAAGTTAATTCTCTGAACCCATCACTAATAACTAAAAGAATATCGAAACCTGACTCCACAAATTGACACTTTTCTGAGTTATTCACTGACTGGCCATTAATCTCTCTCCATATAAACGATTTATTAAGGCGGTGTGTACGGGCGATTGTTTGCTCTGCTCGTTCATATTATAGAGATTCTGAGATTTTTTTTTACATAATTTTTTTCTTGTTCGAGAAAGACATCTGCCTATCATGAAAAAACATTAAACACTAACAGGATCACATCAAAAAAATGGCACGCCCTTACCTCGCATAAAGAATGACACGCCCTTACCACGCACCAAATATGACACGCCCTTACCTCACATAAAGAATGACACGCCCTTACCTCACATAAAGAATGCCACGCCCTTACCTCGCACCAAATATGACACACCCTTACCTCACATAAAGAATGACACGCCCTTACCTTACATAAAGAATGACACACCCTTACCTCGCACCAAAAATGACACACCCTTACCTCACATAAAGAATGACACGCCCTTACCTCGCACCAAATATGACACGCCCTTACCTCACATAAAGAATGACGCGCCCTTACCTCGCACAGAAAATGACACGCCCTTACCTCACATAAAGAATGACACGCCCTTACCTCGCACCAAATATGACACGCCCTTACCGCACATAAAGAATGACACGCCCTTACCATGCACCAAATATGACACGCCCTTACCTCACATAAAGAATGACACGCCCTTACCTTACATAATTAAGGCGGTGTGTACGGGCGATTGTTTGCTCTGCTCGTTCATATTATAGAGATTCTGAGATTTTTTTTTACATTTTTTTTTTCTTGTTCGAGAAAGACACCTGCCTATCATGAAAAAACATTAAAACACCAACAGGATCACATCAAAAAAATGGCACGCCCTTACCTCGCATAAAGAATGACACGCCCTTACCACGCACCAAATATGACATGCCCTTACCTCACATAAAGAATGACACGCCTTACCTCGCACCAAATATGACATGCCCTTACCTCACATAAAGAATGACACGCCCTTACCTCACATAAAGAATGACACGCCCTTACCTCACATAAAGAATGACACGCCCTTACCTCGCACCAAATATGACACGCCCTTACCTCACATAAAGAATGACACGCCCTTACCTTACATAAAGAATGACACGCCCTTACCTCGCACCAAATATGACACGCCCTTACCTCACATAAAGAATGACACGCCCTTGCCTCGCACCAAATATGACACGCCCTTACCTCACATAAAGAATGACACGCCCTTACCTTACATAAAGAATGACACTCCCTTACCTCGCACCAAATATGACACGCCCTTACCTCACATAAAGAATGACATGCCCTTACCTCGCACCAAATATGACACGCCCTTACCTCACATAAAGAATGACGCGCCCTTACCTCGCACATAAAATGACACGCCTTACCTCGCATAAAGAATGACACGCCCTTACCACGCACCAAATATGACACGCCCTTACCTCACATAAAGAATGACACGCCCTTACCTCACATAAAGAATGACACGCCCTTACCTTACATAAAGAATGACACGCCCTTACCTCACATAAAGAATGACACGCCCTTACCACGCACCAAATATGACACCCCTTACCTTGCATGAAAATGACATGCCTTTACCTCACACCAAAAATGACTCTTCCTTATCTGGCATCCAAAAAAATGATGCACCATTACATTGCATCAAAGAATGACACGCGCCATTACCTCACAGCAAATAATGGCACGCGCCCTTACCTCACAGCAAATAATGACGCGCCCTTACCTCACAGCAAATAATGACGCGCCCTTACCTCACAGCAAATAATGACGCGCCCTTACCTCACAGCAAATAATGACGCGCCCTTACCTAACAGCAAATAATGACGCTCCTTACTACACAGCAAATAATGACGCGCCCTTACCACACAGCAAATAATGACGCGCCTTTACCTCACAGCTGTCACGGATCCCTCTGACTAACAAAATAGTGGTCCCTTTACGTAGACCGCTCTCTACCCTTCCGATCCTTGAATGGTCGGCAAAACTAGATAGACAATAAACCAGACAATAGATAAACAAGGGATAACACCAGACAGAGGTATAGAATAGAGTATTGTCACGAACCCCTCTGACTGCCAGAATAGTGGTCCCTTTTCGTAGACCGCTCTCTACCCTTCCGATCCTTGAATGGTCGGTAAAGCTAGATAGATAATTGATCAGGCAATAGATAAACAAAGGGAAACACCAGACAGAGGTACAGACTAGAGTATATGTTCTCCCTAGGACCTTAGTTATAACAGAGGTAATCTGATGTGTGCTTAGGGTGCCACATAGACTGACTCTCGGTACCAACGTTAAGGGCAGAACCAAGAGCAGAGTAAATGCCAATACCAGGGGTTATACACAGAATGGTTCGTTTGCCAATGCCAGGGGTCATACACAGAATGGTTCGTTTGCCAATGCCAGGAGTCATACACAGAATGGTTCGTTTGCCAATGCCAGGAGTCATACACAGAATGGTTCGTTTGCCAATGCCAGGGGTCATACACAGAATGGTTCGTTTGCCAATGCCAGGAGTCATACACAGAATGGTTCGTTTGCCAATGCCAGGAGTCATACACAAATGGTTCGTTTGCCAATGCCAGGAGTCATACACAGAATGGTTAGTTTCCAGAAGCAAGGTCAGACACAGATATTAGCCAAAAACACAAGAGCTCTGCGGGAAGTGAATACCACGTCAGGGCACCGGCGAACTAGTGAAGCCGGGTTTTAAACCCGGCGGTTCCGCGTCACAGCGCCAGGCTCCGCCCCCCGGCGTCCCACGTGAGCGCACCCGGTAGCGTTATCATTCGGCGCCTGGCCAGCGAGCAGCGAGGAATCTGCTGCCAGGCGCCCCAGTACTGGCCCATCCGTGACAGAACCCCCCCCTCCACGGGCGGCCACTGGACGACCCCCAGGGGCACGGGGGTGCGCCAAATAGAATGCTTTCACCAAGCGAGGGGCATGGACCTCTGCAGCCGGAATCCAAGAACGATCCTCCGGACCGTAACCTACCCAATCGACCAAGTACTGTAAGGAACCCCTAGACATCCTGGCACCCAGAATGGCTTCAACCTCGAACTCCTCCTCGCCCTCCACAGAAACCGGAGGCGGTGGAGCATGGACCTTGGTGTACCGGTTACATAATAATGGCTTCAAAAGGCTTACGTGGAACACATTGTGTATCCTAATATGGGGAGGTAATGCCAAAGCATAGGAGACAGGGTTGAGTCGCCGCAGAATCTTATAGGGGCCGATATATCTAGGTGCCAACTTCATGGAAGGCACTAAGAGCTTGATATTTCGTGAAGACAGCCAAACCCTATCCCCAACTTGATACACGGGTGCCTGCCTCCTGTGTCTGTCGGCCTTGGTTTTCTGGATGGCACTACTCTCCTCCAGTGCCCGTTTCACTCTCTCCCAAGTCTCTTTTAATGATGCCAGTTGCTCATCCAAAGCAGGAATCGTGGTATCAGGAAACGTAGCGGGGAGCACGGGAGGATCAAAACCATAAACAGTGAAAAAAGGAGAATGTCCTGTGGATTCACTCACTGCACTGTTCAGAGCATACTCTGCCCATGGTAACAGGTCAGACCAGTTATTTTGTTGTTCTGATATAAAACACCTCAGATATTTCTCTATGTTTTGGTTGGCTCGTTCTGCTGCTCCGTTGGTCTGGGGGTGATAGGCCGAAGAGAATGATAGGTCTATCCCCACGTTCTTACAAAACCCTCTCCAGAATCTGGAGATGAATTGGGTCCCCCTATCGGAGACGATCTCCAGAGGAACACCGTGTATGCGGACCACATTGGAAATGAATATGGGCACCAGTTCGGCTGCCGAAGGTAGTTTCCGAAGAGGAACATAGTGGCCCATCTTGGAAAATCGATCTATGACCGTAAGTATCACTGTATTCCCTCTTGACTCAGGTAAATCTACTATAAAATCCATGGCTACATGTGACCATGGTCGTTCGGGGATCGGCAAAGGCTGGAGTAACCCAATGGGTGCCGTTTTGGGACTTTTCTGCCTTGTGCACACCTCGCACACTGCTATGTAATCTTTAACATCTCGGCGCAATGTGGGCCACCAGAGGAGTTTACTGATACTAGACACTGTCTTGGTGATACCCATATGCCCAGAAGTTTTATTGTCATGATAGATGTTAAGTACTTCCTCTCTTTCGTTCTCAGGTACAAAGAGTTTCGCAGGAGGTTTTTCCCCAGGAGCTGCACCCTGGACGGTCTGCAACCTTTTCACCAGAGGAGACGAGACATTAATCGTGGTAGAGGCTATAATCCTTTCCTGGGGTACAATGGGATGCTGATCTTGGATATTGTGTTCATAAGATTCATACTGTCTCGATAAAGCGTCTGCTTTAATGTTTCTGGACCCGGGTCTATAGGTAAGCACGAAATTAAAACTTGAAAGAAACAATGACCATCTCGCTTGTCTGGAATTTAAACGTTTAGCATCTCCAATGTACGTGAGATTCTTATGATCAGTTATGATAACGACGGGGTCCCTAGACCCCTCTAATAAGTATCTCCATTCGGCCAAGGCCGAGATGACTGCTAACAACTCTCTATTTCCAATGTCATAGTTCTTCTCTGCCGGGGACAATTTCCGAGAATAGAAGCCACATGGATGCAAGGGTTTGTCGGGTGCCTCCCTTTGGGACAAGACTGCGCCAAGACCTAGTTCGGAGGCGTCAACTTCTACTTGGAAAGGCAGAGCCGGATCTGGATGTCGGAGAACAGGGGCAGTAGTGAATGCTTGCTTAAGTGCCTCAAAGGCTTGAGTGGCTTGAGGTGTCCATTTCTGATTTCCCACTCCTTTCTTTGTCATGGCCGTGAGGGGAGCTATCAAGGCCGAAAAGTCTTTAATGAATCTTCGATAGTAGTTCGTAAACCCCAGAAACCTCTGAATGGCTTTAAGCCCTTGGGTAGAGGCCAGTCAAGAATAGCTGAGAGCTTTTTTGGATCCATTTGAAAACCCTCAGGGGTTATTATATAACCCAGGAATTGCACAGTTACTATGTCGAATAGACATTTTTCTAATTTACAATACAATCCAGCCTTCAATAGTTTTTTCAATACTTGTTTCACGTGGGCGTGATGAGTGTCCACATCAGGAGAGTATATCAGGATGTCATCCAGATATACTATGACGAATTCTTGCAGAAAATCCCTTAAAGTGTCGTTTATAAGGTCCTGAAAAACGGCTGGCGCATTACATAATCCAAAGGGCATCACCAGGTATTCATAATGCCCGCTACGTGTATTAAAAGCCGTTTTCCATTCATGCCCCTTTTTAACCCTAACCAGGTTGTACGCTCCGCGTAAATCAAGCTTCGTATATATACGGGCCCCTTTTAATCGATCGAACAATTCTGTTATGAGAGGTATGGGATATGCATTTCTTATGGTTATCCTATTCAAACCTCTATAATCGATGCAAGGTCGCAGATCTCCTTCTTTTTTAGAGACAAAGAAGAAACCTGCTCCTGCTGGAGAAGAGGACCTTCTAATGAATCCTCGCTCCAGATTCTCCCTTATGTATTCCTCCATAATGTCGTTTTCTTTTTGTGATAAAGGGTATACGTGTCCCCTAGGAGGCATCGTACCGGGGAGTAAATCAATAGCACAGTCATATGGACGATGTGGTGGTAGGACCTCAGTCCTGGCTTTGGAGAACACCTCCTTTAATGCCAAGTAACATTCAGGGACCTCTGTGGACAAAGGAGGGGCTGTGGCAATATTGAGACTACCAATCACATTGACTCTGCCTAGGCACTTAGACTGACAACCAAGACCCCAACTTTTTACGTCTCTCTGGACCCAATCGATAACCGGGTTGTGTTCTGTTAGCCATGGAAACCCAAGAACTACAGGACATGAGGGAGATTCGATAATTTGAAATCTTATTGTTTCATGGTGCAAAATCCCTGTTTTCATACATACATCGACAGTATCGTGAGTGATATGTGGGCAAGACAGGGGTTTACCGTCTATGGCCTCCACCATTAGAGGCTTCTCCTTCAGAACCAGAGGTAAGAGTTTTTGGCAGCAAAATTCTTATCCATGAAATTTCCTGAGGCCCCAGAGTCTAAGAACGCCTCAGTCTTGAGGTGAACCCCCTCCCAGGTTAGGGAGATTGGTAACAGAATCCTGGATTTTTTTTTTCATTATCCACAAAGGAGGCATTAGAGAACCGATAACCTGGGTATTGGCTGTTCTTTGGCCCAGTTTGCCATATTCACCTCTGCTAACCCTGGGTCTCTGAGGACATTGAAGGCGGAAGTGATCTGCCCCTGCACAATAGAAGCAGAGCCCCTTTTCTCTTCTGTGCGCTCTTTCTGCTTCTGAAATACCCGTTTTTCCTATTTGCATGGGTTCAATGACTGGCATATCTGTTTTAGCATTCTCCGGGTTACCTGACGTACTGGTGTGTCTGGGTAATAAGGGTAAAGGAGGCAAGACCCTTCTGGGTCTGTCTCTGGGATGTCTCCTTTCCCTAATTTGATCGTCCATGGCTATACAAAAATCTATCAGGTGATCCAGATTCTCTGGTAACTTTAAGGGAGCCAGCTCAAACATGAAAGCCTCGTTCAAACCTTCGGTAAAGGCTAAGGTTAAAACGTCGTTCGGCCAAAGCACCTCTGAAATCAAAGTTTTAAACTCTATGGCATAGTCGGCGACCCTCTTATTACCTTGTTTAATGTGAAACAAGGATCTACCCGCATTGGTAGCCCTTCTAGAGGGATCAAAGGTACGTTTTAACTCGGAGGTAAAACCCTCATAATCATAGATGATGGGTTTCTTATTTTCCCACAACGGCGTAGCCCACAACAAAGCTTTCTCTGTTAAATGATTAATCAGATATCCTACTTTGGCTTTATCAGATATACAAGACCCTGGGTTGTTCTCAAACAAGATCTCAAGCTGAGTCAGAAAACCCCGGCATAGGCTTGGTGTACCATCATAGCGTAGAGGTGCCTTCATACCAAGCCTATGTCCTTCAGGGGAGACCGGACTGACCCTAGGTAATACTGGATCTGGGGGGTTTGTGGTACCTGTATTGGAGCGATTTAACAGGGTTTGCAGAGCGAGAGAAATCTGGTCCATTCTATGGTCCTGTTCCTCTTGTCTGGCTGCGATACGTGCCAACTGGTTAGAGAGGTCTGCGGGATCCATTGGCCCTGACGTAATGTCACGGATCCCTCTGACTAACAAAATAGTGGTCCCTTTACGTAGACCGCTCTCTACCCTTCCGATCCTTGAATGGTCGGCAAAACTAGATAGACAATAAACCAGACAATAGATAAACAAGGGATAACACCAGACAGAGGTATAGAATAGAGTATTGTCACGAACCCCTCTGACTGCCAGAATAGTGGTCCCTTTTCGTAGACCGCTCTCTACCCTTCCGATCCTTGAATGGTCGGTAAAGCTAGATAGATAATTGATCAGGCAATAGATAAACAAAGGGAAACACCAGACAGAGGTACAGACTAGAGTATATGTTCTCCCTAGGACCTTAGTTATAACAGAGGTAATCTGATGTGTGCTTAGGGTGCCACATAGACTGACCTCGGTACCAACGTTAAGGGCAGAACCAAGAGCAGAGTAAATGCCAATACCAGGGTTTATACACAGAATGGTTCGTTTGCCAATGCCAGGGGTCATACACAGAATGGTTCGTTTGCCAATGCCAGGAGTCATACACAGAATGGTTCGTTTGCCAATGCCAGGAGTCATACACAGAATGGTTCGTTTGCCAATGCCAGGGGTCATTCACAGAAATGTTCGTCTTTGCCAATGCCAGGAGTCATACACAGAATGGTTCGTTTGCCAATGCCAGGAGTCATACACAGAATGGTTCGTTTGCCAATGCCAGGAGTCATACACAGAATGGTTAGTTTCCAGAAGCAAGGTCAGACACAGATATTAGCCAAAAACACAAGAGCTCTGCGGGAAGTGAATACCACGTCAGGGCACCGGCGAACTAGTGAAGCCGGGTTTTAAACCCGGCGGTTCCGCGTCACAGCGCCAGGCTCCGCCCCCCGGCGTCCCACGTGAGCGCACCCGGTAGCGTTATCATTCGGCGCCTGGCCAGCGAGCAGCGAGGAATCTGCTGCCAGGCGCCCCAGTACTGGCCCATCCGTGACAACAGCAAATAATGACGCGCCCTTACCTCACAGCAAATAATGACGCTCCTTACTACACAGCAAATAATGACGCTCCCTTACCTCACAGCAAATAATGACACGCCCTTACCTCACAGCAAATAATGACGCTCCTTACTACACAGCAAATAATGACGCTCCTTACTACACAGCAAATAATGACGCGCCCTTACCACACAGCAAATAATGACGCGCCCTTACCACACAGCAAATAATGACGCGCCCTTACCTCACAGCAAATAATGACGCGCCCTTACCTCACAGCAAATAATGACGCTCCTTACTACACAGCAAATAATGACGCTCCTTACTACACAGCAAATAATGACGCGCCCTTACCTCACAGCAAATAATGACGCGCCCTTACCTCACAGCAAATAATGACGCTCTTTACTACACAGCAAATAATGACGCTCCTTACTACACAGCAAATAATGACGCGCCCTTACCACACAGCAAATAATGACGCGCCCTTACCTCACAGCAAATAATGACGCGCCCTTACCTCACAGCAAATAATGACGCTCCTTACTACACAGCAAATAATGACGCGCCCTTACCTCACAGCAAATAATGACGCGCCCTTACCTCACAGCAAATAATGACGCGCCCTTACCTCACAGCAAATTATGACGCTCCTTACTACACAGCAAATAATGACGCTCCTTACTACACAGCAAATAATGACGCGCCCTTACCACACAGCAAATAATGACGCGCCCTTACCTCACAGCAAATAATGACGCGCCCTTACCTCACAGCAAATAATGACGCGCCCTTACCTCACAGCAAATAATGACGCTCCTTACTACACAGCAAATAATGACGCGCCCTTACCTCACAGCAAATAATGACGCGCCCTTACCTCACAGCAAATAATGACGCTCCTTACTACACAGCAAATAATGACGCGCCCTTACCTCACAGCAAATAATGACGCGCCCTTACCTCACAGTCAAAAATATACCAGAGGTTCTGAAACACAATTATTGTATTGTACACAAAACTGACAAATTCAATTTAGTGTGATTGTCAATACTTTCCGGAAAGCACCAGGTACCACAACCCCCCCCCAAATATAAAATAAAAAATGAGTTTTTAATGATTTCTTAACAAAATACAGTATTTCAACGATATCTCAATCATATTGTTATTTTTTTATGGGCTATCTATACACACTGGATATCACGGCTTCCTCTGACCGGTTTAATTCCTGCTTAAATGATCTGCAAAACACATATATCATGGGAAGCGCAAGAACAAGAATAAAGTATAAGCAGTGTCTGTCTGTACACCTATGAGACAATACCCTAATGGTAACAGATCCACTTTAAGTGCGATTTCAAGCTGTTATCTGCTATTACTGAACATTTCTTTTTTTTTTATCATGAGAAATATGCTACATCAAGGACGAATATTCCACGGCATAAAGCGTACAATAAGTAGCGCAGGGATGGAGGTTACATTAACAGAACATTATTGTTTTGAATCAACAATCAGATCAGTCCTTTCATTTCTCCATTATGGATTTATGTGAGGGTGGATGGAGAATCACCGCATGGACAATATCTAATTGCATTCTTTGACTTTATGGAGGCCAATACATTTATTTACAGCTTGTATACAGCAAGTGAATGCAACAGCAACTGTGAAAAAAAAAAACTGATACAAAACAAAGAAAGAAGCAGAAAAAATATATATGTAAATTAACCATTAACCCCTTCACTATCCATGGTCAGGAAAATCATTTTTAATTAGACAGCAAGAAATATTTGGGAATATTCCCAATGTATTCCTAGACTGTAATAACCAATTCGGCAGACAGATGTTGCCATCTAATGGCCAGAAGGAGTTACTGCAGTTAGAACTTCAGCTCATGTCTCCACGCATCGGCTTGGGAAGGAAGCCGATTTTAAACAGTTTTAGCACCTCGGGTATTACGCCACAGGGATACAACTTTGGGGGCACTTTCAGGAGCCCAAAAGCAAAATAAATTAAACTGCAAAAAAATAAAGTAAAAGTTAATTTGGAATCAAAGCATAACCCCAGATTGTTTAAGCACAATTTCGGTCTTCTGTGCCTGCTACTGCTGATCTTGCATACATGATCACGGTAGTGAAGGGGTTAAATGTAAATTTGTATTTTAAAAATTATGCATTCCATTTTTCTTGGATACCAGTGATATTTCGAGTTGGATTTTCCCCATTGATGGTTTTATTTGACCCATCACAAATCACATTGTCACCCTGTCTGACAAACTTCCGATCCCTTATTGAATTTCCCAGCAATTATCCATGTATTTCTTCCCACTCCCCACTCTGTCCCTGCAGCTTTTTCTCTCTCACCATCAATCATTCTTATATCATTCTCCTTATCTTGATATCACAGCTGGTTTTTCTCCTAAATCTGAGCTTTTATCTCCATTATGAATTGAGAGCTAAGTCGCGCGCTGGTCCTTCTAACTTTCCCTAAATCGATTATTTGTGTTAAAATAGTAATTTCCTACCGGTGGGGAGTCTCTGGATCGCTGCTCGTCCTGAGAGCCGGCCGGTTCTGTTCCGCTGCCACGGTGGAGGAGGCCTGGTCCCTTCTTCGGGATATGGGCCTTGGTGCTCGGAGCCCTGGCTCGCCACCTGGATCTGGTGCGGAGGCCGAGCTGTCCCAGCAGAGGGACCCCGGATGAGGAGGGACACCCTTGCTGTTCTTTCACGCCCCCCCTGCTTTGACACTTGTTGAAGATAACTTTGTCATCTTGCTGACTTTACTGCCTCTTTTTTTTGCTGCTCACCCCTTCCCCTTTTTTCTTTTTTTGTTTTTGTGTATTTTTGTTTGACCTTATGGTTCTGCTTGCTGCATTTTGGAGCTTACTGTTGATTGTCTGAAGCCCCTCTTTTTTTTTTTTTTGGTGGTGTGGGACATTGGGATGTCCTCTCGGCCCCAGGTCTCCCAGCCTTGTGGCCCCTTCCATAGCCCTCGGTTTCCTCAAGGTTGCCGGGGTGAGCCGGGAATGCCACTAATTACTTGGCAGTCCCTCGCCGCCCTCCCCTTCCTCCCTTTTTCATTCTCATCAGTTTCCTGGTGCCCATCGTCGTTCTGTTTTTTTTTTCTGGCTTAGCCCTCCCAACGATTTTTTTTTTTTTTATTGTACCCCTTAGTCTTTCCCTCCCCTTTGATTTTTTTTTGAGCTGGCTGCCTTAGACGGGTTTATTGAGGTTTCTATTTTTTTCTGACGCTGATGTATAGCTGTTGCTCTTATGGCCCTTCGCAGCCACGCGTTTATACTGTCTGTTATATTGCTGACGCTTTTTATAATAAAATAATTTTAATATAAAAAAAAGTAATTTCCATTCATTCCCCTCCGTATCCTGAGCTTATTTTAGCCATTTTTTGTTCATCATGTTTAAACACTACTTAGCCTCGTGTCAGACGAGCGCACTGCAGAGTGGAAGGAACGTCCGTGAGAGTGGACGTACCTTCTACTCTCCGCTGAGTGCGCTCAGCTGTGCAAATCGCGATCCTCCTATGGCTCCTATCGCCTCCTATCGCGATCCTCCTTTCTAGCGCATCAATGGAGAGATTCGCTAAATGGACGCTTGCTGCGCGCGCAGTCCGTGCGCGCACACAAGCGTGTGACCGGCCCCATCGCTGCATCACGCGGCTGTGGCGGGCGCCGGTAAGTACGGAGGGTGCACGGGCACACTAGGTGCACTCGTCTGACACGGGCCTTAAAGTCATGTTTTATTATAGGACCCAGACATATTATATATCATTATTATGTGTATATGTCACCTGACTGTGTGTGTTGTATAGAATGGAGATAATATTTGATACAGTCCTAACCTCAACATCTGAGGAAAGGGATTTAGGGGTTATTATTTCAGAGGATCTAAGGGTAAGTAGTCAATGTAATAGAGCAGCAGGAAATGCTGTCAGAATGCTTGGAAATGCTGGCAGAATGCTTGGTTGTGTAGGGAGAGGTATTAGCAGTAGGAAAAGGGAAGTGCTCATGCCACTGTACAGAGCACTGGTGAGACCTCACTTGGAGTACTGTGTGCAGTACTGGAGACCGTATCTCCAGAAGGATATAGACCTCTTAGAGAGAGTTCAGAGAAGGGCTACTAAAATGGTGTACGGCTTGAAGGAGAAAAGTTACCAGGAAAGGCTTAATGATCTTAACATGTACAGCTTGGAAAAAAGACGAGACAGAGGAGATATGATAGAAACATTTAAATACGTAAAGGGAACCCACAAGGTAGAGGAAGGGAGTATATTTAAAAGGAAACAAAGTAGCAAAACAAGAGGACATAGTCTTAGATTAGAGGGGCAAAGGTTTAAAAGTAACATCAGGAAGCATTATTTTACTGAGAGGGTGGTGGATACATGGAACAGACTTCCAGTAGAAGTGGTAGAGGGCAAAACAGTGATTGAATTTAAGCAAGCATGGGATAGGCATAAGGCTATCCTAAACAAAAGATAAATCCAGGTAAAGTATCCATGTAATTGGGCAGACTAGATGGGCCGAAAGGTTCTTATCTGCCGACATTTTTTCTATGTTTCTATGTTTCTATGTTTCTAAGTGGGGCGCTAAGGCTGGGTTCACACCTAGCCGTTTTAACGCGCGTTCGTGCGCGCTTTAAAACGCAGGAACGGGAAATCCCATGCTTTGCTATGGGACCCATTCAGACCTAAGCGTTTTACAGCGCGCAGGAACGCGTGTTAAAACGGCCAACGCAAAAAGAAGTTCGGGAGCTTCTTTTCGGGCATACAGCAGCGCGTGCAGCGCGTTCGTGGCCATATCATAGCGCGTTCGCGTGTTTTTTTTGTATGCGTGAACGCGCGTAAAAAAAACGCAAGCATTGCGCGACGCAGCGCTACGCCCGGGTGTGAACCCAGCCTAAAGCAGTGGCAAACACCAATAAACACAATACCAAAACAGGTAAAACCTCTACATCATATAAAACGGAATCTGAATACGCCAATGTAAAGACGTCAGATACTGTATGTCAGCGCAGCAAGCAGTGCATCCTCCAAACATCAGTCCCATAAGCACCACTGCACATCCATAAACAGGTATGTGTTGTTTACCAGACATCAACACAGAAATTATTTGTACCCATGATGGGGCCATTTCCAATAGACCCAAATTGGATATTGACTTATTCCTGCTGGTTTGAAATCAGAAAACATTTTTTTTGAGACTGATCTTTTTTCTGAGGTATAAGATCAAGACCCCTAAATAACAGATTACTTAACCATTTCATATCACTTTCAAGTCAATAACTGGTAAAATTCTAAAATAACTGCCCCCCCCGTACCGACTGCTGATGAGTCACGTGTTGTCACGTGTTGTGTGTGATTATTAAAGGGACACTCCAGTGTTGAAATGAGAGGGGAGGATGGACGGTTAAACATTCCTGACCCCCTTACCTTTTTAACACCCTTACGATCATTTTAAAATTACCCCCTTTTCAGCTCAGTGCTGGCTCTCTAATTGTCTGGACATTATATTCTGATGGCTTCTTGCGAGCCACTGCATGTCACATGGACGTGAACGGGCTGCACGATCCAGTGACCCAATTCAAAGGCTGGGAAGGAGGTGAGACCTAAATTGTTATTACTCCTCCTGGCCCCAATAGCTGAAGATCAGGTGAGATCTAGCTAGTCTAAGATTCTGAATGGAGCTAACCCATGCTCTAGGAGGGCTAATTCAGCTCTCTGAGAGCCCCCTGTAAGGGTGAGAGGGGTGAGAAAGCTCAAGGCATTGTGACCAATCAGTTTACATTGAATGCCTAAAGCAGGACTGTCAAACTCCATCCCCCCCGTTTCTGAACTACAGTTCCTACGATCTATTGCATTGAAAGAATTCTGGGAATTGTAGACATCAAAGATAACTCCAAGTCCTAGCCACGTTCCTGACACATAGTATCAAAGAATTACGATGTTTCAGTTCTGGACCACAGACAGTTCCGTAAGCCCCCCCAGAGCTCTCCATGGCTCCGAAACAAAGTATTAAATTCATTGCAGAACGCAGATGGACTATAAGAAAATAATGCAGCTGCGTTCAGCAAAGAAAAAAAAATGTGTTATTACTTTAAAATAAATTATGAAACCTTAAATTTAACCCAAAAATCCTGAAAAATGTAAAAAAAATCCTAAAAGTAAATAAAGTGACTTTTTGCTGCAAGTGAAAACAATAAACAGTTTAATAAATATTTAATAAAAGCAGGAATGTTTTTTACATTGAAAACTAGGAGGAAAAAAAAGCCTCGTTGCTTTAAAATAAATTAGGAAACCTAAAATTTCACCCAAAAATCCCGAAAAGTGCCTAAAAAATAAATGAGTAAAGAGACGTTTTGCTGCAAGTGAAAAAAATAAACCGTTGACAGCTGGTATTTTCATTTTATAGGTAGTAATCTGTTTGACATTACGTAATAACTAATAAAAACAAAATAACTCATAAAAATACAAATTAATCCACAATATGAAACAATTTATAAAAACAAAATGATCCGAAAAATGAAATAACTCATAAACACAAAAAACAAAGTGATCCGAAATTTCGGATTGGTACGAGACGCGGTAAAAAACAAACGACCCGAAATGAAACAAAAATGGCCCAAAATGACCAGAAATGAAGGGGAAAAAAAGAAAACGGGACAAAAAAAATCCAAAACGGAATGAAACCAAAAACCCACTGTGCACGTCTAGAAGGTACTTGCCCGTAAGGCACTCGGAAGGTTAATTGTCTACTTTAAAGCCTGTAGACTTATGGTCAGTCTAGAGCAGATCGTTAAATAGTATCCAACAACAAGTTCCATGATAAATAGCCTCGCAAACAGCGGGAATTGGTTTAGAGATTAGTGCTGGAAACATTTGTCTCTGTAGATAAAAGTTGGAGCTTGGTTCAGACATGGGAGTGATGGGAGGATGTGGGCGATCATTAAATCAAGCTGGGCTGAGTCAATCAGATTGAGCGTCCTGCGTTCTCGCCATGGAGGGCATCTAACGCAGGAGGCTCATCGCTAAAGGTGAACTTCTAGGTAGGGGATTCACAAATCTATGAAAGGATATTTTGGCGCTGGGGTTCCTTGGTCTGTCAACTGGGAAATTTGTTTCTGAGATAAACAAGAAGACAAAGAAGAATTAAACCGAGTTTTCTTTGTATTATAAGGGTATATCAAGGCGAAAGTCACTTCTAATGTGATCTCAAAACGAAAGGGCTAGGACACTTTAAATACACTCACTATATAACTACTGCATTTACTGTGCCACCTGAAAATGTTATATGAATATATATATATATACACGGTATAACTACTGCACCTCTCTCTGCTGTAATGTATCCTCTAAAATGCTGAGTACACCTGTTACTTCTCTATTAATAGGCATACACTCTATAACTACTGCACTTACTTCGCCTCCCTCTGCTGTAATGTAACCTGTAAAGTGCTGAGTGCACCTGTTACTGCTATATTAATAAAATACACATACACTATATAACTACTGCACTTACTTCACCACCCTCTACTGTAATATAACCTGTAAAGTGCTGAGTACACCTGTTACTGCTATATTAATAAAATACACATACACTATATAACTACTGCACTTACTTCACCACCCTCTGCTGTAATGTAACCTGTAAAGTGCTGAGTACACCTGTTACTGCTATATTAATAAAATACACATACACTATATAACTACTGCACTTACTTCACCTCCCTCTGCTGTAATGTAACCTGTAAAGTGCTGAGTACACCTGTTACTGCTAGATTAATAAAATACACATACACTATATAACTACTGCACTTACTTCACCACCCTCTGCTGTAATGTAACCTGTAAAGTGCTGAGTACACCTGTTACTGCTAGATTAATAAAATACACATACACTATATAACTACTGCACTTACTTCACCACCCTCTGCTGTAATGTAACCTGTAAAGTGCTGAGTACACCTGTTACTGCTATATTAATAAAATACACATACACTATATAACTACTGCACTTACTTCACCTCCCTCTGCTGTAATGTAACCTGTAAAGTGCTGAGTGCACCTGTTACTGCTATATTAATAAAATACACATACACTATATAACTACTGCACTTACTTCACCTCCCTCTGCTGTAATATAACCTGTAAAGTGCTGAGTACACCTGTTACTGCTATATTAATAAAATACACATACACTATATAACTACTGCACTTACTTCACCTCCCTCTGCTGTAATGTAACCTGTAAAGTGCTGAGTGCACCTGTTACTACTATATTAATAAAATACACATACACTCTATAACTACTGCACTTACTTCACCACCCTCTGCTGTAATGTAACCTGTAAAGTGCTGGGTACACCTGTTACTGCTAAGTATATAGATACAATATACACTCACTGGCCACTTTATTAGGTACACCGGATCAATTGCTTGTTAACATAAACTGCTAAATCAGCCAATCACACGGCAGCATCTCAATGCATTTCGGCATCTAGACGCGGTGAAGACGACTTGCTGAAGATCAAACTGAGCATCAGAATGGGGGAAGAAAGGGGATTTAAGAGACTTTGAGCGTGGCATGGGTTGTTGGTGCCAGACGGGCTGGTCTGAGTATTTCAAAAACTGCTGATCTACTGGGATTTTCACGCACAGCATCTCTAGGGTTTACAAAGAGTTTTCCGAAAAAGAGAAAATATCCAGCGAGCGGCAGCTGTGTGGACGAAAATGCCTTGTTGGTGTCAGAGGAGAATGGGCAGACTGGATCGAGATGATAGAAAGACAACAGTAACTCAAATAACCACTCGTTACAACCAAGGTCTGCAGAATACCATCTCTGAACGCACAACACGTCCATCCTTGAAGCAGATGGGCTACAGCAGCAGCAGACCACACCAGGCGCCACTCCTCTCAGCTAAGAACAGGAAACTGAGGCTACAATCCACACAGGCACCAAAACTGGACAATAGAAGATTGGATAAACATTCCTGGTCTAATGAGTCTCCTTTTCAGCTGCGACATTCAGATGGTAGGGTCAGAATTTCGTGTCAATAACATGAAAGCATGGATCCATGCTTTCAGAGGCAGCTCTGAAGGCAAAAGGGGGTCCAACTCGGTTCCAGCAAGGTGTACCTAATAAAGTGGCTGGTGATTGTATATACACTGCATAACTACTGCACTTGCTGCACCTCCATCTACTGTAATGTAACCTATAAAGTGTGTGGGTACACCTACTGCTATGTAAATAAAATATAGATACGCTGTGTAACTACCGCACCTCCATCTACTGTAATGTAACCTGTATAGCGCTGAGCACAGTGTGTTCTATAAATGTGTCATTTTTGAGTAAACATACGGAATGATAAGGTGCTGTTGTGCCGCAGAGTCTTTTCGTGAACCTCATTCCTTGAAGTGATAAATAAATGATAGAGATAGAACCAATCACTCACAGGAAACAAAGCATTGATTAGGAGGCTCCGTGCACAGGAACATCCAGAGAACGTCTCTTAACAATGGGAGATATTTTCTAAGCAAAGGGGTCCTCAACCAAACAACACATTTGGTAGCAAACGCCTGGCTCTAGAGGGGTAATTCCCAAAGTGCCAATGTGCACTTTTGTTGCAACATCGGTAAACTTTGACATTCCACAGAAGGAACGTCTAACATTGGCATTGAAGGTGCTGCAAACAATGTATGGACAACGCTGACCAACTGTGCGACCATTACTTTTCCATAAAATGAGTAAACTCAACTGCGGCCGTTCTCTAATTATCTTGTTAAAACACCGGTGGAGGTACCTCGGCGATTTTAAAGTGGTGATCTCCATAAGACTCAACAGAAACTATGGTGGAAATAACCTTGGCCAACAGAAACGGAAACATCTATGCTGGCAGAAACTACAGGAGGAAGCCCGATTACCAACTACCCTGAGAACTGCACTGAACAACTTTGGCAGAAGCTGCGGTGGCTTCTCTAAATGGAGAAGTCACTGTATTTTCACCATACTTGCTCCACCATATTTCGTCAGTGAAATTACCATTTTCATCAGTGAAAGAATGACGGTTAGTGAATAAAACTTTAGATTGGGGATGGCAAACTCTGGCCGTCCAGATGTTGATTGCCAATGCCTTCAATTCCTGGAATTCTTTAGGGGATGCATTGAAATTGCATTGAACAGTGAATTTCCCCGTACGGTGCAATTTCGTGGCCATTCGGTTATTCGAAAAGCCGAAAGTTCTCCAAATATTGGCAAATTGCCAGCGAAATACGGGTGATCTTTGACAGTAGTGAAATCCCCCATGGACAAGTAATGGTTAATCTATTCACAGACACCGAACAGCAGAGAAATGTCAGTGAAATGCCCTGATGTTCGCTGGTTTCATTCGACAGGTTTAATCAGCCGAATCCCATAGGGTTTAATGTAAAAAAAAAAAATCCCTGGTTTTATCATATATTTATTCAACCGTTTATTCTTTTCATTTGCAGCAAAAAGTCTCTTTATTTATTATTTAGGCATTTTTAAGGCAAAAATGTTTTTCATGATTTTTTTTTCAACCACTACGCTGCGCAAGTGACTTTTCAGCAGCGATCGGCCGGTACTTTGGCCAGTCGCTGTGGTCTCCGGCTGCGGGACCCCGGCCATGACGTCTGTTTCAGGCACCCCCCTGCCAGAGCAATGAGAGTGCCTGATGGGTGAGGGGGGATCCCCTCTCTCTCCCCCATCGCTAGCAGCCACGGAAGAAAGGCAGGCACCGCTGGAAAGGGCACAGTCTGCCCTTCCCAGCGTTGCCTGTCTTTAACCCCATAGGTGCTGGATCACGATGGAAATCCGGTGCTCTTTGAATAACACCTTTAGTATTCCTACCTAAAATATTAGGCGGATAAGCCACTTACCAATAAACAAATGCTCCAGGATAAAACTTCCTTCCCTGCTGCCCCCAGCACCAGCACCAGGACTGCGCGCAGAGTCGGCAAATTTAAGTCGCCGAAGTGCGGCAAATGGGAATGCACCGAATTGTCGGTGCTCTCTCAATAACCCCCTGGAGTTTTACAGATGGCCAAAGAATCATGGGAGGGAGTTGTCTTAACCACAAGGCCACCATTTTTTTCCATTGGTTCTTCTTACATTTTTCCATTAGATATAAACGCAAAAAGATGTTGGTTTTTTTTTCCGCAACAGTTTGTGATGTTTTCCCCCATCCAATCTGATCAGTCCTCCGCTGCGCCTCTTTTTCTGCCCTTCCGCTAGCCGTGCCCATGTCTGATGCTCTCATTCATTGTGCTGTTCGCTCCCGTTTCGTACCGGTGACTCTCTTGTCTCGTCTCCCCGATCGGTTTCCCTCGCGCGCTCATCGGGCCCTATTACATTCATAATGCAAAAACGCACGCTAAACGCGTGTTTTTTTGCAGGAAGCGTTAAACGTTAACGCACGAAAATCACCGCTGGAATTACATTCCTCGCGCATTTTTTCATCCGTCGGGAAATTGCGTTCGTAAAACCGACGCGCAAAAATGCGCACAAAGTACCGTTGCGCGCAGAAACCAGTGAGCGCAATGTAATTTTTAACGCGAGTCCAGCATTTTGTGCAGACTGCGCACAACAGACGTACGTTTTGACGGAAGGCAAGGTAGTGACCGTCATTTTTGAAAAAAAAAACGTGCGCATCGACGTGAATCCGCAGTTTGGTTCGGTCAGGTTGTTACAATTTGCCGTTACCACCAGCTTTTCAAAGACGTTAAAATTATGCGCGCAAACGTTGTCTGTTAATTTTTGCGCTAAGATTGTAATACCATGCGCGCACCAGCGCACAAACGCATTTGCGATCACATTGTTAAGTATAGGACGCGCACACTAAATTGCGCTCGCAAAGGGTTCGCGCAGGGTCACTTGCGTTAGACGTTAACGCGCAAACGTCGTAATATGACGTTCAGCGCAAAGGGTTTTGCCCCTCGGGTTAATGCGTTTTTGTGCGCGCGCACAATTGTGCGCGAAGAATGTAATAGAGCCCATTGTG
Organism: Leptobrachium leishanense; assembly: GCA_009667805.1. Lineage (NCBI taxonomy): Eukaryota > Metazoa > Chordata > Amphibia > Anura > Megophryidae > Leptobrachium > Leptobrachium leishanense. The sequence goes on from CM019064.1 coordinate 446,224,012, forward strand.
TTTCCACCTGAGGACATCCTGCATCTCTCCTCCCGGTGGAGACTCTGCGTGGCTCGCTGCTCGCTGTCTAATTGTACCTCTCGTGTGCAATAAAAGCTTGTTAGTTTGCGTTGTGGGCTAAAGCAACACAAAACGTACGCGAGCCTTTAATGAGACCCTGCAGCAAACCTCTCCTTTCAAAAGAAGGACCAGGTTACGCGGCTAATAAGGACCCTGCAACAGTGACAACGAGCGGATCTCTAGCGAGATGCGACCGGACCGTCATGCGCACGCTTGTCATCCCTGATGGATATAGCACAGAAGATGGGAGAGATACATCTGTATTTCTCGTCCGAGCAGTATGATCGGAAACAAATGACCATAAATGTCGTCCATCTGGCAATTTCCATCTCCTATTAAGGCTTGTTCCACATAAGCCGAGAATCCTGTGCAAAAACCCCATAAAATGATAGCGCTCCATTCAATTTATGAAATAATTGCTGCTTCTGGCACGTAAGCGGATGTGCTACATATACACGGGTTATTATCAGGGTTATCCAAAGAGATTCGAATTGCTTGAGAAAGGTAACCGAATGCTGAAAATCAGCGTTCGGTTACCTTTCCTGGCCATTCGGCTATCCAGAGAGCAGGCAATTCTCCAAATCCTGTCGAATTGCCTGCACATACGGTGCCTGTTCGGTCCCTGTTCGAGGGCAGTGAAATCCCCATAGAGAAGCACTGCTTCGGCTATTCAGAGAACACAAACCAGCAGTGAAAGGTTCCCCTAATGCTCTGCCATTCAGTGGTTTCATTCGGCAAGTTAATTCTGGAGAATCCCATAGGCTTCAATGTTAAAAATATTCCCGTTTTAATTCAATATCTAATAAACCGTTCATTATAAAATTCTGCAGCAAAAAGTCTCTTTATTTATAGATTTTTTAGGATACTTTAAGCATTTTTCTGAATTTTTAAAAAAAAAATTAAAAGTCCGATTTTTTTTTATTTTTTTTTCAGTTTACTTATTTTTTTTGTAACAGCCCTCTTTATTATCATTCCCTGGACCTCCTGTGAAAATTTCAGACATTTTCGCTCAGTAGTTTCTTTGCAAACAGCGTTTCTTTTTCCCAGATTCATACAAATGGTTTTTCTAATTTATTCACTGCCTCCTCTACGTCACAGCTGCTTTGGCTCTGTGTGATTCGGCTCCTGTTCGGCTCCTGTTCGGCTTCTTCGAAGGTTAATCCAGATGTTTTTGCTTGTTTTCAGCGTGCATTCGGTTAGTGTTCGTCAGGTTTTCGGCAGCTTTTCCCTGCAATTCGGGGACCCTGTGGTGTTTGCTGAATACACCGCAGGGTCACCGAAATGCAATTGGCAAAAGGAACCGAATTGAAGAGAACGAAAAGTCACCGAACGTGCGGTGACTTTTCGAATCTCTTTGGATAACCCTGTATGCGATTAACCCCATCACGCCCTGAAATGTATATACAACTCTGCTTTCACTTTGTATACTAAACTGAAGCCATAAAATAAAATTCTCATTTTAGACCTCGAGTCTGTCAGCCTTTATGACTGCAAAGGAACTGGAAGGAGCAGCCCCTACCCTCACTGTAAAAGTAAAAAAAAAAATGTTCGCCAAACTTTACTGCTGCATTCCAGCAGCCAGGGATTTGGCAGAATACAGGGAGAGCTGTGGGGTCAGTCGCTGCTGTACAGGGATAAGATTCAGGGAGTTATAATGTGTAAATCCTTGTACAGTACAGATACACGGTGTTGCTGTTATTGCAATACACAGGCAGTATACAGTACATACAGATACAAGGTGTTGCTGTAATTGCCATACACAGGCATTATGCAGCACATACAGATACAAGGTGTTGCTGTAATTGCCATACACAGGCATTATACAGTACATACAGATACAAGGTGTTGCTGTAATTGCCATACACAGGCATTATGCAGCACATACAGATACAAGGTGATGCTGTAATTGCCATACACAGGCATTATACAGTACATACAGATACAAGGTGTTGCTGTAATTGCCATACACAGGCATTATGCAGCACATACAGATACAAGGTGATGCTGTAATTACCATACACAGGCATTATGCAGCACATACAGATACAAGGTGATGCTGTAATTGCCATACACAGGCAGTATACAGTACATACAGATACAAGGTGTTGCTGTAATTGCCATACACAGGCATTATGCAGCACATACAGATACAAGGTGTTGCTGTAATTGCCATACACACAGGCATTATGCAGCACATACAGATACAAGGTGTTGCTGTAATTGCCACACACAGGCATTATGCAGCACATACAGATACAAGGTGTTGCTGTAATTGCCATACACACCCATCTAGATTGTAAATTCCCACGGGAATAGGGTCCTCATATCCTCCTGTATCTGCAGGCAGGAATACTGACCTGCCTCCTGTATGTATTGTTGACTTGTCCTGTCTTTACCCATTGCACCTTGTACAGCGCTGCGGAATGTGTTGGCGCTTAATAAATAATAATAATAATACAGGGTTATTCAGAGAACGGTGAAAACCAGGAGAACGACTGGAAAGTGGAAGTTCTAGGTTAAAATAGCCAAACCAGAAAAATTCTCCCATTTATCTCACTTTCCAAATCGGCTATTGTGACCTAGAATTTTCAGTTCTCCAGTCATTCTCCAGGTTGTCACCTCTCTCTGAATAACTCTGCTAGTGTCTACAACGTTTTGAAGCAACAATTGTAACGCATCAAGTCAAAACGTTCAAACTCGCATTATTTGAATTTTTAGCATCTCGGAATGACAATCTGTCTGCAATATTGCATTTTTTAACCTGCATTTGAGTGTGGGCTGCGCACCCCATATTTCAACAATAATGTTATGCTAGTGTGTCAACTATAGGTGCTTGGCAGTGAAGGGGTTAATGAACGATTCTGCTGATCTCACTTATCAGTAAGTACTGTCGTGCGCGGCCCGTTACATTAGGGTTTGCACCCATGGTACGGTCATTAATTGAAAACCTAGTTTTAGAAGATTTTGCACAAAATGCGCATTTTACGAGTTTGTAATCAGAGACAGAGTCAGTTTTTATGCTATTCATCATGGAGCAGATAAGGGACATCTAAAATGTCAATGTATGAGATAAAAGAGGACATCTTCACCCACCATTAGGGTGTGCTTGGGTTCCACCAGCCAAGCCCCCTATGTACGCCTGGGTTAGTAAGACATGTTTCTAGACTACATTAATGTCATATGAGTCAAGGGATCCCATGACAGCAACATACACAATCAGGGCTGTCGTCAGAAATCTCAGGGCCCTAACTGTACCCCTGGTCAGGGTCCCCTTCCCTCATTTGCCCATTTAACCTTCCTGGCGGTCTATTTATTTAGAAATTCCCTGTCTAAAAGCAGTTTGGTTTTTTTTGCCGCCCCTAGCGGCATCCCGAGTGTGGCTCGGGGTTAAATTCCTATGCTGGAAGCGGCAGTGACGTAGCGTGGGGGGTGCCTCGGGGGCGGTCGCCCCAGGCGCAATTTTCTTAGGGGGCGCAAAATTTCAAAAGAAATATGAACCACTAATATTTTCCAGCAGGAATCAGCAAGGTGTTGGCCAGTTTTGCCACACCGGCGGTGACCTAGCACTCAGAATTCTGGTCCTGTTCTGACTCCTCCTTAACGCTGAAATGAGTCACATGAAGCAGCGCAGCATTATTCCCCGGAACACCCTGTACCATTCTTGTCAGCCCCCTTTGAAGCCCTGTGCCAGCCCCCCACCGCTGGCAGCCCTGCAGCCATTGAACAGGAAGGAGGGAGGGAGGCGCCTGCCCTGCAGTACATTTAAAATCCGGTCTCCACTAAACCCCCTGGACAGCTCCCCTGGGCCACCAACAACTTCATGCAGGTAGGCGACACTGTAGGACACCAAAGCAGCATGACCAACACACAGTAACGGGGTACAGGGAGAGGGTGACTGGAGGTTCAGAGAGAGAATGACTGGGTATACTGGGAGAGAGTGACTGGGGATGTTCAATAGAGAGAGAGAGTGACTGCGGGTACTGTGAGAAAGAGGGGGTACTTGGAGAGAAAAAGAGTGACTGGGGTACTGGGAGAGAGTGACTTGGGTTACTGGGAGAGTGTGACGGGGTACTTGGAGAGAGAGAGAGACTGGGGTAATGGGAAAAAGTGGGGGTACTTGGAGTGACTGGGGGTACTGGGAGAGAGTGAGTGACTGAAGGTATTGGGAGAGAGTGACTTGGGTTACTGGGAGAGTGTGATGGGGTACTTGGAGAGAGAGAGACTGGGGGTATGGGGAAAAAGTGGGGGTACTTGGAGAGAGTGACTGAGGGTACTGGGAGAGAGTGAGTGACTGGAGGTACTGGGGGAGTAACTGGGGGTACTGGGAGAGAGTGACTGTGGTACTTTGAGAGAGAGACTGGGGTACTGGGAAAAAGTGGGGGTACCTGGAGAGTGACTGGGGTATTGAGAGAAAGTGACTGGGTATAGTATGAGAGTGGAACAATGATAGGGTATACTTTGACAGGGTGACTGGTAGCAGTGGCGTAGTGAGGGGGGGCATGTGTGCTTAATTTTTTTATTATATCAGTATTTTGTTAATAATATACAATACATGTGCTTGTGGGGTAACGGGGTCAATACTCTACTGGTGTCAGGGAATCATGGTGTGTTACCGTGTCCACAGGTTGGGGGGGTGCACAATTCTTGCCCTGCCCCGGGCGCTGACAACCCACGCTACGCCGCTGGGAAGCGGTAACCCCGAGCAACACTCGGGATGCCGCTGGATACATCACCTCTCCCTGTGCTCCCTCGATGTCCCCGCAGTCTCCTCCGGCGACCACGACCTCATTACTTCCTGGTTCCATCCTCGCGAGAAGCAATCCAGGAAGTATGAGGTCGCGATCGCCGGAGGAGACTGCAGAGATCAGCGAGGGAGCGCACGGAGAGGTGATGTATACAGCCCGAGTGTGTCTCGGGGTTACCGCTCTCAGCAGTGAACTTTAACCCCGAGACACACTCGGGATAACCGTCAGGGCGGATAAGTAAACTAATTAAAATTAACCATTTTGCCAACACTTCTGTTTACCTTATTTTACAGGGAGAGGGATGAATCCATGGTGGACCAGAAAGAGGATACAAATTGTTCCCTGGTGGGACATCGTTCACGCTACACCTCTACCTAGTGCAGACCAGACTAATCGCTTCCTCAGTGATGAGTCAGAGTGCACTGACCGGCCTCAGATAACACGGCCCACCGGGTAAACTGTTAGGGCTCTATTACATTCTTCGCGCAAAAATGTGCGCATGCGCAAAAACGCATTAAAGCAAGGGGAAAAATCCTTTGCGCTGAACGTCAAATTACGACGTTCGCGCACAAAATGCGTGTTAACGTCTAACGCGAGTTACCCTGCGCGAGCGAAAGTTCGTGCGCGCATCCCATACTTAACATTGTGAGCGCAAATGCGTTCGTATTACAATCGATGCGCAACTTTTTACAAACGACGTTTGCACACAGAATTTTAATGTCTTTGAAAACCTGGTGGTAACGGCAAATCTGAACGTCCTGGCCGAAACCGAGTACACCAGCACCAAAAAAAAAAATACAGCGCAGTATAGTTACACATTCTACACATACCCAAACAATAAAATGGAGAGGTTGTGCGTGTTTTTATTATTGCTGCAGCATATATACTCAGATTGATTTTGGCAGGCGCAAAAACTTAACGGGAGACAACTGTGGTTCTTAATTTTGATTTCCCACCGATTTCTGCGCGCAGTGTTAATTTGTGCTCGTTTTTGGACGGATGAAAAAATGCACTCGGATCGTAAAAGCAGCGTTAATTTACGAGCGTTAACGTTTAACGCTGCGCGCAAAAAAAATTGAATTTGCGCAGAGAATGTAATAGAGCCCTTAGTGTCTTCTTGGTGGGCCAGTCCTGTGTGGCATGGTGATGCTGTTAGATCTATGACACTAAGGCCGGATGCACACTAAGCGTTTTTTTGTGCGCACTAGCATGCGTTAAAAACGACGCACCCGTGCGTTAAAAATGACGGAAGAGATGGTGGACGCCAGACGATGCGTTAATTTTGAGGCACTTCGTAAAAACTGAATTTGAGTTGAATGAAAAACAAAATAAGCTGGGCTTTTGACTTTTGACGTTCAGCACACGGCCAACGTCGCGTCAATCCTAGCGCACAAGTCTTGGTGTTTCCATGACGGACGTCTTCAGCGCGCGTTATGCGTAGCGTGAGTTATGAGTGTGTTCTTCTCTATCCGTGTAATTATATGCTGCGACGCACGCCGGTAAGTGCGTTTTAACGCGCACAAAAATACGCCTAGTGTGCACCCGGCCTTAGTCAGTCTGCTCAGAGTTTGGCAGGGTCCCCTGGAGCCACTGGGCCCATGAACATATCATGGGCTGTCACCCCCTGATGGCTGCCCTGTCCACAATAGTCACGTTGAATCCACGTCTTTCTAAGAATAAAAAGAATAAGACGTTTTGCGCCAGGTAAAAATAAATAATAGTACAACACCTCCTGTGATTAAACCGAGTGATGTCCAGGCCAGGAAGGAAAGGGTTTGTGCATGCCAAGTTGCCCCATCATTTCATTTCCTTCTGGCATATATCCTTGTGGTCCTCCTCTCTCATCACACATTAGCAGCAGAGAGTAGAGCACGGGGGTGTACGCACCTCATCGTCTTCCTTTCACCCCACACCCAATGACAGCAGGTGTCAAAATAATGCGTGGGTTGTTTCTACTATGCTCTGGGTGAGGATGGTATAACACATATCTCTCCCTTAAGGCAGTGCGCGCCGGTTAAATAAATCCCCCACGCGTTGTGTCATGTCATTCAGAACATTGCTGGGTTTAATGAGTGTAATCGTATAAGTGGCGCCTTCATTCGGCACCTCGTGCAGGTAGACAAGCGTTCGTCTTCAGATGAATTCAGTCTGAATTGTGGTCGTCAATTCATGTGAAACGTATGGGATCGATTTCCATTTGGGCAATTCCTTTTGGTCTGTGTAGACGCACCACACCCACAAAATGCACTGCATTAAGTTGATATCAGGGTGGTTGGGCAACTTGGACGCCCTACAAAGGATGGTGAGTGGGCGATAAGTTAAATCAGATCAGTTGGGCTGTTTGACCTCTCATTTAACCCTCTGGGGGGGTGTATAGGGTGGGAAGTTGTCCTCTCCATCTTTGCAGCCCATTGCAGTCAGTCACGGGAGAACTTCCTGGCAGCCAATTAACTACTCACCCGATAAAGAAGAGGGTACAGGTCGGGGCCACCTAACATTTGAGGGACTCTGGGCAAGAAAACTCTTTGGGGCCCCACACTACATTTTCAACACCACACCTCCTTCTACTCATCCTTGCTTCACACACACACACAGATACACTTGTTGCCCCCCCGATCTTCTCACATCCCTCCAGGCAGACAACCGTGACCCCTCTCGCCCCCAGATAAACACCCCTTAACATCTCTCGAAAGATAGACATCCCCTCTCTCCCAGATAGAGAGGTGGTGGTTGTTGACATTTTATCCCACAGAAGGTGTCAGCAGTGGGGCAAAGCCACCCCTTTGTGGAGTGCCCAGGGCATGCACCCTGAGGGCAGGCCGGGTCCCGGGACTCCACATAGACTTCGCGTAGCACAGCTTTTATTGGGAAATCTGCAGCATTTTGGCCAAAAAAATGGCTTTTCTCCAGCCGCTTCCTTTGTCCGAAACGTGGCTGGTTTCCCAATAAAAGCTACATTACTATGTATACTGGGAGCCTCGGAACTGGGAGCCTTGTCATGCTCTCCAGCTCATGAGTACCCACAAAAATTCTTTTCAAGTCACCACCACCAGCATTGCACTCCTCCTCTATATTGTTATTGATCAACTACGCCCCAGCTGTCAATAATATCGCGGGAACGTGCGCACAGGCTCCTCTACCAGCGGCCGTGTGGTTTCACCAACATATCATTCTGAACGTGATGTGCAAGAGAAACAAAACAGTTCCTCGTGCAGGTCTTCTCTAAAGGTTGGTAGATGTGGTGGAGAATTATTTGAGCAGCACGGACTTGAAATAATAGTTTTATACTATAGCACGGAGTATTTTTAGGGGGGGCTACTCAGAAACCCCCGTTTGTGCCTGTTGCAACCGTGACAAACGTCAGCGTTCTACAAGAGGCGAAAAGTGGGAGGAGGAGTTTCATTGATGAAGCTTCTCCTGCCTCTTTTTGAAAGGCCTCTCTTTGAACTACCAAAGCAGGTCTCGGTTATAGCGACAGCAAACAACATTGGTTACTTAATAGTCCCCTTATTAGTTTACGTGTTGCAAATCCTGGTTTTAACCCCTGAACTACCATGTGAATTTCTCTAAAACACTGGCAGCTGCCAGTGGTTTTATGGAAAATCCCTATCCATTAACCACACAGTAAAACTAAACAGAAGCATCTCTGCTGTATATGTTCCCTATAGGTAAGCCTTACTTGACAGTTACAGGACTTCCTCTGTGTGACAGACTGCGTGGCACACCAACTGTGTGCCTCTGTCAAACGCTAGCTTTCTCCCTGCTGGTCACCGAACTCCAGCATCAGCAGCCCCAAATCTTCCCTAAAACCACCAGGCACGACCAGTGTTGTAGAGTGCAAAATAAGACTGACTATTTGAAACATACAGCTAAAGACAGTTGAAGGACCATCCCCCTTCATGAATACATTACAGATAACTTTAAAAGACTCCAGTACAGGACAATGGGAAGGGACTTTCAACACAATGGATCATTTACACAATGCAATCTTATCTTAAACTGCCTAGGAGGAGGAGGGGGTTGAGGGAAGCAGGGGAAACAAAGGAATCTTTTTACAACAACAGCAAGTGTACACTATACGGTTTTCCGGCGGGTCATCGGAACGATTCAGTGGTTTTCCAGCGGGTTATCAGAACGATTCAGCGGTTTTCCAGCGGGTTATCAGAACGATTGAGCCATTTTCCGGCGGGTTATCAGAATGATTCACTGGTTTTCCGGTGGGTTATCAGAACGATTCAGCAGTTTCCCGGCGGGTTTTCGGAACAATTCAGCAGTTTTCCGGCGGGTTATCAGAACGATTCAGCAGTTTTCCGGGGGGTTATTGAAGCGATTCAGCAGTTTTCCGGTGGGTTAACAGATCGATTCAGCAGTTTTCTGGCGAATTATTGAAACGATGTTCAGGATGTGTTCAGTGTTTATTCGACGGTTTATCCGATCGATTCAGCGGCTTATCGGATGCTTTCCTCGGGTTGATTCGCCACACTTCGGAGACCCTGCGTTGAATGCTGAATTCACTGCAGGGTCGGCAAATTGAACTCGCCGAAGTCTGGCGAACAGGAGAGCACCGAAATGTCGATGACATTTCGGTGCTCTCTGAATAACCCCTTAAGACATTAAGTTAAATAAGCGCTGGGTCAGGGGACGCAATACATCCTGTCCAAGGGACACAGCCTGATAGGTTTAAAAATTCCTCCCGCTGACTGTATTAATAATAGATAATCTGTAATTAACAAAAGCATCTATGGTGTGCGTCTAAAAATAAAATTATGCAGCATAGCAACAAGATCCAGAGAAGCGTTTCGGTTAAAGCAACATTCAAACATACAGGTTTTTTTTAAATTACTTAATTAAAACCCATTTAAACGTCAAAGCACCAGCAAAGCAAGTGTGCAGCGTGACATCGCCGCTCCCTCTGATACTTGGAGATCTTTTAAATGGATTAATTGAATAATAATTTTTAAAAAAACAACAGAAAACTGTTTTTTTTTTTCTTGCTGTGCCAACCCGCAGGGCTGTGTATCATTTGATCCCTGTCATGTAAGAGTTAAATAAAAACAAGTCTAATTCGAGTTTAAAAAAACAAAACACTTCTGGCAGTGGGTTGTTTTACGCACTACTATGTGAAGGGTTAAATATCCTAAAGCTTAATATAAGCAATATTTTAAGAACGGAAAGTTGTGAAAAAGTATATACTCATATATATATATATATATATATGTATATATATATATGGTATAGGAGCACACTGGGGCTTATGGAAGAATAACAAACTTTATTAAATGAAATCCAACGTTTCGGTTCCTAAGAACCTTTATCAAGGAAACCCTTGAAACCAGGAATTCCTTGACAAAGGTTCTTAGGAACCGAAACGTTGGATTTCATTTAATAAAGTTTGTTATTTTTCCATAAACCCCGGTGTGCTCCTATTGAGGATAGCACCTGGGCAATTAAATTCCTTATCACGGACTGAGTGCTCTCCATATTTGTCTTATATATATATATATACATATACATATACATATACATATATATATATATATATACACACCCCACTGTGAACCACACTCACCCAAACGATTGCTTATATGCCCGGTGCTATAGACTCTCAAGAGTAAATGTAGAAAATACGGCACGGAGAGGCACTCGAGGACTTCATAAATAGATTTTCTTTATTGTTGCGAGATTAAAAGGACATAATGCAACGTTTCGGCTCCACCGAGCCTTTAACTTATTTTGTATACTGTGACTGCAGTCAGATTCGGCACCGGAGCAGGAAACACTATATACGTTGGAGTGTGGGTCTACTTGGAATATATATATAATATACCCCAAGGGTCAGCAACCTTGGCCCCAGATCTTTTGGAACTACATTTCCCTTGATGTTCAGTCATTTACTAGGTTGGCTGAGCATCATGGGAGATGTAGTTCCAAAACATCTGGAGAACCAAGGTTGCTGACCCCTGTTCTAAACAATATATATGATCATTTTAAAACATTATTTATTTATTTTATAAAGTATTTTAGCAGGAAGGATACATTGAGATTTTTCTCGTTTTCAAGTATGTTCTGGGTTCAAGAACATTGAATTGTTACAGCGGGTACAGAAAGTGAGATATATATCATTCTAAATAAATATATATATATATATATATATATAAAATTCTAAAACACACACACACACACATATACATTTCTGAAAGATATATCAATTAAAATATATATATCATTCTAGAAAATTATATAATATAAAGAGAGATATATAGATAGAAACATTATAAAACATATATATATATATATATAAAAAAATTCTGAAAGATATATATACATATATATATACACACCATTTTAAAACATTGATTGAAATTATATATATATATATTCACGTAGGTCATGCACTCACGCTATATTCTTTTGAGTCCTGTTCACCGCCTGGTGCTCCGTCAAAGTGGCTTCAAAGGCATATATACTTTACAAAGAATGACGGCACTGAAAGGCTCAAAATCCCTCTGTTTCTTTATTGGGTTAATCCACAACAAGGTAACGTTTGAGTTCCACCCAGGAACTTTCTTCAGACCATGAACTCGCAACATGGAGACTTTGCAATAGATTTAATGGGTCTTTATTGAATCGACGTTTCAGTCCTCGCAGGGACTTTTATCAAGATCATATATATACATAAATATATATATATATGTATATCTATATATCTAAAACATGTATATAATTATTATAGAATTCTAAAACAGGACTGTCAAACTCCAGTTCCTAAAAATGTTTCTGAACTATAAGTCCCATGATTCCCTCCCCATCTATTACATTGCCTACAATTCCCAGCATTCTTTCACCCAACATCTATGGGGCCAGAGTTTGACAGCCCTGCTCTAAAACACACACACATATATATATATACACATATATATATATATATTATATATATTACACACACACACATATATATATACACACATACATATATACACACATATATACACGCATACATATATACACATACATACATATATATATACACATACATATATACACACATTACATATATACACACACATATATACATACACATATATACGCATACATATATACATACACACACATATATACATACACATACATATATATATACATACACACACACACATATATACATACACATACATTTATATATACATACACATACACACATATATACACACATACATATATATCACACTCATTTTAGAAGATACATATATATATATAATTCTAAAGCATAAATAAATATGAACATATATATATATATAAAAGTAAAAGAATTCATCGAGAGCTTTTCTCACCACACGAGTTTCAGTCCCAGAGAAATAGTAAAATGTTTACAAAACACTGAGAATCGAAACAAAAGTATAAACCAGAAACTCACAGACGAGAAGAAGCGCGCCATGAATAAAATATGTGCTCGTCACATAAATCATATGACACAAATGTTTTGGGTTTTTTTTGCAAGCACAGACCGCGCATTCCTAAGGTGAACCCTACCTTTTGGAGTTTTGCCTTCCTGGCGTTTTGCACGAACCTGCGCCCCAGCTTCTTGGCGTACCAGATAGAGGCGAACATGCTTACGATGGGGGGGAAATAAAGATTGACGAGCCGAAGCGAAGTCTGTATCGAAATAAGATCTCGCCCCTGGTTTGTTTGTGTATTAAGAAGTGCTGGCTGGCTCTGCCTCTGAGGGAAGGCTGGACCCGTCCGTCCGTCCGTCCGTCGGCAGGTAGATTTACATACTGCCAGCAGGAGAGATGCTGGGATGAAGCATCCTTTGCATCCAGCTCACATACAGTCTGCTAAGTGCTTGCCTGCAGTTCTTTCAGCAGTGACGCGACTAACCGACTACATGTGAGTCAGCGTGGACGAGGCTGCGGCTCCTGCTACTTACAAGATCACCCAATTGTTTTGGATACTCTTAACCCTACAAATGCTGGAGAGAGAGAGAGGCGAGACGGGCGCTGCGACTGATTGTCACTCTGCAGCTCGCTGGCAATTATGTATCACGTTAACGCTCTCTGCTCTTTTCCTAGCGCTCTCTGTGTGTCAGACTTAAAAGGACACTCTAGTCACCATGACCACTTTAGCTTTTTAAAGTGGCCACAATGTGTACAGTCTCCCTCCTCTCCCAGGAAGAAGCAGAGGAGTTTCCTCCACCTCACCCAGCGTCACCAGCAGCCAGGATTTTTTAATTTCCCAGCTGCCGGTCACCACCAGATCGGTGACTATTGACATCAACATGCTGACATCAGCCTCTGAGACCAATCGCATGCGTGCACCTCCGATCCTTCATTCTGTGCGGGCGCTACGGAACTTGGGTACGTAAAGTGCGTATAAAGGAGTCCCTGAGCCGATGAGGAGGAGCTGCGCCGCCAGGGTGAAACGGCGCGTAAAACCACCCAAAAATAAGTAACAATAAATAATTGGGTAGAGGTTGTCAGCAGCACCCGCCCAACTATTTAAGGTCAAAAAAAGGGGAACTCTGTTTTCCATATGTTGTCCCTTTAATCTATGTTTGTTTATGTCTTAACCACTATACAACGCCGCAGAATATGCCGGTGCTTCATACATAATGTTAACTGATCAAGACGTTTACACACAAGAACTCTTAAGGCGTTATTCAGAGAGCGCCGAATTGGCTCCGAAATTGCACCAAACAGGCAATTTCCCCTACGGTGACATTTCAGGGCCATTCGGCTATTCAGAGAGCAGGCAGTTCTCCAAATGTTGGCGAACTGCCTGCACACTAGACATGTGCATTCGTTTTAGTACTAAAACGATTTAGTCCGAATTTCGGGATAATTTAGTTTTCGTATGACTCAAGAGATACGAAACTGCTCAGTACAAAAAACGAAAGAAACTAAAATAAAATGCACTACATTTTAGTTTCAGTCCTTTTTGTGATATTACATTGATGAGTGAAGGAGACCAGCAATGAAGAGCGGAACATCGCAAAGCTACAGAAAAAGTTTGTATGTGTAATCCTTCCCGACCCCTACCCGAAAATCTGACAGTGATAGAGCTCCAGAATACTCACTCACAGCACAGACAGCCAGCACAGGAGAGGAAACCTTTACTTAACCCTTGCATGTCTATGAGGCAGACAAGATGATAAAAGTAGCTGGAGAAGGAAAACATTCAAATAAATCATCCCTGGATTTAAAGTGCTTTATTTTATTATAAAAATTAATTTGCGCCAGTCATCTCTTCTCTGAGCATTCAGACCGATTTACGTTAATATTTTCCCTCTCCCCTGCTTTTATATTCCTGTCTCTCTCCCCCCACAGAGATACAAAGTTTAAGTAAAAGCTCCCTCTCCTGTGCTGGATAAGCATTGCATTCTGAAGTTCTGCACCCTCCACATGTCAATGCAGTAGGTCTTACTGAGTAGGATGTTCTATACAGAGAGGGGCATTAATTAATGCAGGAGGATGTTCTATACATTATACAGAGAGGGGTATTAATGCAGGAGGATGTTATATACATTATACAGAGAGGGGTATTAATTAATGCAGGTGGATGTTCTATACATTATACAGAGAGGAGCCTTTTTTTTAGCCCTTTAAATCCAGTGGCTGTGAGCGCTGAGATCGTCTGCTTGTTATATTATCTCTCAGTACAATGTATCAGGCTCAGCTGTTACAGTAACTGACTGTAACAGCGCTCAGAGTTTCAGTAAAACAAGGAAATAATATTGTTCTAACCTCTTATATATAAAAATATTATTTACTAGTTTTACTGAAACTCTGAGCGCTGTGATGAGCAGCAGTCAGTTACTGTAACAGCTTTGCCTGACACATTGTGCTGAGAGTGAGCGATACTGTAACAAGCAGCGATCTCAGCCCTCTGAGGAGCCACTACAATAGTAATTGTATCCACTGGTTTTCGGATGAATGAAATTAGTTTTCATACTAAAGAACTGAAAACGAATTTCTTTAGCAACTAAATAAATTGCATTTTAGGACTAATCCATTAGTTCAAAACGAAATTTTGTGCTGTGCACATGTCTACTGCACAATCACATACAGTGCTGTTCGACGGCAGTGAAATCCCCATAGAGAAGCAATGGTTAATCTATTCACAGCCGCCGAACAGCAGAGAAATGTCAGTGAAATGTCCTGATGGTCAGAGGTTTCATTCGGCAGGTTTATTCAGGCGAATCCGATTGGCTTCAATGTGAAAAATATTCCCGTTTTTATCAAATGTCTAATAAACCGTTTATTCTTTTAATTTGCAGCAAAAAGTCCCTTTATTTTTTTTTTATTTTTTTTTAAGGCTTTCTTATGCCTTTTTCCGGTGATTTTTCTTTTTTCCGATTTATTTTTAATTAGCTTTTTTTTTTTACATTATTCCCAGGCATTTTCGTGCAGGAGGTTTTTTTTGCAAGTGCGTTTTAAAAGTTGCAGTGTTTTGCGTTGTTTTTTTTTTTTACCAACGTTCATTGGCTGGTCAGCTCTTTTATGGATACGTTTGCCGCTTTTGCGGCGGATCATTGGGTGCATTTTTTTGGCGGCTTATCGGATCGATCCGATGTTTTTTCTACGGTTTTTCGGATGGATTCAGCGGCTTCTCCCTGCATTTCAGGGACCTTGCGGTGAATGCCGAATTTACCGCAGAGTCAGCGAATTCGACTCCCTGAAGTGCAGGGAACGAAAGAGCACCGAAATTATGGTAGAATTTCGGTGCTCTTCGAATAACCCTGAAACCTTTTTTTTTTATTCCCCAATTTGTGTCTGGCTTTGCTGCCATAGGAGCAATTAATCACTAGAAAGGTGACTGACGGGGCAGTAGAATCTAATTCATTCTTGTTTTGTTAGAGGGATTCATTAGAATCACGGAACTCCGGGATACATGACACAGGGAATACTTATACCAAAACAGAGGAAAGAGATGCCTTCACCCAAGATTCTTCAAATCCTTGTATCTCAAAAAGAAAGAAGAAAACAACATAGACCAAAAAATAGTGCAATAGTGTATATAAAATATGATGTACTAATATTTCCAGAATTCGGCGATTTCTTACCGCTGTCACCACAAAACAACTCATACACGCCCTGGTAATCTCCCGACTCGACTATTGCAATAATCTCTTATCTGGCCTCCCTCTGTCCCGCCTCTCCCCCCTACAATCCATCCTGAACGCCTCCGCCAGGCTAATTCACCTCACCCGCCGCTCTGTCTCTGCCGCTCCCCTCTGCGAGTCCCTTCACTGGCTCCCCATCCACTGTAGAATTAAGTTCAAAATCCTTATCCTTACCTACAAAACCCTCACTAACTCAGCTCCCCACTACCTGTCCTCACTAATCACCAAATACACCCCAGCCCGCTCCCTAAGGTCAGTGACCTGCGCCTAGCTTCTCCCCGCATCACCTCTTCCCATGATAGACTGCAGGATTTCTCACGCGCAGCCCCCACTCTCTGGAACACTCTCCCTCGTACTGTCAGACTTTCCCCTAACTTCTCTTCCTTCAAACGCTCCCTGAAAACATTCCTATTTAGGGAAGCCTACCACCCGACTCACTGACGCAACCATCAATCACTCTCACCTTACAGTCCTCTCCTCCTGTTTCCAACCCCAACCCTCCCAGATTGTGAGTTCCTACGGGAATAGGGCCCTCATCTCCTCCTGTACTGTTTGTCAAATGTTGTTCAATGTATTGTAACCCTGTCTATACTGTGCTTATTGTACAGCGCTGCGGAATATGCTGGCGCTTTATAAAGAATAATAATAATAATAATAGACCAAAATATAATCATAAGGTGTTTCACTCACAAACATAGAGCCTCACAATTGGCTCTGTAGACTATGTGGTGTGTCAGCATTAGGCCGGGATCAGACGAGCGTTTTGCAGAAAAGAAGGTCTGGCCACCTCGCTGAGTGCAGTTAGTGCGCTCAGCGCTGCAAGGCTCGATCCTCTTATTGAGGTGCTGCCTCACCCTCAAGTGGTTTGGTCAAGTAGACAGAAATGGTTCCACATATGTCCTCTCGGGTGATCCTGATTCAGCAGTTGGGAATGATTTCCAGTACCTGTATGCCTCGCCGGCGTTAACCAATGCACGAGGGGCGACGCCTGCCCATCCATAAAGGGTTAAGGGGACATTACCACTTACATAAGATGCAACTAGATTCAGGGGATTAACATAGGGGCTGATTCCAGGCCCATGCCCCAGAATAAGACCAAAGAAAGGATAATTATGTCTGCATTTAGGGATGGGCTGGCGGTTCAATCTGAACATGAGCTCGATTCAAACATTGGCCGTTCAAAAGTTCTCGAACATCAAAGTTTTTGGGACGTTTGCCAAAAGTTCGAGAAAAAAACCCAATTTGAATTGTATCTAAAAATAAATCTAAAAATAAAGAAACTCTTTACTGCAGATTATTATAAGCAATGGTTTATTAGATATTGAATTAAAACGGGAATATTTTTAACATTGAAACCTATGGGATAAACCTATGGGATTTTAAATTTCCCAGCTGCTGGTCACCAGATCGGTCACTAGTAGTGATGTCAAACACAGGGAGCGGCCAACGTCACCCACTGAGACCAATCGCTGCACAGAGCGTTCTCAGAAAGTCAGCCGATGGATCAGATCTGTGCATGCACGTGCAGCTCCAATCCATCGCTCTGCGCAAGCGCTACGGAACGTGTGTACATAAAGTGCGCAAGTCCCGGAGCACTGCACAATTTGCGACACCTTTGCTACACAAGTTGCGTAGGACTGTAAATTGCACAGGAAAGCGATAGGGACCTTCGGGTTCGAGAGACCCCATGCCGAAGAGGAAGAGCTATGTGCGGTGAGGGGGAAATCGTGAGTAAAATCAGCTAAAACTGTATAAAAAAATTATTTAAGGGCAAAAAAAAGGGACACTATTAGACATGTGCACGACACAAAATTTCGTTTTGGATAAATGGATTCGTCTTAAAACGCAATTTATTTAATTGTTAAAGCAATTCGTTTTCAGGTCTTTAGTACAAAAACGAATTTCGTTCATCCGAAAACCAGCGGATACAATTACTATTGTAGTGGCTCCTCAGAGGGCTGAGATCACTGCTTGTTACAGTATCTCTCACTCTCAGCACAATGTGTCAGGCAAAGCTGTTACAGTAACTGACTGCTGCTCATCACAGCGCTCAGAGTTTCAGTAAAACTAGTAAATAATATTTTTACTTATAAGAGGTTAGAACAATATTATTTCCTTGTTTTACTGAAACTCTGAGTGTTGGGATGAGCAGCAGTCAGTTACTGTATGAGAGATAATGTAACAAGCAGCCGATCTCAGCGCTCACAACCACTGGATTTAGGCTAGGGACAGATGAGCGCATTTTCTGCGGCCACCGTCAAAATGTACGTCGATGCGTGCGCACGCATTTTTTCACGGAATACGCTTAAGTGGTCAGACGATGCGCAATTCTGGACGTATTTCATGACGATGGGGTGAAAAGAAGTCTAGGGAAATCCGGCTGTTTGAACGTTATGTTGGCCGCACACTAGCAGCGTCTGACATCTCCTAATCACGCACACACGCTGCTATGCGGCCGCAGCGCACTCTGTACGTCAGTACCAGCGGTTTAACGTTCTCGAAAAAATGCGTTCATTTTCCACTTGCGTTGCGCGGCCGGACTTTTGTGCGACCGTACTTCGTATATTGGCTGTCATTGCCCGGCATCTGCTGCTAGTGCGGCCGTGATTATGTGCGCCAGAACGCGCGTTCGCACTGCCTCAGTCTGACCCTAGCCTTAAAGGGCTCACAAAAAAAGCTCCTCTATGTATAATGTATAGAACATCCTCCTGCATTAATTAAAACCCCTCTCTGTTTAACTTATAGAACATCCTCCTGAATTAATTAAAGTCCCTCTCTGTATAGAACATCCTCATTGCTTGTCTCCTTCACTCAATGTAATATTACAAAAAGAACTGAAACTAAATTGTAATGCATTTTCCTTTTGTTTCTTTAGTTTTTTGGACCAAGCAGTTTCGTTTCTCTTGAGTCATACGAAAATTAAATTATCCAAAAATTCGGACTAAATCGTTTTAGTACTAAAACTAATGCACCTGTCTAGACACTATTATTAATAGAGTATCCCTTTGATTCTGATTTCTTTTGGTTGTGATTTAACAGGATAAATACAGTCAGGTCCAGAAATATTGGGACATATTGCATGGTGGTGGTAGTGTCATGGCGTGGGCATGTATGGCTGCCAATGGAACTGGTTCTCTTGTATTTATTGATGATGTGACTGCTGACAAAAGCAGCAGGATGAATTCTGAACTGTTTTGGGCAATATTATCTGCTCACATACCCTCAAATTAAAGCTGACAGTCTGCAGTTAAAGCACATTGTGTTTGTTTCATTCCAACTCCATTGTGGTGGTGTATAGAGCCAAAGATGTTAGAATTGTGTCGATGTCCCAATATTTCTGGACCTGACTGTATATAATACATATATACGTATATTATATATAATGTACACGTGGGTATTAAATGGAATCGCTGAATGGAAAGAGTATGAGAGCGGTGAGTGATAACGCAGAACAAGATAGCTCCATGGAAACAAATGACCGTTCAGAATTGGTTACATTTCATTAGAAATCCTCCCAAAATAGAAGGAGAGTCATCCAACATTGTCGGGCAAAAAAAAAAGAACATTTTGCTTAAGACGCAGAAGACCTTCTCAGATTAATTTAAACTGGATTTGCCAAGTAAAGCTTGTTCTACTTCTAAAGGATACAGCGGCAGCAATAGATTGTACTAGCAAAGGCTCCCAAATCGATATACACAATATATACAGGGTTATTCAAAGAGAATCAAAAAGTCACCGAGCGTTCGGTGACTTTTCGTTCTCTTCAATTCGGTGCGATTTGGTGATCCTATTTCGGCGACCCTGCGGTGTATTCAGCAAGCACCACAGGGCCATCTTAGTGCAGGGAAAAGCCACCGCAAACCCGATGAACACTCATTGCAAAACCCGGCGAACGCACACCGAAACCCGCAAAAACATCTGGATTAACCCCGCCGAACCCGAGCAGCCGCTGATCACAGCATAGAGCAGCCGCCGGAAAAACCCGACACCGCAGACGAATGGAGTGAAAAAAAACCCAGTTTGCTTGAATGTTTGAAAAGTGAAACGCTGTTTGCAAAGAAACTACTGAACGAAAATGTCTGAAATTTACACATAAGATCCAATGAATGATAATAAAAAGGGCTGTTACAGAAAAAAGAAAAAACGATTTAAAAAAAACCCCAGAAAAATATTTTTCCCCAAAAAAATCCTGAAAATGCCTAAAAAATCCTAAGAAATCTAAAATTAAAGAAACTTTTTACTGCAGAATATTATAATCAACAGTTTATTAAAGAAGATAGGCAAACCTATAAGATTAGGCAGAAAGAGGCAAAGCAATTTATAAGAGCTTCCAAAGCACACACAGAAGAGAAAATAGCTCAGTCAGTAAAAAAGGGGGACAAAACATTTTTTAGATACATAAACGAGAAAAGAAAAGTAAAACAAGGATTAGTTGGATAAAAGTCTCGCTGACTGCCTCAATGAATATTTTTGTTCAGTCTTTGCAGAAGAAAAGGAAGGAAAGGGACCTCAGGTAGGAGGAAACACTATCGAGACCTTTACATATGAGTTTACAGAGGAGGAGGTTCTACAGCAGCTGTCTAAAGTAAAGACAAATAAGTCAATAGGGCCTGATGGGATCCATCCTAAATTATTAAAAGAGCTCAGTGGTGTAATAGCAAAACCGTTAACAGATGTATTTAACCAATCCTTGTTAACGGGAGTCGTCCCAGAAGACTGGAAATTAGCAAATGTTGTGCCCATTTACAAGAAGGGTAGTAGGGAGGAATCGGGGAACTATAGGCCAGTTAGTCTTACTTCAGTAGTGGGGAAATTAATGGAAACCATGTTAAAGGAAAGGATTGTTGAACATCTAAAAACACATAGATTACAGGATCAGAAACAACATGGGTTTACCTCAGGGAGATCATGCCAAACTAATCTTATTGATTTTTTTGATTGGGTAACAAAAATAATAGACACAGGTGGTGCAGTAGACATTGCTTATTTAGATTTCAGTAAGGCTTTTGATACTGTTCCGCATAGAAGGCTTATCAATAAATTGCAATCTTTGATCTTGGATTCCAATATTGTTGACTGGATTAGGCAGTGGCTGAGTGACAGACAACAGAGGGTTGTGGTAAATGGAGTTTATTCGGCGCAAGGTCTTGTTACCAGTGGGGTACCTCAGGGGTCAGTACTTGGACCCATTCTCTTTAATATTTTTATTAGTGATATTGCAGAAGGTATTAATGGAAAAGTATGTCTTTTTGCTGATGACACAAAAATTTGCAACAGGGTTGACGTTCCTGGAGGGATCAGCCAAATGACAAATGATTTAGGTAAACTAAAAAAATGGTCGGAGCTGTGGCATTTGAGTTTTAATGTGGATAAGTGCAAGATAATGCACCTGGGACGTAAAAACCCAAGGGCTGAATATAGAATATTTGATACAGTCCTAACCTCAACATCTGGATTTAGGGGTTATTATTGCAGAGGATCTATGGGTAACAGGGTTTTCCAAAGAGATCCAAATTGCTTGAGAAAGGTAACCGAACGCTGAAAATCAGCGTTCGGCTACCTTTCCTGGCCATTCGGCTATCCAGAGAGCAGGCAATTCGCCAAATCCTGGCGAATTGACTGCACATACGGTGCCTGTTCGGTGCCTGTTCGAGGGCAGTGAAATCCTCATAGAGAAGCAATGCTTCGACTATTCAGAGAACACAAACCAGCAGTGAAAGGTTCCCGAAATGCCCTGCCTTTCGGCGGTTTAATTCGGCAAGTTAATTCAGGCGAATCCCATAGGCTTCAATGTTAAAAATATTCCTGTTTTAATTCAATATCTAATAAACCGTTCATTATAAAATTCTGCAGTAAAGAATCTCTTTATTTATTGATTTTTTTAGGATACTTTAAGCATTTTTCAGAATTTTTTTTTTTTTTTAAAAGTCCGATTTTTTTCATTTTTTTTAAGTTTACTTATTTTTTCTGTAACAGCCCTTTTTATTATCATTCCCTGGACCTCATATGTAAATTTCAGACATTTTCGCTCAGTAGTTTCTTTGCAACCAGCTTTTCACTTTCACAGATTCATACAAACTGTTTTGCTAATTTATTCACCTCCCTCTGTCTGCGGTGTCGGCTTTTTCTCAGGTTTTTCCGGCGGCTTCGCTGCGTGTGATTGGCTCCTGCTCGGGTTTTTCCGGTGTCTTCGACGGGTTATTCCAGATGTTTTTGAGGGTTTTCGGCGTACATTCGGCAGGTTTTGCGGTTAGTTTTCGTCAGGTTTGCGGTAGCTTTTCCCTGCAATTCAGGGACCCTGTGGTGCTTGCCGAATACACCGCAGGGTCATCGAAATGGGATCGGCAACACGAACCGAATTGAAGAGAACGAAAAGTCACCGAACGTGCGGTGACTTTTAGAATCTCTTTGGATAACCCTGTATGTAGTCAATGTAATAGAGCAGCAGGAAATGCTGGCAGAATGCTTGGAAATGCTGGCAGAATGCTTGGTTGTGTAGGGAGAGGTATTAGCAGTAGGAAAAGGGAAGTGCTCATGCCACTGTACAGAGCACTGGTGAGACCTCACTTGGAGTACTGTGAGCAGTACTGGAGACCGTATCTCCAGAAGGATATAGACATCTTAGAGAGAGTTCAGAGAAGGGCTACTAAAATGGTGTACGGCTTGAAGGAGAAAAGTTACCAGGAAAGGCTTAATGATCTTAACATGTACAGCTTGGAAAAAAGACGAGACAGAGGAGATATGATAGAAACATTTAAATACGTAAAGGGAATCCACAAGGTAGAGGAAGGGAGTATATTTAAAAGGAAACAAAGTAGCAAAACAAGAGGACATAGTCTTAGATTAGAGGGGCAAAGGTTTAAAAGTAACATCAGGAAGCATTATTTTACTGAGAGGGTGGTGGATACATGGAACAGCCTTCCAGTAGAAGTGGTAGAGGCCAAAACAGTAATTGAATTTAAGCAGGCATGGGATAGGCATAAGGCTATCCTAAACAAAAGATAAATCCAAGTAAAGTATCCATGTAATTGGGCGACTAGATGGGCCGAAAGGTTCTTATCTGCCGACATTTTTCTATGTTTCTATTAGATATTTTTAACATTGAAGCCTATGGGAGTCGCCTGAATAAACCTGACGAATGAAACCACCGAACAGCAGGGCATTTCGGCAACTTTTCACTGCTGGTTTTTGTTCTCTGAATAGATGAAGCATTGCTTCTCTATGGGGATTCACTGCCCTCGAACAGGCACCGAACCAGTGGCGTAACTAGAAACCTGAGGGCCCCGGTGCAAGAATCCATGAAGGGCCCCCCCACCCCCCAAAAAAAGATCCATATTTTTACCTTTTTTTTTTTTCCTGCAATATAATAAAGATAGTATTGCCCCCAGCTCACATGGATATATATATTGCCCCAGCTCACATGGATATATATATTGCCCCCAGCTCACATGGACATATATTGCCCCAGCTCACATGGGCATATATTGCCCCCAGGCCACACATGGATATATTGCCCCAGCTCACACATGGATATTTTTGCCCCCAGCTCATGGAAATACTGCCCCAACACATGGATATACTGCCCCAACACATGGATACTGCCCCAGCACATGGATATACTGCCCCAGCTTTGCCCCAGCTCATGGATATACTGCCCCAGCTCTGCCCCCCAGCTCATGGATATACTGCCCCAGCTCTGCCCCCCAGCTCATGGATATACTGCCCCAGCTCTGCCCCAGCTCATGGATATACTGCCCCAGCTCTGCCCCAGCTCATGGATATACTGCCCCAGCTCTGCCCCCCAGCTCATGGATATACTGCCCCAGCTCTGCCCCCCAGCTCATGGATATACTGCCCCAGCTCTGCCCCCCAGCTCATGGATATACTGCCCCAGGCTCTGCCCCCAGCTCCTCATCATGGATATACTGCCCCAGGCTCTGCCCCCAGCTCCTCATCATGGATATACTGCCCCAGCTCTGCCCCCCAGCTCCTCATCATGGATATACTGCCCCAGCTCTGCCCCCCAGCTCCTCATCATGGATATACTGCCCCAGCTCTGCCCCCCAGCTCATGGATATACTGCCCCCAGCCCAGTTCTTACCTGCTCTGCTGGCCCCAGGCCCAGGGCAGGCTCCGCCGGCGTCTTCTCCTCCTTGGCGAGCGGCCGCTGGAAACATGCAGCTTGGCCGCTCGCCGGAAACACCTGATCAGCGCGAGGTCTCGTGCGCTGGTCAGGTAGTTTCTCTCCCACGTGAGCAGCCAAGCTGCATGTCAGCGGCCGCTCGCGTAGGGAGAGGGACGGCCAGCGCGCGGCTCCCAGATTCCGGCGCTGATTGCCGGAATCTGGCGCCTGCGGTGGGCCCTCCTCCAGTGGCGGAATGCCAGGGCCCGGTCGCAACTGCGACCGCTGCGACCCTGGTACTTCCGCCACTGCACCGAACAGGCACCGTATGTGCAGGCAATTCGCTAGGATTTGGCAAACTGCCTGCTCTCTGAATAGCCGAATGGCCAGGAAAGGTAGCCGTACGCTGAATTTCAGCATTTGGTTACCTTTCGGCCACAATTTGGAGCTCTTTGAATAACCCTGATAGACATTTAAGGCCCATGTCCAAGATCATTCATGGACAGAATTAATTCAGTATGTCAGTCCTATGTCACATATATTGGTATCTACACACTGCCCGGCTACGAATAAGTCCCCACCTCGCCTACCAGCCTGTTATGATCTGGGGTGGCTTCAGCCGGTCAGGTCTAGGTTCAGCAATGTTATGCGCCCAATAAATGAGGTCATGTGACTCCCTGAATATACTGAATGAGCAGGTTTTCCCATCAATGGGTTTTTTCTTCCCTGATGGCACAGCGGGCATATTCCAAGATGGCAATGCCAGGATTCATCGGGCTCAAATTGTGCAAGAGTGGTTCAGGGAGCATGAGACATCATTGTCACACATGGATTGGCCACCGCACGGTCCAGACCTTAACCCCATTGAGGTTAATCTTTGAGATAATGTGCTGGAGAAGACTTTACGCAGCGCCGCGACTCTCCCATCATCAACACAAGATCTTGGCCACAAATTAATGCCACTCTGGACGGGAATAAATGCTGTGACATTGCATGAGCTTATCCACACGATGCCGTGGCGAATGCATGCCGAAATCACAGCAAAAAACGACACAGCGTGTGTTTTATGGAGATGAGGGGCTAGTGGTTTTTGGTATAGCAGCTAGGCTTTCATCCATTGTGCTGATTCCTACAGGTCTATTCAAAAAAGGGTGAAACTCAGGAGAATGACTGGAGAAGTGAAAATTCTAGGTCAAAATAGCCAAACCAGAAAAACTAATTTTATTTATCTCACTTTCCAAATCGGCTATTTTCACCTAGAATTTTCTCTTCTCCTGACAGTTCTCCTGGTTTTCACCTTTCTGTGAATAGACCTGATAATATAAGTGTTGTTTCTCTTTTTTTAGTCAAGCACTATTACACTTTTATGCATGTAATCACAGCCTCATAATATATTTGGCATCTAGATTTATTAGTAATTTTTAAAACAAATTGCGCAGGGAGGAGTAACTTTAGGGGTTTTTCAAAGAGCACTGAATTAGCCACAAAATTGCACTGAACAGTGAGTTTCCTCGTAAGGTGCAATTTTGGGGCCATTCGGCTATTCAGAGAGCAGGCAGTTTACCAAATATTAGCAAATTGCTTGCAAAATACGGTGTCTGTTCGGCGGCAGTGAAATCCCCCATAGAGAAGCAATGGTTAATCTATTCACAGACACCGAACAGCAGAGAAAAGCTGCCGAAATGCCTTGTTTTTCGGTGGTTTCATGCGACAGGTTTAAACAGTAGAATCCCATAGGTTTCAATGTAATAAATATTTTTTATTAAATATTTATTCAACCATTTATTCTTTTCATTTGCAGCAAAAAGTCTCTTTATTCATCTTTTAGGTATTTTTTGGGTGAAATTTTTGATTCCGATTAGATTTTTTTTCTGTAACATTCTTTTTTCTTATTATTATTCATAGGGTCTTAGATATTATTTCCAGGCATTTTCATGCACTACGGAAAAAGCGGTGTCGCACCTATTCCCTACCAGGGCATTCCTTACCATGTATTAAACCTAACAAGAAAAAAAGGTGTCATCGGCATTTATTCTTTTTGTCTCTTGAAAGGCAGCGTGAGAGTGTGTGGTTGCTCAGAGGAGCAGCTCTTGGTTTCATTAGGTAGGACTCACCTGACCAGAGGTGCCGTGACGCGTCAGGTGAGCTTACACTTTAATGGCCATTCAAGTAAACCAAAACCTCTGTGTTTTGTCTCACTTGAAGCTATTGGAATAAGCGCAGACGACACCTTTTTTTCTTATGATTTTCATACAGTTTTTTTTTTTTTAAAACTTGTTTTAAAGTTACCTTTTTTTTTCCTTACCCCTTTTCGGAGGAACGTTGGATTTTTTCGGTGGATTTGAGGCTGCGTTCGTTGTTTTTTCTGCAGTTTATCGGATGCGTTCGGCAGGTTTATTTGCAGCACTTCGGGGTACCCTGCAATGAATGTTGAATTCATCGCAGAGTCGGTGTCAGGATAGAGAGTCACCCAGCACGCAGACAAAATTCAGCTAAGCGAGGAAACCCCTAATCTGAGAAACTGGTCCTTGGAATGGCCAGTAACTAAAGTAAAGAAAGCATACAAGCAATACATAAAAGTACAAGACAGGGACGGGAGAGATAGCGTAGTACAATACAAGCTAGAGTTTGGTGCACGGAATAAACATACGCCAAGAAGAGACAAACGCAGAATTCATAGCCGAGAATCCTAGCCTTTTCAAAAGTTCGAATTCGAACTCGAACTCAATACAAGTCAATGGGACTCAAAGTTCAATTTTTAGAGTGCCCTCCAAGAGGGCATATATGCAAGATATTTGCCATTAAAGGTGTATGGGGGTCCGGGTAGTGCCCTGGGGGACAGGAAACAAGGAAAAAAAGTAAAAAAAATAAAGTTTTTAAGCGAACAATGATTTTTCCATGAAATAAAGGTTAAGAAAAAAAATGAAAAATTCCTTCATGTATATCATGCCTAGGAGGTCCCCATAACCTGCCCGTGAAGTGGCGGATTTGTAGGATGTACAGAAACATTTAAGAAGAAAAAAATGACATTTCAAATGACGGTAAAGGTTTTTCCTTTAATCTATTCATAAACAAATGCTTGGGACGGCAGCCTGTATGAAAAGAGGAGACGTTTTAGGACACACAGAACAAGTTTAGTGATTTTTTGGCTAAATTATGGTGAAACTTATGCAGGCTTTGGATGAAAGTAACAACAGGTGCATTAAAATTGGACCTTTGGTGGCAGCTAGTGCCGTCACACCGTAACCCCTCTGAGGTATTGTGGAAGAGTGCAGGGGTGGACTCTGCATTCAAATATTAAAATGATTGGAATCTAGTACACACGTCAGTGCACCCAAATATCGGGCCTTTGGTGCCAGCTAGTGCCTTCACAATGTAACCACTCTGAGGTATTGTGGAAGAGTGCAGGGGTGGACTCTGCATTCAAATATTAAAATGATTGGAATCTGGTACACGCATCAGTGGCAGTGCACCCAAATATTACTGTGCTATAGTGTATGGCAGGATGGAAGCGCACCAGCAGTAACAAGCAGCGGAATATACCAGACAGGGGCGCAGAGCGAGAGTAGTTGTTATAACAAAACTGGGTCAACAACGTTTAGGCACTAGTACTGCGCTACTGTATGTGGTGAGAATTGGCGCACACCAGTAGCAACACGAGGCAAACAGAACAGGCAGGGAGTACACAGAAAGAATAGTCAAATGGCATGCAAATCTGGCAACAGATCGGGTCCTCAGAACAAGCAGGGTCAGTATCAAGTATACAAACTGATTCGGTAAGCTAGCGATGAGGGAATGAAACTCCACGGCAAGGCAAGGTGTACAGCGCACGCTCCTGATTTAAAGGTCCCGGCAGCTCTGCGTCATCACGCCGCGCCCTGATCACTCACAGTTGCGCCGGGTGCCGCCGGAGCTCCTGGCATTTGGCCAGCTGGCGGCACCATGCGTCCGGGGCCCCCCCCAAACGCCACCCGGGGCCCTGGATGTCACAATATTAAAATCTGAACGCAAACGTTACGCAAAGTAACCAAATTTGTAAGAAGGAGAATTAATGCAGCATATGATTCCGCACACTGCCGCACAGCACCTCTGCAGTATAATACTGCAGCATATGAATCCTCACACTGCCGGGCAGCACTTTTACAGTATAATAATGCAGCATATGAATCCTCACACTGCCGGGCAGCACCTCTACAGTATAAGAATACAGCATATGAATCCTCACACTGCCGGGCAGCACCTCTACAGTATAATAATGCAGAATATGAATCCACACACTGCCGGGCAGCACCTCTACAGTATAATAATGCAGCATATGAATCCTCACACTGCCGGGCAGCACCTCTACAGTCTGATGCTAGCTTTAACGAGAAGACGTGTTATTAGTGTAACGGGGGAAGCCGGCAGAGCATTTTACATCGCTAACTAAAGCGACTGGAGTATTGCTTGTTGTGTTAAGCTCGAGTAGCTACGAAATTGTGAGTTGCGGTCGCTGGGGACGGTTGGTTAAGCAAGCGAGTGGCAGATTGTCGTCCATGTAGTCATTATCTGGGTCTAGGATAGACGGATAGTGGGTTGCTTAGCCCTGCGTCTTTCGCTGTGACACGCGTAGTGTGCAGGGGAACTGGTGGCAGCGTAACTAATAGAATAAGAAAGTGGGCACAGGGATTGTGGGAAACGTAGTCACTACCCAATTCGAGAGAAGATTGGTACTGCGTTGCAATCCTGGGGCCACTTTATTGCACTGTACGTGCCTGTTGCGAGAGAAAGTGTGCGGGGATGGATAGGTAAGCTAGTGCGCAGGGATTGTTGTCCACGCAGTCAATATCTGGGTCTAGGATAGACAGATAGTGAGCGGCTTAACCCAGCGTCTTTCACAGCTGCGCACGTAGTTGCCTTGACAGGAGGCTGTGCTTGTTTGTGGATCCAGGAATCAGGTGAGTATTAGAAAGAAAAAAAAAAGTTTTATTTGATGTTCCAGGGGACATTTAAAGATGCCCCGGATTTTATTTTTTTAAAAAATGTGTCACCTTGCTTTAGCCTGGTGGTCAGTGGGGGCTCCCTGGATCATGGTTCTGGGGGGGGGGTCTACCGTGGCTCCCTCCCTGCGCCACCTCTCTGCCACATGCACAAAGCCGGCCAGCCCGCACAGTCACAGCTCTGTCATCCTGCGGCCGCATGCTCCTCAAGGGGTCCTTGGGAGGCCCCGGCAGGCTGCCCTCTAAAGTGCCTGATTAGAGGGCCTCGTTTGCCTGATGTTTTAGCAACAATAATGTTTTATCCTATAGGCTTCAATGTTAAAAATATTCCCGTTTTAATTCAATATCTAATAAACCATTGCTTAGAATATTCTGCAGTAAAGAGTCTCTTTATTTTTAGATTTTTTAGGATTTTTTTAAGCATTTTTTTTTAAAAAAAATCAATTTTTTTTCGAACTTTTGGCGAACGTCCCAAAAAAGTTCGATGTTCGAGAACTTTAGAACGGCCGATGTTCGAATCGAACTCATGTTCGGATCGAACCGCCAGCCCATCCCTATTCAGATGCAGCCAGATTACCAGAATGGTACCCTCTCTGTTGAGGAAACCTTACTGCAGGACCACCAGCCGCCATGACAGTTGGCGAACTGAACTCGCCGAAGTACGCCGAACGAGAGTGCACCGAGTTGTCGGTGCTCTCTGAACAGAATTACAAGAATTGGTAATGGCAAAAGTGTTAAAACCTTTCATGAATAAACATTTAAATGGAATATTGTAGAAATCTTATAGATGAGGTGTAGCAGAGTAGCACCAAACCTAGATTATGCAAAAAAAAACACAAAGAAATGTACGAGCCTCAGCGAAAGAACCGCTAAGGATGGTACAGCCTCGCTGGTAAAAAGCATATCATATCATCAATAAAGCCTAAAGATGTCACAGCAAACACATATAAATGGCAAATAATACAATAGTCAGAAAATCTAAAAATATAAATCATGGTTAAATTAACCCCCCCCCCAATAAAAGTGAAAATAAACCTTTATTAGAAGAGAAAAAAATACCACAAAAGAGAAAAGATCAATAAAAAAAAAAACAACGGTCCCGCCCCAGAACTAGCATATATAAATAACCACTGACACAAAAAAATGTGTACTATGCAATAGTCAGTTGCTTTATCAAAGCCAGTTCTACTAGTGCACAAATATTCTCCAAAAGTAAGAGGATGATAATGCCATGTCCGGCAGCCTTCCGCCTAGAAACGGGCGAACATGCCATGATCACAGTGGAGACCAATCAATGGAAATCGACTAACACAATGCCTCAAAGGCTTATAGCAAAGAATAAGAAAATACTTGTAATAGCTCTGCAAAACAATAAATGTAGTATATGTAACTAATCGTATGCGGGGAAACCGCTGCTACTGGCAAACTGGCATCTCCTTATTCGGTACCTAGGCGGTGTCACTTCACTCCACTCCTTCGAGTGGGCGGCCACAACATCGATTGGTCTCAGAAGTTGACGTTGGAATGCTCTCTGCATGCTGATGTCTATAGTGACTGATTTGGCGACCGGCAGCCGTGGAAATAAAAACTCCTGGCTGCTGGTGACACTGGTGGCACCAGGGCTGGCCCAAGACATTGTGCTGCCTG
The DNA here is from genome assembly GCA_009667805.1 of Leptobrachium leishanense. NCBI lineage: Eukaryota > Metazoa > Chordata > Amphibia > Anura > Megophryidae > Leptobrachium > Leptobrachium leishanense. The sequence continues at coordinate 446,254,684 of CM019064.1, forward strand.
GAGCGAAGGATGAAATGCTGCCCCCCCCAAAAAAATTGTATGAGTGTATCACAGCAATAAAATTCAAACACTCATACACACCGTACATTAGAATTTTCTTGCTGTGGAGCTCTGTGATACAATAATGTGAGGTGTGTATAACTGTGCCCAGCGTCACATACCCAGCAGTGCCCAGCGTCACACACCCAGCGTCACATACCCAGCGTCACATACCCAGCAGTGCCCAGCGTCACACACCCAGCGTCACATACCCAGCAGTGCACAGCGTCACACACCCAGCGTCACATACCCAGCAGTGCCCAGCGTCACACACCCAGCGTCACATACCCAGCAGTGCACAGCGTCACACACCCAGCGTCACATACCCAGCAGTGCCCAGCGTCACACACCCAGCGTCACACACCCAGCGTCACATACCCAGCAGTGCCCAGCATCACACACCCAGCGTCACATACCCAGCAGTGCCCAGCATCACACACCCAGCGTCACATACCCAGCAGTGCCCAGCGTCACACACCCAGCGTCACATACCCAGCAGTGCCCAGCGTCACACACCCAGCATCACATACCCAGCAGTGCACAGCGTCACACACCCAGCGTCACATACCCAGCAGTGCCCAGCATCACACACCCCGCGTCACATACCCAGCATCACACACCCAGCGTCACATACCCAGCAGTGCCCAGCGTCACACACCCAGCGTCACATACCCAGCAGTGCCCAGCGTCACACACCCAGCGTCACATACCCAGCAGTGCCCAGAGTCACATACCCAGCAGTGCCCACACATGGATATATATTTGCCCCCAGACTCATGGATATATTTGCCCCCAGACTCATGGATATATTTGCCCCCAGGCCAGACTCATGGATATATTTGCCCCCAGGCCAGGCTCATGGATAGATTTGCCCCCAGGCCAGACTCATTGATAGATTTTCCCCCAGGCCAGACTCATGGATAGATTTGCCACCCAGGCCAGGCTCACGGATATATTTGCCCCCAGGCTCACACATGGATAGATTGCCCCCAAGCTCACCTCGCTCTGCCAGGCCCCTCCGTCGGGCTAGTCCTGCGGCCACCGCGTTCCTTTCTTCAACGAGCGGCAGCCTCGTGAGTATCTGCCGCTCGCCTGAAATCCATCCTCCAGCCTGCCGCGTTCTCGCGAGATCACGTGATCTCAATCGCAGCAGGCTGGCGGATGGATCTCAGGCGAGCGGCAGATACTCATGCGGCTGCCGCTCGTTGAAACAACGAACGCGGCGGCCGCACGATCTGCCGCCGCATAAAATAAAGTGCAGAGCGCAGCAGCGGTGACGGGGGGGCAGAAATTTGCCGCCCCCAAATTTCTGCCGCCTGGCGCCGTTGCTCCGCACCAGTCAGGCCGGCCCTGGGTGGCACTATCACCTGGCCCTCGCTAAAAAGGGGATGCCAAGGGGAAAAAAATGAGCGTTCGCTAATCTCCCCTTAGAGGCCCCGTTTTACCATTAGATTATGGGACAGGCGGTGAGTCCAGCAGGCTGTCCCGTAGCGGCCGCTAGCCTCCTGGATGCCTGAGGCAGCTCTAATGCACCGTCGCAAGCATCCCTCCCATAGGACTCCATGGAAGTTTTTGCTGCCAGGTCACATGACCGGCAGGATCTCGCCTCGAGAGATCCTGCAGATCGGTCAAGTGATCGCGGTGGGAGACTGGGGACTTTTTTCCCCAGTCTCACTCTGCTCCCAGCAGCCACAAGCGCCGGATTGGGCTGCCGTTCTCGCCGTGTATTGAGTGAGTATTTTTTTTTTTGAGGGTTTCAGCCGCTGCTAACTGATTCCGCAGAAGCTCTAAGCTGTAGCAAGCTTTTTTTAGTTAGTGACAGTTCTTTGTAATTAGTGTTAGGACCTTGTTATCCTACTGCTAATTACTCTCTGCTTACTCTCTGTGTCCCCCATGTTAAGCGCAGGGAGAGCAAGTACAGCAAGCTTGCGCCAAAAAGCGCTAATACCGATTCGCTAATGAGTTTTTTTAACCCGTTAGCGATTTAGAGGTGATCTGTGCGGAACGTTATCACCTCATTTAAGCTAGCGCTAACACTCATTTATGTGAGCACTAGCACTAGCGTAAACGAGGTGAGAGAGCCCTGGGTGGAGTGGGGGAAACTCCTCCACTTCACCCAGCATTTCCGGTATATCGGTGGACCCGAGTGAGAATGATGGGGGTAGACATGTGCACGGCGGTATTTTTTAGTTTTGGATCATTTCGGATAATTTTGTTCCGCTCTTTTCTCGTTTCGGATCATTTCAGATCGATTCTTTTTCGTATCGGATCATTTAGATTCGGATCGCGATTCGTTATTTCGGATCGATTCAAAAGTTCGGAAAGGCCGATTTTCGTTTCGGAAATGTATCGGAAATAATGTAAATGGAAATCTCGGACGAAAACGAAGTTTGAACGAAACAAAATGCATATGCCTAGGTGGGGGCACTCCTCACATCCTGACCACTTTAAGACTATAAAGCGGTGAGGATGAGCAGAGTGTCCCTTTCAGGCAGCATAGGAGATGTCATGCAATCACTTTAGGGTGACTGAGGTCCATCAATCATCCACCGTAGGATGAGCACGTCTCATCTAGAAAAGAGTTGGTTTCCGTGCCTGTTTTTCCTTTGGATTCCTGCCTTTACAGTCTATTATTTATCGAGCCGAGCAGTTGTTACATACTACAAATTCATTTTGATTTACAAGAACTCATAAGCACCAGCCTACACTTCATACTTGATAAATATGACTCACAAATTCTCTAATAAATAAGCTCTGATGATATGTTCCTTCGTTATCCGCACTTCACATGACCTCGGGGTATATTATTACGCCAGGGACGGAGCCACTCGAAAACCTCCTACGTACTAGTTACAGAAACAATATAGGCTGACAAATGACTAAATACCGTTGGGTCCAACCTTTCTTTTCTCTCTTATTGCTGGTGATGCAATAGAAGGTGGAAAAAATCCAAATAAATTCATGTTTTGTTCATATTACGTACAATGTTTTAGATGGCGTTCTTGTATCCTGGTTGTTGAGGTGCTCATTTTATTATTCATTTTTTTTCAGACACTGTACAATATAACATATATGTGAATAATCCACAGAGCGCATATAGTTTCTGATATAGAATACTGTGAGAAACAGAGGTTTGTGAGGGTCCGGAGAACAAGCAACGGCACTAGTGGCCTGCTCTACGGCGGGGACCGCTCAGGTCTCACAAGGTTTTAGCTCGATTGTGCCATTACAGGGATAACTGCTCCATATGCAAATCAGGCGCTACACCCAGAAAGGGCGGCCAGTACTGAAATGCCAAGGAAGTCATCCCGGCACGAGAGGTGCAGCAACCCCCAATGATCGTTTCAGCCTTGTTAGGCCTCATCAGGAGGGTATAGCTGACATCTCTCTAGGCACATCGGGCAAGGGGTCCACGTCCGGATTACCCTGTAGACTTGAAGTGAGAAACAGAGGTTTGTGAGGGTCCTGAGAACAAACTTACAGGGTATTTCAAAGAGATCCGAATGGCTGGAGAAAGGTAACCGAATGCTGAAAATCAGCGTTCGGTTACCATTCTTGGCCAATCGGCTATCCAGAGAGCAGGCAATTCGCCAAATCCTGGCAAATTGCCTGCACATTATTATTATTATTATTTATTTATAAAGCGCCAGCATATTCCGCAGCGCTGTACAATAAGCACAGTATAGACAGGGTTACAATACATTGAACAACATTTGACAAACAGTACAGGAGGAGATGAGGGCCCTATTCCCGTAGGAACTCACAATCTGGGAGGGTTGGGGTTGGAAACAGGAGGAGAGGACTGTAAGGTGAGAGTGATTGATGGTTGTGTCAGTGAGTTGGGTGGTAGGCTTCCCTAAATAGGAACGTTTTAAGGGAGCGTTTGAAGGAAGAGAAGTTAGGGGAAAGTCTGACAGTACGAGGAAGAGCGTTCCAGAGAGTCGGGGCTGCGCGTGAGAAATCCTGCAGTCTATCATGGGAAGAGGTGATGCGGGGAGAAGCTAGGCGCAGGTCACTGTTTGACCTTAGGGAGCGGGCTGGGGTGTATTTGGTGATTAGTGAGGACAGGTAGTGGGGAGCTGAGTTAGTGAGGGTTTTGTTGGTAAGGATAAGGATTTTGAACTTAATTCTGCAGTGGATGGGGAGCCAGTGAAGGGACTCGCAGAGGGGAGCGGCAGAGACAGAGCGGCGGGTGAGGTGTATTAGCCTGGCGGAGGCGTTCAGGATGGATTGTAGGGGGGAGAGGCGGGACAGAGGGAGGCCAGATAAGAGATTATTGCAATAGTCGAGTCGGGAGATTACCAGGGCGTGTATGAGTTGTTTTGTGGTGACAGCGGTAAGAAATGGCCGAATTCTGGAAATATTACGCAGTTGGTATCGGCAGGAGGAGGAAAGAGACTGGATGTGGGGGATGAAGGAAAGAGCAGAGTCAAGTGTAACTCCAAGACAGCGAACTTGGTTTGATGGGGAGATGGTGATACCCTCCACCGTGATAGAGAAGTCAGGAGGTGGGGAGGCATTGGAGGGAGGAATAAGTAGGAGTTCAGTCTTTGACATGTTGATCTTTAGGTGGTGGGAGGCCATCCAGGAGGAGATGCCAGATAAACAGTCACTGACTTTTGAAAGGACAGGGGGAGAGAGATCAGGGGTAGAGAGGTAGATCTGAGTGTCATCAGCGTAGAGATGGTAATTAAAGCCAAAGCTGTTGATGATTTTGCCCCGGGAGGAGGTGTAGATGGAAAAGAGCAGAGGACCAAGGACAGAGCCTTGAGGTACACCAACAGATAGAGGCAATGAAGAGGAGGAGTTACCAGCAAAGGACACACAGAAGGACCTGTTGGATAAATAGGAGTCAACCCAAGCAAGTGCAGTGTCACCGAGACCCAGAGAGTTGAGGGTCTGTAGAAGGAGGGGGTGGTCAACAGTGTCAAAAGCAGCCGAGAGGTCAAGCAGGATGAGAATAGAATAGTGGCCGTGTTTTTTAGCAGTTAGGTTGTCATGGTGACTTTGGTGAGGGCAGTTTCAGTTGAGTGTAGGGGACGGAAGCCAGATTGCAGGGGGTCAAGTAGGGAATTGGAGGACAGGAAGAGGGAGAAGCGGTTGAAGACTAGTTTTTCTAAGAGCTTAGATGTAAAGGGAAGCAGGGATACAGGGCGGTAGTTGAATGGAGAGTTGGGATCTAGGGATGGTTTCTTTAGTAAAGGGGTAACTAGTGCGTGTTTGAAGGCGGATGGAAAGGAGCCAGTGGAGAGAGATAGGTTGAAGATGTGTGTGAGAGCAGGGGTGAGGGAGGAGGAGAGGGGAGGAATTAGATGTGAGGGAATGGGGTCGAGCGGGCACATGGTGAGATGTGAGGAGGACAATAAGGAATTGACTTCCTCCTCAGTGGCTGGGAGGAAGCGGCAGAGGGTGGCAGAGGGGACCTCTGGGAGTGGAGGTGGCAGATAACTATCTTGTGTTGGGATGTTGTTTCTGCCAACACATACGGTGTCTGTTCGGTGCCTGTTCGAGGGCAGTGAAATCCTCATAAAAAAAGCACTGCTTCGGCTATTCAGAGAGCACAAGCCAGCACTGAAAGGTTCCCGAAATGCCCTGCCATTCGGTGGTTTAATTCGGCACATTTATTCAGGCGAATCCCATAGGCTTCAATGTTAAAAATATTTCTGTTTTAATTCAATATCTAATAAACCATTCATTATAAAATTCTGCAGTAAAGAGTCTCTTTATTTATAGATTTTTTAGGATATTATAAGCATTTTTCTGGATTTTTATTTTTTTTAAAAAATTCCAATTTTTTTTTTAACCACTTCAATGCGGAGGACACGCTCAGCGCGTCCTCCGCATTACCGCTGGTGTGCTGAGGACGCGCTGAGCGCGTCCTCCCATTGGGGTCAGCGTTCGGCCGGGTTCCGGCCGATCGCTGGCCCCCCGGGTGCGGGCTGACATCCTCGATGTCAGCCCGGCATCCGGGACCGCAGCCGCTGGAATTAGGTGTCATCGTGGCAGCGCGATGACACCTAATTCAGGCGCCCCCCCCGCATGTGCGGAGGAGGAGCCTGAAAGGGAGGGGGGAGGTCCTTCGGACCTCTCTCCCTCCCGATCGGCGGCTCTGCGGGGGTTAACCCAGGCACCATTTGGAAGGGCACAGCCTGCCCTTCCAAATGGTGCCTGGCATTAACCCCTGGGGAGCTGGATCGCAAATCGGCGCTGAAAAGTGCCGGTTCGCGATCCTTTCCCGGAGCTGGCCGACATCTTGGATGTCGGCCAAGCTTCCGGGAACTCCCCCTGAGGACTGGCGTCATCGTGCGTAGCATGATGACGCCAGTCATAGAGTTAACCCCTAACTGCCACCAACGGTGGAGATAGGGAGTTCATTGGAACTCCCTATCTCCCGATCCGTGGCAGCTAGGGGTTAATGTTTGGTATGGTTGGATCGGCCAGAGCATGGCCGTTCCAACGATACCAAACACGAATGTGAAAAAAGTTTTTTTAAAAAAATTAAAATTAAAAATAAAAATATATTTTAAAAAAAAGAAAAATTTTTTTTTCTTTTTTTTGGTTTGTTAGTGTAGCAATATTGTTCCCATTTCAATTATAATGTGAACAATGATGCTGCACTAACGATTTTTGTATGCGGTGTGTTTGTTAAAAATCGCGTAATTTTCCCCCAAAAAAAATGTAACGAGACCCCATCTCTAATTTTTTTAACAAGCGCACCCCATACAAAATATAACCGCAATTGCTCACATGTTAAAATGTGAAAAAAAACACTTTACACGTTGTAAATTATTGAAAATACATATTTTATTGCATTTTTTGTTATAATATACAGACATGACATAACGTATACATATAATAATGACATATTATGAATCTACTGAGTCTGACGGAAAGTACGATATATAATATGTCTGGGTCATATACTAAAATAAGCCTTCAAAACACGTTTAAACATGATGCGCAAAACCGGTAAAAATGACCTCAGCACAGGGGCGTGAAACGCCTCAGCAGCGAAAGGGTTAAAGTTTACTTATTTTTTTCTGTAACAGCCCTTTTTATTATCATTCATTGGATCATATGTAAATTTCAGACATTTTCGCTCAGTAGTTTCTTTGCAAACAGCTTTTCACTTTTCAAACATTCAAGAAAACAGTTTTCTTAATTTATTCACTTCATTCGTCTGCGGTGTCTGCTTTTTCCGGCGGCTGCGCTGCGGGTGATCGGCTCCTGCTCGGGTTTTTCCCGGTGTTTTCGGAGGGTTAATCCAGATGTTTTTGCGGGTTTAAGGCGTGCATTCGCCAGGTTTTGCGGTTAGTTTTCGGAGGGTTTGCGGCAGCCTTTCCCTGCAATTCGGGGATCCTGTGGTGCTTGCTGAATACACCGCAGGGTCGCCGAAATGGGATCGGCAAAACGAACCGAATTGAAGAGAACGAAAAGTCACCGAACGTGCGGTGACTTTTCGATTATCTCTGAATTACCCTGAAAGGCATTTGTGGCCTGCTCTACGGTGGGGTCCGTTCAGGTCTCAAAAGCTTTTAGCTTGATTGTGCCATTACAGGGACAACTGCTCCATATGAAAATCAGACGCTATCACCCAGAAAGGGTGGTGAGTACTGATTACCAAGGACGTCATCCTTGCACGAGAGGTGCAGCAACCCCAATGATCGTTTCGGCATTGTTAGGCCTTGTCAGGAGGGTAATATAGCTGACATCCTCCAGGCACAACGAGCAAGGGGTCCACGTCTGGATTACCCTGTAGATTGTGTGTACCGTGCTATTTCAAGTGGCTCTGGCATGTTTGTAAAACCAAGTGCACAACTCGTGAATGACATATAAATACTTATATATATATAACTGGTGTTGTAGAGTCCTTTGACTCTCTTGGCGGCTCTCAAAAATGAAAAAGTGAAGACAACACAAAAACAATAGTGCAATATGAAAAAGAACCAGTCTCACAGCCTAATCAACCCCGGCTCAGGGGTGTAACGCCTTTGGCCAGATAGAGAGTGGACATTTTTGAAGGACTCTTGGGACTGAGGACGGTGATAGAGCCGAAATGCATCACAGTGCCACTCTGCCGATATTTATTATAAAACACTATTTTAATTAATAAATGTGGATGTTTTAAAAAAAATCTACCAGATACTTTTACACGTTCACAGAATTGTACATTAAGAGATAATATTTAGGCTCAAGCTGGTTTTTAGATAGTCTGGGTCAATGAAGCCACATATTGGTAACCCGGATGTTTTGGACCTACGTGTTCTATGATGCCTACCCAGTTTTTACCCTGTTGGAGCATCATGGCACATGACGTTTCAGAACATCTGGGGTGCCGAGGTTTTTGTCGTTGGTCTAGGTTTTGTAACAGGAAGCAAATTTATCTTTAAAAAAGTTGAGGTGTGAAAAAATCCTGACTGAAGGTGGCAAGAAGGTGTCCAGTAGACCCCATTCAAACTGTGATTATCCGAATCCCTCCTCTGACACGTGCCAATACGAACCATGAGAATGAAGTCAATGAAGTTCACATGTACGCAGACGACACTGTAATCTATACCAGCAAACCAGATCTCCCACAGCTGGAGGCCGTGCTGCAAGAACAATTCACAGGGGTAGAAAAGTGGATCAAAGATAACAAACTTTTTCTAAATGCTGTCAAAACTGTTACAATGTTCTTTGGAACAAAACCTAAACTACACAAATTGCAAACACCCCATCTATGTGTCAGGACAAAATCAAATGGCACGCTGACCACAGTCACTTCTCTCAAATATCTAGGTATGTGGTTAGATCCAAATCTATCCTTGGCCCCCACATTGAAAAACTTTCATCTAAAATTTACCCCAAACTAGGTGCCTTGTACAGAAACAAATCCTGCCTGAGCCCCGCGGTAAGAAAGCAGATTGTATAACAAATGCTTATGCCAGCTATTGAATACGGAGATGTAGTGTATGCAGCCGCACCGCAAACACACCTTCATAAACTTACTACATTGTATAACTCATTCTGTCGCTTTGTGCTACAATGTAACTACATGACCCACCATTGTGACATGTTAAAAGAACTAAACTGGCCATCGCTGGAATCTAGACGCACCTTTCACCTTTCCAACCTGGTGTCTAAAAGCTTTTCTGGGAAGCTACCACCCTACCTGAATAGGCTGCTTCCCTCAGCAGTTCCCTCATCCTATAACCTCCGATCCAGGACCAGTAGGGATGAGCCAAACACCCGAGTTCGGTTCGCATTCGAACTCGAACTTTTGAAAAGTTCGAATTCGAACTCAATACAAGTCAATAGCTCTAATTGGAGCAGAAAGGAACTGTATAAAAAAAGATGGTTTGCATCTTACTCATAGGGGAACATATGTTCTCAGTGAGAAGTTCAAAGGTTTCACAAATAAATATTTAAACTAGGAGGGGGGGGACAAAAGGGTAAAAAACAATCTGCCTGATTGTCCCCAAAACTAAATCGGAGGGTGCAAGCAACATGCGGGGAAAAAAATGACAAGCTCAGAGTCGTGCCTATAAATGCTCGCAGTTTAGTCAATAAAATCAATGAACTGGAGGCAATGATGGCAGCTGAAAAAGTAGATTTAGTGGCGGTTACTGAGACATGGTTCAGTGAGAAAAATAACTGGGACATTACAATACAGGGGTACTCTTTATATAGAAAAGACAGAGAAGGTAGGAAAGGAGGAGGAGTGGCCCTGTATGTGAAAAACAACATAAAAACGAACCAAATAAAAGTGAGTGAGGTGAACATAGAGTCAGTTTGGGTTATGCTAACATTTGGCAATCATACAGTAGCTCGTGTAGGTGTGATCTATAGACCCCCTGGACAAGTAGAAGAGCTAGATAATCTGCTGCTTGAGGAAATAGCCAAAATGGCAATGAAGGGGGAAGTTATTATCATGGGGGACTTTAATCTTCCTGATGTGAACTGGAAAACCAAAACAGCTGGGTGCACCAGGAGTACAAATATTCTAAACTCCTTACTGGGATTATCTCTAACACAAGTAGTTGAGGAGCCGACCCGTAAAGAGGCCATATTGGATTTAATACTCACAAATGGAGGTTTGGTATCGGACGTTGTTGTAGGTGAAAGTTTGGGATCTAGTGATCACCAGTCAGTATGGTTTAATATAAGAACAGGGATGGAGCCGCACCACACAAAAACAAAAGTTTTAGACTTTAAAAAAACAGATTTTTCTAAAATGAGACTTTGTGTGAAGGAGTCATTATCAGACTGGAGGAGTTTAAAGGGAGTCCAGGAGAAATGGGATTATTTAAAGGAAGCATTATTGAAGGCCACAGGCAATTGCATTCGGCTTGTTAGCAAAAACAAAAAAGGGAAGAAACCACTGTGGTACTCTGCAGAAGTGGCCAAAATAGTGAAGAACAAGAAGACAGCATTCAATAATTATAAAAAAACTCAGAGTGAAGAAAATAGGCAAACCTATAAGATTAGGCAGAAAGAGGCAAAGCAATTTATAAGAGCTTCCAAAGCACATGCAGAAGAGAAAATAGCTCAGTCAGTAAAAAAGGGGGACAAAACATTTTTTAGATTCATAAACGAGAAAAGAAAAGTAAAACAAGGATTAGTTAGATTAAAAACAAAAGGAAGGAAGGTATGTAGAAGAGGATAAAAGTCTCGCTGACTGCCTCAATGAATATTTTTGTTCAGTCTTTGCAGAAGAAAAAGAAGGAAAGGGACCTCAGTTAGGAGGAAACACTAACAAGACATTTACATATCAGTTTACAGAGGAGGAGGTTCTACAGCAGCTGTCTAAAGTAAAGACAAATAAGTCAATGGGGCCTGATGGGATCCACCCTAAATTATTAAAAGAGCTCAGTGATGTAATAGCAAAACCGTTAACAGACTTATTTAACCAATCCTTGTTAACGGGAGTCGTCCCAGAAGACTGGAAATTAGCAAATGTTGTGCCCATTTACAAGAAGGGTAGTAGGGAGGAATCGGGGAACTATAGGCCAGTTAGTCTTACGTCAGTAGTGGGGAAATTAATGGAAACCATGTTAAAGGAAAGGATTGTTGAACATCTAAAAACACATAGATTACAGGATCAGAAACAACATGGGTTTACCTCAGGGAGATCATACCAAACTAATCTTATTGATTTTTTTGATTGGGTAACAAAAATAATAGACACAGGTGGTGCAGTAGACATTGCTTATTTAGATTTCAGTAAGGCTTTTGATACTGTTCCGCATAGAAGGCTTATCAATAAATTGCAATCTTTGAGCTTGGATTCCAATATTGTTGAATGGATTAGGCAGTGGCTGAGTGACAGACAACTGAGGGTTGTGGTAAATGTAGTTTATTCGGCGCAAGGTCTTGTTACCAGTGGGGTACCTCAGGGGTCAGTACTTGGACCCATTCTCTTTAATATTTTTATTAGTGATATTGCAGAAGGTATTAATGGAAAAGTATGTCTTTTTGCTGATGACACAAAGATTTGCAACAGGGTTGACGTTCCTGGAGGGATCAGCCAAATGACAAATGATTTAGGTAAACTAAAAAAATGGTCGGAGCTGGGGCAATTGAGTTTTAATGTGGATAAGTGCAAGATAATGCACCTGGGACGTAAAAACCCAAGGGCTGAATATAGAATATTTGATACAGTCCTAACCTCAACATCTGAGGGTTGGGATTTAGGGGTTATTATTTCAGAGGATCTAAGGGTAAGTAGTCAATGTAATAGAGCAGCAGGAAATGCTGGCAGAATGCTTGGTTGTGTAGGGAGAGGTATTAGCAGTAGGAAAAGGGAAGTGCTCATGCCACTGTACAGAGCACTGGTGAGACCTCACTTGGAGTACTGTGTGCAGTACTGGAGACCGTATCTCCAGAAGGATATAGACATCTTAGAGAGAGTTCAGAGAAGGGCTACTAAAATGGTGTACGGCTTGAAGGAGAAAAGTTAAAAGGAAAGGCTTAATGATCTTAACATGTACAGCTTGGAAAAAAGACGAGACAGAGGAGATATGATAGAAACATTTAAATACGTAAAGGGAATCCACAAGGTAGAGGAAGGGAGTATATTTAAAAGGAAACAAAATAGCAAAACAAGAGGACATAGTCTTAGATTAGAGGGGCAAAGGTTTAAAAGTAACATCAGGAAGCATTATTTTACTGAGAGGGTGGTGGATACATGGAACAGTCTTCCAGTTGAAGTGGTAGAGGCCAAAACAGTAATTGAATTTAAGCAGGCATGGGATAGGCATAAGGCTATCCTAAACAAAAGATAAATCCAGGTTAAGTATCCATGTAATTGGGCAGACTAGATGGGCCGAAAGGTTCTTATCTGCCGACATGTTTCTATGTTTCTATGTTTCTCTCCCTCCCGATCGGGAGGTCCCACAAAAAATGCCAGGCACCACTTAAAAGGAGAGTCTCCCCTTTTAAGCGGTGCCTGGCTTTAACCCCTTAGGCACCGGGTTGCACTTCGGCAACCTCCAACCTCCTTCGCAGCTCCACCCCCGGGTCCCCCCTCACTGCCTGACGTCCTCACGCATAGTGTGATGACGTCAGATAGCCGGGGAACCCCTAGCTGCCCAGAATCCCCTGGTGGAGATAGGGGATTCATTTGAGGGTTCACAGAGATGCTGTGAGGCTGTGTATAGAGATGCTGATGGGGTAGTGTATAGAGATGCCGTGTATAGAGATGCTGATGGGGTTGTGTATAGAGATGCTGTTTGTGTATAGAGATGCTTATGGGGTTGTGTATAGAGATGCTGTTTGTTTATAGAGATGCTGATGGGGTTGTGTATAGAGATGCTGTTTGTGTATAGAGATGCTGATGGGGTTGTGTATAGAGATGCTGTTTGTGTATAGAGATGCTGATGGGGTTGTGTATAGAGATGCTGTGAGGTTGTGTATAGAGATGCTGTGAGGCTGTGTACAGAGATGCTGATGGGGCTGTGTATAGAGATGCCTTGCGGCGCCGAAGTGCGGCCTAGTTCCGGTGGGGGCCGCCATCTTGGATGGCGGATCACCCCCGGGTCCCCCCTCACTGCCTGACGTCCTCACACATAGCGTGATGATGTCAGATAGCCGGGGAACCCCTAGCTGCCCGGAATCCCCTGGTGGAGATAGGGGGTTCATTTGAACCCCGATATCTCCAGGCAGCTAGGGGGTCATGGAGGGTGTCAATCGAAAGGCCTGAGCATGGCCTTTCGAATGATACCCAACATGACCAGGTATAAAGTAAAACAAAATAAAATTAAAACATGAATTTTTTTTGTGTGATATTTTTATTAATGCGCCAATATTGTTTACATTTCAATTATAATGTGAACAATGATGCTGCACTAATGATTTTTTTCTATGGGGTGCGTTTGCTATAAATCACGTAATTCCCCCCACAAAATGTAACAAGTCCCCATTTCTAATTTTTGTACAAGCGCACCCCATAAAAAAGATAACAAATGAGCTAAAATATGAAAACAAAAACACTTTACACACTGCAGATGATTAAAAATTCAAATTTTATTGCATTTTTTGTCATAATATACAGGCAGGACATGACGTATACATATAAAAATTATATATTATGAATCTGCGGAGTCTGCCGGAAAGAACGATATATAATATGTCTGGGTCATTTAATAAAATGTGGCTTCAAATCGCGTTTAAACATGATGAGCGTGTAACGTTGGGGGCTTCCAGCCTCTCCAGTGTGCTTGAAGGCAGCATGTCTGATGCTGCTCGCTGACCAACACCCGGTTTAAATAGAGACAGGCAGGGAGGTGGCTGCATGAGGCGCGGCATGAGAGGGGGGCGCGGTCTGGTGAAGGTCTTTAAAAACCCACAGTTCCTTCTAAGCAGTGCCAGATCGTGGTGATTATCCATACCTGAGCTCCTTGTACCTGAATTCTCTCGTGATTTAACCTGTTATTGACCTCTGCTTGTTTACTGACTATTCTGCCTTCCGTTGCCCTAGACTATTTTCTTGTACTACGCTTCTGCACTGATATCGACCCGGCTATTCGATTTGACTCTTCTATACTCTGTATTCCTGATTCTGGCTCTTCTGACTACCCCCGTGTTGCTAACCTGGTTTCGTATTACGACATTGTCTTTGATTAACCCTTTCTGTCTAGCTAGTATAACTGGCCAAGTCTAAGGACCAGACAGTTAGGGATTCTTCTACGGCTACTCTGTTGGTAGCTTTTGGGCTCTGAGGAGTGTTGGGCTTTAAGGACTGCGTGGTGGGATCCGGGAACCGTGACAGAGCGAACCATGTTCTTGAACCCAGGACATACTTGAAAACGAGAGAAATCTCAATGTATCTTTCCTGGTAAAATACTTTATAAATAAATAAATTATTGACAGGATAGAAACTATTATACAGGTTGAGTATCATTTATCTAGAATTGCAAAATCCATAATATTCGGAAACCCAAAGCTTGTTGAGCATCAACATGACACCACAAGTGTAAAGTCCCACTCCTGACCTCATGTGACAGGAACAAAATACTGAAAAAAATCCTGTATAAATGCCCTTCAGGCTGCGTGTATAAGAAGTGTATGAAACAAATGGATTTCCTGTTTAGAATTGGGTCCCACCACCAAGACATCTCACTATTATTTGCAAATATCCCAAAATCCCAAATGCAAAACATTTCCAGTCCTGAGCATTTCAGATAAGGGATACTCAACCTATAATGCTATTACAGGATAATAATTAGTACTAAAAATTACATTTTTCTTGAATTTGCTTGCATCAGTGTAACGCAGGGCTCGACAAATCCCAGGTGCCAGGTCACCACGGCGACTAGAAATTGCATCCTGGCGCCTGGGCTCCTGTCAGCCGATTCACTGTTGGCACAAGTGTGAGAAATCTTTATCGCAGCATCTGCCCAGCAGCTCTGGGGGGCTCTGCCTCATGCTGTCGAGGATTACCAGGGGGCCAGCTTCCCCCGCTGCTCCTCGCACCTAGGCATCACACAGAGACATGAATGCTCAGCTCAGCACACCTTCTGTTATGTTGCTCTGATGTGTGTCTTTACAGATACATAACGCAGGTTTACACACAGTTACGCCTCTCAGCTTTTGTCTAATAACTGTCTTAGGATCCTTAAAAACTTCGTAGATTTCAAACTGTAATTCGTTTGACCCTTCCCCATAAAGAGACGCCACTTCATATTCATATATGCTTTAGGGAACCTAAGCCAATGAAACATCATGGTAAAAGTTTGCATTTACAAAAATGTAGGGGCATTCCTAGAACTTTGCTATTCATGGTGTTGGAAATGCACCTCACGTAAGAACATGAAAAATGTTTAAAACTGGAATCGAATTTAAAAAATGCTAATCTATTCCAAAAATTTAAAAAAGATAAAATCATACATTAATAATAAATGGCTAAAATAATATTAATAATAAAAATAATAAAATGATAAAATAAAAAAATAAAATAATTAATGATTAAAAAAATGGTATTAATAATAAAAATATTTTTTAAATAAATAATACAAATAATAACATTTATTAATAATAATAATATCACAATAATAAGTAAAATATATAATAATACATTTTGAGAATTCTTGAAACTGGTAAACACAAACATTTCTAAAGCAAGAATATCGGAGAAAAAAAAAAACATATTACGAAACAGCACCATGGCAGCCACTGAGACACCAAGGAAACGGATGCCGCAGAGAGTACTAAAAATATTTTCGTCGGCTTGAAAGACAGCAGTTGGCACATATACCGACGAACAATCCTAGCATGTTTCCCAGAAAACACAGTGAAACATGATTTTATTATTTAATTTAGCTAAAAAGATATCTTAATGTGGCGTATTATTCAATTAACAACCGAGCATGATTAAAACGTATGCTATATGCATCGTGAAGAGAATTTCTCATCTGCCTAATGATTAAATGCAACATTTCACTCGTATTCTTTATGCTTCATTTTATGAGACTTGGTTACAACCGTTGAATTGAATACAACCGGTTACCTAGTAACCACAGTAAAGAAACGTAACAAAGAAAGACAAGTGTAACAGAGAGAGATCCCTGTTATCCCTTAAAGGGACACTACAGGCAGTGTTTTATTTTTTGCAGTGGTTATATATATAAATAATATAAATATAAATAATACAATATATATATATATATAAATAATATAATATATATAAATAAAATAATATAATATAATAAATATTATATTAATACGTTTTTTATATATATATATAATTTATTACACCCAGTCTGCATATATCCACCTATACTTTGCTGCCCAGGTGCTGAAAAATCCAAGTCAGTAAATACAATTGCCAATGATGGATGCACTCAGGACTTTCAAAAACGTAAAATGCAAAAATGTATTGAGTTAGAATGTTAAAAATCTCCTGTACACTTGGTCCATGGATGTATACAGGGGATTTGTAATATTATAACTCAAGGGCCCGTATTACACACCTAACGATAACGGTAGCGCTCATGCAGGTGAGCGCGATCGTAAGCGTTAGGTATGTGATAGGGGCACCGTTCGCGTTTGGTATCTTGCGCTTCTCACCGCGAGGTTACTGCACTTTGCGCTCCCTATACTTAACATGGGGAGCGCAAAGCGTTAATAAGCGCTGGTATTACAATGTCCCAGCGCTGATTATCGCCTGGCTCTGGTCAACGAAAAGTTAACCAGAGCCAGGACCTGGTGTTAATGGATTCCGCTTCTGCAGAATCCGTTAACACTAGGCTTGTGCACCGATTTTTTTTTCGGTTCGATTCGATTTTTCGGATTTTCAAACTTTTCGATTCGGCTCGTTTCAACCGATTTCTGTTTCGATTCGTTTTTCGTGTACATTTTTTTTTCGGAATATCGACCATTTTTCGTATTTTCGTGTCACTTAGCTCGTTTTTTGTATCGACTTTTCGTGATTTCGGAAATTTTCGTTTTTCGGAATTGTACATGTTTCCGGAATATCGACCATTTTTCGTATTTTCGTGTCACTTAGCTCGTTTTTTGTATCGACTTTTCGTGATTTCGGAAATTTTCGTTTTTTCGGAACGTCAGTTCTCCTCGTTTCAAAGCAATAACTTTCGATTTGACACATTTCAAGTCCATTCGAAAATTCCAAAAATATTTCGTTTCGGCTGGGAAAACTTTTCGGATCTGCCGCTTTCGGATCTAAAAATTTTCGGAAAAATCGGCCACATCCGAAAACACGAATCGGGAAATTTCGTGAAAATTCCGAAATTCCGAAACCCGAAACGCACATCCCTAGTTAACACCAGCTTAAAAAAGTAAAAAAAAAAAATCCTCCGGCCGGCAGGAGCAAGGAAAGACAGGGGGAAAAAGTCCTCCCTGTCTCTCCCTGCGTATCCCTACACGACCGGCCGGATCTCGCGACGCGAGATCCGGTCGGTCCCGTGACCGGCAGAGAGGAACTCAATGGAGTCCTATGGACTCCAGCGAGTGGATGCTCGCGGCTGTGCTCAGCGCTGCCGCGAGCATCCTGATTTTTAACAGGCGCTACAATGCAGGCAGCATTTTTTTGCACCTGCATTGTAATTAAGACGCGGGTGCAGTTTTTCCTCCCTTGCGCCCGCGTTTTAACGCCCAGATTGTAATAGGACCCAATACATTTTAACATTTTACCTTTTTTGAAAGTTCCTGCGTGCTTCCATCATAGGCATTTGTATTTACTGTATATATCACATTCTATTTTTTACTTATTCTTTTAGACATTTAATATAAAGTAGCACATATTTCTTTATATATTAAAAATGATATGGAATTTTGGCCTCCTATCATCCTGTGGACTTCTGGGAGAGAGCCAGGAAAGTCACTTCTTTGGCCCTTGCCATCCGTATCCCCCCCCCTTTTTTTTTCCAATCTTATCTTTCCTTTTGGTCCCAGCACGATTTCTCTCCCCCTCCCCCCCTCTTGTGCTTCTTAGACACATGTTGCAGATGTTTCTGTATTATTCTTTGTTGTTTTGAATAATAATTATTTTTTTTTGTATGGAATGACACAATAACATCCAAAAAGATACAAAGATACTTATTCAAGCAGTAGCTGGTGCATCGAGAGGCATCTGATTGGCTACGACCACATTAGACATGCGTCCAGCGGGCACCAAGCGGCTTGCGGCACGGTGAGCAGAGGGGGGACCGAGAGCCTAGTGAGTATTACACTTGTAATATTTGCCTATGTACTTACTAACCAATCATATGCCAGGGTTCCAATTGTCTGGTGACTGTTGAACTGGCTGAGTCAGTTGTCACTTGGCCTCTCTGTGAGCAACGGTCATTCAGCAGCTCTGCTATATTATAATGATACCAACAGCACGCTTATCCTTATTTCTGCATCCGAGAGTCATTTGCAAAACACCTCAGCGGCACAAAAACAAAACATTACAACACTCCAGGCAGAAAAAAAAAGTGAAGGGGAATGGGAGAAAACCAGGAGAGTTTAAAAATTCGGAATTCTGTTTTTCTATCCCCATTCCTAATTTTAACCTAGAGTAGACTTGTGCACCGATTTTTTTTTCGGTTCGATTCGGTTCGGTTCGTTCGTATTT
Organism: Leptobrachium leishanense; assembly: GCA_009667805.1. NCBI lineage: Eukaryota > Metazoa > Chordata > Amphibia > Anura > Megophryidae > Leptobrachium > Leptobrachium leishanense. The sequence continues at coordinate 446,273,276 of CM019064.1, forward strand.
TGTAAATTTCGTTTTGGCTCGTTTCGGGCGATTTCCGTTTCGGTTCGTTTCGTTTTTTGTATCGACTTTTTTCGTAATTTCGGAAATTTTCGTGTTTTTCGGAACGTCTGTTCTCCTCGTTTCAAAGTGTCTATTCGTTTTGACGTAAACTAATGGTTTTTCGGATCCGATATTTCTGTCGATACGATATTTCTGTCGATACGATAATTCTGTCGATACGATAATTCTGCCATTGAGATTTCTCATGTTTTACAAGAAGGATACATTGAGATGGGAATGATACAAAATTACAGAATCAGCGATAAAACCAAAAAATATGTTGTCCGAAATTACTGAAATGGAACCGAAATCAGGAATGGAGCCGAAATTACGAATGGAACGAAAATGATTTTCGATTTTACACATTTCTAGTCCATTCGAAAATTCCGAACAAATTTTCGTTTCGTTTCGTAAATTTTTCGTTTTCGGAAAATTCGGGTCTGAAAAGTTTCGTAAAATCGGCTGAATCCGAATGCGCGAATCGGGAAATTTTGTGAAAATTCCGAAATTCCGAAACCCGAAACGCACATCCCTAACCTAGAGTATCCCTTTATTAATACATCACAGCTCCTTACTGAGGTGAAACACTTACACATCATCACTAATTCCCTTCTGGAATGTCCAAATACTAGCAGATGGAGAGTGCTCCGTACGAGAGGAGGCACTTCATTGTTAGAAGATGCTGTTTGACTTGAAAAGCCAATTATTCGAATATGAGGCGTTGCTGACTCACATGAAAGATAACAGCATGCGATGCGTCGAATGTGGGTGCACGCACATTAATATTAATGGAGTTGAGCAGTTCGGCGTAGCATCATCAATCCTTGTGAAACATTCTACATGTAACCCCCTCACTGACAGCCGATATACAGGGCATGCCGCTCAATATAGGCAGGGGTTTCCCGTACAATGGCTATATCAAGGCTCTCAGAGCCTCAGCTTATGCAGATACTGGTCCCTTAGTACAAGGATTCACCGGGGCCCTCCAGGAGTCCAATTACACACTGATCCTGGTATGTGCAGGATTCCACACAAATACACTCAACATTCACATACACCCGTCTATACAGTTTTGTGAAGCGCCCTTAAGTACTTTATTGCATTATTTTGGACGTGCTTGTATAATGAGAGGAGCACCATATGTGATGCTGTGCCTGAGGCCTCACTTAAGGGGTTATTCATAGACTGGCTAATTTGTAGGGATGTGCATTTCGGGTTTCGGAATTCCGGAATTTTCACGAAATTTCCCGATTCGTGTTTTCGGATTCGGTTGAATTTCCGAATCGGGTCGACCCGAAAACGGACAGATCCGAAAAGTTTTCCGAGCCGAAACGAAAAAATTTCGGATTTTTCGAATGGACTTGAAATGTGTCAAATCGAAATTTATTTTTGCTCTATTCATGATTTCGGTTCAATTCGTGATTTCGGTTCCATTTCGGTAATTCTGGACATCGTATATTTAACTATTATCGGTTATATCGCTGATTCTGTAAATTTTGTATTTGTAAATGCGTATCACTTGTTTCTTGTGACATTCGGGTCAGTTTAACGTTTTTTAAATCGTTTTGTTCATTTTTTTTGTTCCTTGGCTTTCATACCATTTTAATATGATTAAATAAAGTTGTGAAATGTATATTCAATTATTCATAAGAAAAAAAGGATCTTTATTTAATAAAAAAAAACACGATAGAATCGCCAGAATTATCGTAGACACTTTGAAACGAGGAGAACAGACGTTCCGAAAAAACGAAAATTTCCGAAATTTCCGAAAAGTCGATACAAAAAACGAGCAAAGTGACCCGAAAACACGAAAAATGGTCGATATTCCGAAAAAAAATGTACACGAAAAACGAGCCGAACCGAATCGAAAAGTTTAAACATCCGAACAAATCTAACCGAACCGAAAAAAATCAAAAAAAAAATCGGTGCACAAGCCTACTAATTTGACACCGAAATGCGCCGAACAGTGATTTTCCCTGTACAGTGCAAATTCGTGGCAATTCAGCTATTCTGAAAGCTGGCAACTTGCCAAATATTGGCGAATTACCAGCGAAATATGGTGCAGTTCGGTGGCATTTTACTCCCCATGGAAAAGTAATGGTTAATCTATTCAGAGAATGCCGAAAAGGTGGTGAAATGCCCATATTTTCAGTGATTTGAACAGGCGCATCCCATTGGTTTCAATGTAAAAAAAAAATCCCGTTTATAAAAATTTTATTCAATCGTTTATTCTTTTCATTTGCAGCAAAAAGTCTTATTAATATATTTTTTAAGAATTTTTGTAGGCATTATTCTGGATTTTTGCGACAACATTTTTGATTCAAATTGTTTTCAAATAAATATTTTTTTTATTCTCTAACAGACTTTTTTATTTGTTATTCATAAGACCTTATATATTATTTCCATGCATTTCCATACATATTTGTTTAGAACACCTTATTTTTTTTTTTTTTTGTTACCCCTGTTCGGCAGTTGGTCGGCTTTTTTCAGCAGAATGTCAGCTGCGTTCAACAGATCGTTGGCTACATTCGGGGGTTTTCGGCTGCATATCGACGCCGTTCTGCGAGTTTATTGACGGCGCTCAGCTCTTTGCGGCTGCGTTCGGCAAGTTTATCGGTGGTGTTCAGTGTATCGATTTGGCACACTTTGGGGACCCAGCGGTGAATACTGAATTCCCCGCAGGGTCATGAATTGCGTTCGCCGAAGTGCGCCGAGTGGAAGAGCACCGATATTTTGGTGAAATGTCTTTGCTCTTTGAAAAACCCCTTAAGTCGACTCAAGAGAATAACATATATGATAGAGGAACACAACAAAAATGATATAGAGCAAAATGTTTAATGCCTTCACCACCATGGAAGAGAATACTCTATTTTCAAAAGCTCCTGCTGGTTTACCAGGATCGAGTAAACTCGATCTGGTCTTATAGTGGAGCAATGCAAAATAATTGTGTTTATTGCAAACGTAATTCATTTACAAATGGGCTCAAGAACGCACCCCTAAAGCTACCACCCATCGGACATGACAGCTGATGTGCTAAAACAGAAACAACAGCTTAGATTTCTGTTTTTCCTTCACAGAAATGCAGAGCCCAAGCTGTAATGTACAGGTTATAGCACTTTCTGGCCAGCAGAGGGAGCTCACTGTTTGTCAAACAGAACAGGGCTTACCTATAGTGAACATATAAAGTGGGGACACTTCTGGATATTTTTATTACTGTGTGGGTGGTGGAAAGTGATTTTCCATAAAACCACTCTGTCCTGCCAGTGGTTTTATGGAAAACCACTTCGTATTAAAGGGTTCAAATGGATTCTGTCAGTAACTCGCAGACTCTGAGAAAACCAAAACAGTTACTGAATTAATTCATTTCTGCATGTGGATTCCTGTAAGGTCTGGTTTGGTGACCTGAACATCTGGGTGAGGCAACGATCGCTCCTCATATCTATATTTATAAACGCGAAAGTCCTGACTGACTGACTGATCAACGCCCAGCTGAAACCGTTTAACTTAGGAATGTGAAATTTTGAAGGTGCACTGTTTTTATGATGTGGGGCACCCACTAAGGAAGGATTTTTGGAAACTCCGCCCCCTAAGGGGGTGAAAAAGGGGGTTGAATATTTTAAACAGGATACCTATAGCTCAAAAACAGAAGATGTTACAGATGTGAAAATCGGTATTTAGATTCGCCTTGAAAAATAAAAAACACGTATTTTACCGTTTTTCAAAAATCAAAGTGCGGGGGCAAAAGAAGGGGGTTGAATATTTTAAATATTTTAAACAGGATAACTATATCTCAAAAACAGAAGATGTTACAGGCCTGAAAATTGGTATTTAGATTCGTCTTGAAAAATAAAACAACAACACCTATTTTACATGTTCTGAACATTCCTTTGGGGGCAAAAAGGGGGGTTGAATACTTTTATCAGTATACCTATATTTCAAAAAGTGGGGGTGAATAAAAAGGGGGCTGAACACTTTTAAACAGGATACTTATATCTCAAAAACAGAAGATGTTACAAACGTGAAAATTGGTATTTAGATTCATCTTGAGAAATATAAAAACACCTATTTTACCATTTTCCAAAAATCCATTGTGGGGGGCAAAAGGGGGGGAAATCGAATACTTTTATCACTATACCTATATTTCAAAAACCACAGATTTGTTACAAGTGTGAAATTTGGTATTTACAATCTTTGTGCAATAAACCAAACATGCGTTTTACCATTTTACAAAAATCCAGTTAAGGGGAGGGGGTCGGGGGAAAGGGGTATGAATACTTTTATCAGTATATCTATATTTCAAAAACCAACATGTAACAGGTGTGAAGTTTGGTAATTACAATCTTTTTGAAAATAAGGAAACACGTGTTTTACCATTTTCCAAAAATCCAAGTGGGGCGGGGGTAAAAAAAAAGGGGTGGTGAATACTTTTAAACCGGATACCTACATCTCAAAAACAGAAGATGTTACAGACGTGAAAATTGGTATTTAGATTTGTCTTGAGAAACAAAAAAACACCTATTCTACCATTTTCCAAAAATCCAGTGGGAGGGGCAAACAGGGGGGTTGAATACTTTTATCATTATACCTATATTTCGAAAACCAAAGAAGTAACAGGTGTGAAACTTGGCACTTACAATCTTCTTGAAAAATAAAAAAACATGGGTTTTACCATTTTCCAAAAATCCCACATGGGAGGTCAAAAAAGGGGGGTGAATACTTTTCAACAGGATACCTATATCTCAAAAACAGAAGATGTTACAGACGTGAAAATTGGTATTTAGATTTGTCTTGAAAAATAAAAAAAAACACATATTTTACCATTTTCCAGAAATCAATCCGGTGGGGGGGGGGGCAAAAAGGGGGTTGAATACGTTTATCACTATACCTATATTTCAAAAACCAATGATGTTACAGGTGTGAAATTCGATATTTACAATCTTGGTGCAAAAAAAAAAAAAATCATGTTTTACCATTTTCCAAAAATCCAGTTAAGGGGGGTGGGGGAGAGGGATGTGAATACTTTTATCAGTATACCTATATTTCAAAAACCAAAGATGTTACAGGTGTGAAATTTGGCACTTGCAATCTTTTTGGAAAATAAAAAAAAAACACGTGTGTGTTACCATTTTCCTAAAATCCCAAGTGGGGGGGGAGGGGGCTTCTAACAAAAAAAACTCATGTTTCTTTCAAAAACAATTTAAACAATTCCTAAAATCCACACGAGCGAAGCCGCGGGCAAAAGTTAGTTCTTGATAAGTAACATCAGTGGATCAACACATTTAACCATAGCTTCTAATTTCTGAATATCCTCCCAAGGTAATTACCATGTCATGCCCCCCAATAAACAAGACGAGGATTTTTTATATACGCATATGCAGGGCTCGTGCAATTACAGCTCACAATAAGTTGCGTTTTAGCGACTTGTAATGGACCTTGTGATCTCGTCCCTTTTTGTTTCAACGAGAAAAGTTGCTAGGGAAACAAGCATCTGGATCTGGATGAAAATGATGCTCAAGGTAGAATACATTGTCAGTTGAACGCATTGTAAATCTAATAGTGCTATTTTCTCAACCTCGGCTGCTTCCTGGGCAGGAGGGGTAGGGATGCCATAAAAAGGTGGACGCGCATTTTTATTTCCGGCTTTATGTCCCCATTTTTGGCAGCCATAAAACTGGTAGAGGACTTTGTGCTTGTTTATCGGTATTACTTTACGTTTCAATGTGTCTGGCATCTTCTCTCCGTTGTCAGAGCACTTATCCTTCACGGCGACATAAATGTTGAGATGAAGGTCACGTCACATCTGTTAGCAACGGAGAAACAACTACATTATGGAGTGAAGGCTGAGGATCAAACAAATTCTGACTTCTGGAGGGAGAGCGAGGAGAGATTTGCAGATAGCGACATTTAGACGCTCATGTATGATCCATCGCTATCCGATAAGTATGAAACGACGCAGCAAAGACACGGAGGCAGTGCAACAAACAAATCCTGACAAATATATATATATATATATACAGTCAGGTCCAGAAATATTGGGACATGGACACAATTCTAACATCTTTGGCTCTATACACCACCACAATGGAGTTGGAATGAAACAAACACAATGTGCTTTAACTGCAGACTGTCAGCTTTAATTTGAGGGTATGTACATCCAACTCAGGTGAACGGTGTAGGACTTACAGCAGTTTGCAGATGTGCCTCTCACTTGTTAAGGGACCAAAAGGTAATGGGACAATTGGCTTCTCAGCTGTTCCATGGCCAGGTGTGTGATATTCCCTCATTACCCCAATTACAATGTGCAGATAAAAGGCCCAGAGTTCATTTCAAGTGTGCTATTTGCATTTGGAATCTGTTGCTGTCATCTCTCAAGACGAGATCCAAAGAGCTGTCACTATCAGTGAAGCAAGCCATCATTAGCCTGAAGAAACAAAACAAACCCATCAGAGAGATAGCAAGAACATTAGGCGTGGCCAAAACAACTGTTTGGAACATTCTCAAAAAGAAGAAACGCACCGGTGAGCTCAGCAACACCAAAAGACACGGGAGACCACGGAAAACAACTGTGGTGGATGAATGAAGAATTCTTTCCCTGGTGAAGAAAACACCCTTCACAACAGTTGGCCAGATCAAGAACACTCTCCAGGAGGTAGGTGTATGTGTGTCAAAGTCAACAATCAAGAGAAGACTTTACCAGAGTGAATACAGACGGTTCACCACAAGATGTAATCCATTGGTGAGCCTCTAAACAGGAAGGCCAGATTAGAGTTTACCAAACAATACCTAACAAAGCCTTCACAGTTCTGGAACAAGATCCTATGGACAGATGAGACCAAGATCAACTTGTACCAGAGTGATGGGAAGAGAAGAGTATGGAGAAGGAAAGGAACTGCTCATGATCCTAAGCATACCACCTCATCAGTGAAGCATGGTGGTGGTAGTGTCATGGCGTGGGCATTTATGGCTGCCAATGGAACTGGTTCTCTTGTATTTATTGATGATGTGACTGCTGACAAAAGCAGCAGGATGAATTCTGAAGTGTTTCGGGCGATATTATCTGCTCACATTCAGCCAAATGCTGCAGAACTCATTGGACGGCGCTTCACAGTGCAAATGGACAATGACCCAAAGCATACTGCAAAAGCAACCAAAGAGTTTTTGAAGGGACAGAAGTGGAATGTTATGCAATGGCCAAGTCAATCACCTGACCTGAATCCCATTGAGCATGCATTTCACTTGCTGAAGACAAAACTGAAGGGAAAATGCCCCAAGAACAAGCAGAAACTGAAGACCGTTGCAGTAGAGGCCTGGCAGAGCATCACCAGGGATGAAACCCAGCGTCTGGTGATGTCTATGCGTTCCAGACTTCAGGCTGTGATTGACTGCAAAGGATTTGCAACCAAGTATTAAGAAGGGAAAGTTTGATTTATGATTATTATTCTGTCCCATTACCTTTGGTCCCTTAACAAGTGGGAGGCACATCTGCAAACTGCTGTAAGTCCTACACCGTTCACCTGAGATGGATGTACATACCCTCAAATTAAAGCTGACAGTCTGCAGTTAAAGCACATTGTGTTTGTTTCATTCCAACTCCATTGTGGTGGTGTATAGAGCCAAAGATGTTACAATTGTGTCCATGTCCCAATATTTCTGGACTGACTGTATATATATACACACTATATTGCCAAAAGTATTCGCTCACCTGCCCAGCTCCTGATTTGGATGGGTGAGCGAATACTTTTGGCAATATAGTGTATATACTTTGAAAGATCAATAAGTGGACAGGCATACAAGTTAACAGAGATACAAATAGACACACAAGTAAACAGATAAACAGACAAATAGACAAGTAAACAGACAGACAAGTAGACATTTAGGCAGACAAATTAAAAGGCATAAAGAGAAAGACAGACACACAAGTAGACATATTGCAGATAAACAGATAAATATATAAACAGAAAGACACAAATAGACTGACATAAAGACAAATTGACATAAAACAGGCATAAACAGGTAAAGAAACAAGCAGATAGATAGCTAGAAAGACAGACAAACAGATAAATGGATAAACAGAAAGGACAATTAAACACACAAGTGGAAAGATAGACAGACAAATCGAGGACCAGACAGATAAATGGGCAAATAGACCGCAAACTCGAACACAATGCGAACACCATGCGAGTCAATGGGGCTCGAACGTTCTAAAATTAATGAATTTTTAAGAAAAAAAAAACGTTTTTAACCCTTTCACTGCTGAGTGCTGAGCCATTTCACCGCTACATGCTGAGCTCATTTTTACCGCTTTTGCTCATGTTTAAACGCGATTTAAAGCCATGGGAAATATTTTATCACCAACGAGTGGGAAATGTTTGACCAACAATGAGTGGGAAATGTTTTACCAACACACAGGACAGGGTATACCTGAAATAAGCCAGATGGTATACAAGGATGCATTCTAACACAAGCCCAAATCGATCAGTGTTAGAGTGGTCAGGGATAGCCAAAACGGCACACACGGGGTATCTATCATATAAGCCAAAATCAGAGTTAGAGTGGTCAAGAAATAGCCAAGGACTGGTATACGGGGGTGGTTCTCATACAAGCCAGGTAACAACGGAGACTGAAAAATCAATCAAGTAGTGAATCGTCAGGAGACACTGAGGGAAGCAAACTCTACGACAGCCCGATGACCCGGATCGCGCTGTCTGTATTTAGACCCGGCGGGCGCGCGTCATCATGCCGCGCCCCACCACCTGACCAGCTTTGTGAGCTCCGAAAGCTGGCACAACTTCTGGCACCCGGCTTGTCGATGGTGCCGCCGGGTGCCGGGGCCCCCTCTGAGCCCCAGACGTGACAGATACAGTAATGTGTGGTGTGTATGAGAGTGAGTTTTATTACTGTGGAACTGTGTTATGTCCTTTTTTTGTTTTGGAAGGGGGTGAAAAGCTGTTATGGGTTGTGGAAGTTTACGGTGGGCCCCATCGTGAGGTTCAGTAAGGGGCCCCATTGTGAGGTTCAGTAAAGGGCCCCATCATTTCTGATGGCTGCCCTGTATGCATCCGGTACACGGGTCAGTGCACCCAAATATTGGGCCTTTAGTGCCAGTTAGTGCCTTCACACCGTAACCCCTCTGAGGTATTGTAGAAGAGTGCAGTGGTTGGATCCTGTGGTCAAATATTGAAATGATATGCACCTGTCACATTCAAGTGCAGAAAAATTGTTTCTTAGATTCTCTGTGTCGTGCACCACCGACTAACAGGGTTATTCAAAGAGATCCGAATTGCTGCCGAAAGGTAACCGAACGCTGAAAATCAGCGTTCGGTTACCTTTCCTGGACATTCGGCTATCCCGAGAGCAGGCAGTTCGCCAAATGTTGGCGAATTGCCTGCACATACGGTGCCTGTTCGGTGCCTGTTCGAGGGCAGTGAATCCCCATAAAGCAATGCTTCGTCTATTCCGAGAACAAAAACCAGCAGTGAAAAGTTGCCGAATTGCCCTGCTGTTCGGTGTTTTCATTCGGCAGGTTTATTCAGGCGAATCCCATAGGCTTCAATGTTAAAAATATTCCCGTTTAATCCAATATCTAATAAACCGTTTATTATTATATTCTGCAGTGAAAAGTCTGTTTATTTTTAGATTTTTTAGGATCTTTTAAGCATTTTTTGAAAAAAAAAATCATCGAACGTTCTGTGAACGTCCTGAAAAGTTCAAAGTTCGCGAACTTTCGAACAGCCGATGTTCGAATCGAACCGATTCGAGCAGGCAGTCCATCCCTAATCATAGGCTCCTAAATCTGGGGAATACTGCACGTCACCTAAAAAGATTAAAAAGGTGCACCCTTTTCAGGACAGCGTGCAACGCCTGAACAACATGGGATTAAAATTCGAACCCATCACAAATTATTGAAGAAATGAACTGGAATATGTGTTTCACCATTATAATGCATGATTTATTATAGGCTTTTATACCATCAACAGCTGATTGGTTATTAAATAGTTTAGCACATTTCCGCAGCTAAATATTTTAAGGTGATAAATAATAAGTAAATAATAATAAACCCGATGCCTCAAATGCCAGGAGGGGTTACAAACAATAAAAAAAAGGGGATAAAGAAAGTTATGTTCGGCGCGTTTCGCACGCGAGCGCTGCTGCCAAGTGTCATTGCATTTATATTGATCACTGGGCTGTAAAGACATTTCGAGACAGGATTTTAATCTGTTTACAAACAGGTTTAATTGAATCTAGCGCATTACATCAGACAATTAAAACGGAAACTTTGTAACTCAAGCTACGTTTGGACAAAAATTCATCCAGTTCGTAGACATAGCGAAACGCTTTTAGAGTTTAACCGTTTCACTGCCTAAACCGCGTATACTAAACTCTGCATTAAAATGTTGAAAAACTACAATTTGCACACATTTTTAATGCAACATTTAAAACTCCCTGGAAAGAAACAAAATCTTATGTGAAACCTCACTCCTGTTACTCTGTATTATTGTAAAGTAGCAGCAAAGTGCAGCCCTCATCCACACTTAACAAAAGGCTCACTAAACTTTACTGTTGCATTACGACAGCCAGGGAGACGGCAAAATGCAGGGAATAGAATTCTCTGAGATCTCACTTCTGTCACCCCGCATTGCTGTATATGTGCTACAAGGAACAGCCTCATCCTCACCTTAGTAAAACCCTCTACAATCTTGGCATCGTGTGAATACCAGGAAGTGACTGAGCTTCCATACCTTCTTGCTTTTTCCCCGTTTGCAGATCATTTGGGATGAGGTCGCTCCGGAATTGTTTGGTTCCTGTCAGCTGGGCTCCTTTTTAGATACGAGAATCCGATTCCAGAGGCCTTCAGCTCACGACTTGTTGGAATACAGTTAACTAGGGATGTGCGTTTCGGAATTTTCACAAAATTTCCCGATTCGTGCATTCGGATTCGCCGATTTTCTGAAAATTTTCGGATCTCAAAACGGCAGATCCGAACAAATTTCCGAGCCGAAACGAAATCTTTTCGAATGGACTAGAAATGTGTGAAATAGAAATTCATTTTCGTTCCATTCGTGATTTCGGCTCCATTTCAGACATCGTATTTTTCGGTTATATCGCTGATTCTGTAATTTTGTATCATTCCCATCTCAATGTATCCTTCCTGAGAAACCAGAGAAATCTCAATGTATCCTTCCTGAGAAACCAGAGAAATCTTAATGTATCCTTCCTGAGAAACCAGAGAAATCTCAATGTATCCTTCTTGTAAAACCAGAGAAATCTTAATGTATCCTTCTTGTAAAACCAGAGAAATCTCAATGTATCCTTCTTGTAAAACCAGAGAAATCTTAATGTATCCTACTTGTAAAACATGAGGAATCTCAATGTATCCTTCCCGGGAAACCAGATAAATCTCAATGTATCCTTCTTGTAAAACATGAGAAATCTCAATGTATCCTTCCCGGGAAACCAGAGAAATCTCAATGTATCCTTCCTGGAAAACCAGAGAAATCTTAATGTATCCTTCCCGGGAAACCAGAGAAATCTCAATGTATCCTTCTTGTAAAACATAAGAAATCTCAATGGCAGAATTATCGAATCGGCAGAATTATCGTATCGACAGAAATATCGGATCCGAAAAAACATTAGTTGACGTCAAAACAAATAGACACTTTGAAACGAGGAGAACAGATATTCTGAAAAACACGAAAATTTCCGAAATCACGAAAAAAAAGTCGATACGAAAAAAACGAACCGAAACTAACTGAACCGAAACGGAAATCGGCCGAAACGAGCCGAAACTAAAATTTACAAAATCAGAACGAACCGAACCGAAAAAAAAAAAAAATCGCTGCACAAGTCTACAGTTAACCAAGACCAGGTTCCTGGATATCTGAGTCCATTTTTTGCTCTTTGTTTCCCTTTTTTGGTGGCTTTATTATGCGGATGGTTTGGCCCACTGTATTTTGCCTCGGTACGGGACTTTGAGTGTGATGATGGTTCTGGACATGGTCTATCCCCCAGCCTCCCCTCATTTTAACAGGCTTCATATGAGGTTTCTAATCAGTCGCCGGAGGGTAACACTGTGATATGTTGTGACATTACATGATATGTTTTTGATATGTGTTCTCTATGCAGTTCTGTAGTGCCCTGTTGGGAGTTGTGGTTCCTTGTACCCATCCATGCCACTGTCCCTGCATTCCTCCCCTGAAGTGATGTGCTTGCAGGAAACCCATTTTAAAAACGGCTGCTCACCCCAATTTATACTTTCCTTCTTACCGTTTGCAAATTCATGCTACTTCTCTTTCTAATAGAGATGTGTATTCATTTCGGAAAAATTCGGCATTTGGAACGAAATTTGATAATTCGTATTTCGGAAGTACTTCCGAATAACGAATCGATACGATACAAAATTTGAAACGAAACAAAACGGTATATAACAAATTTATTTCGTTTTACACTGTGTCATCATCATAAAAGAAGAATTTGAATAATTGATATCAACTATTGAATTTGAAATGATCAAATGGATATCAACAACTATCGAATTGATTCGAAATTTCAAACCAATCCGAAACTAAACAAAATACGAAACGAAATTAGTTACAAACGTAACGAAACTAAACTAAAAACAAAACAAATTTTTATGCCCTGCACAAACTTTTGCAAGCCTGCAAAGGTCTTCTGTTTTTGTGAGGGGACTCTATTATTACCTTAAATGTACCCTCTGCTCCTACTTGACAGGACAGATCTCATGCCCGACTTTATCGCAAACTTCAGATATATGATGTTTGGCGGCTCTTACACCTGGGTGAAACAGACTATTCTTTTTTACTCCATGGCACATAAATCTTACTCTAGACTATATTATTTTTTGGTTCCGGGAGAGGTTTTGTCGCGAGTCCAGGCATGCGAGGTAAAGACTATGACTTGGTCTGATTACGCCCCTGTGTAACTGACGTCTGGACGTTTGCACATTCTCCCATAAATTGGCCTGTACTGCTGCGCTAGCTACTGAACTGTCCTCCCTCAAAACATAACTAGCTGAATTTGATAAACGACAATATGCATGGGCAGCCAGGAGATTTAAGATTAGATATCACCATTTTAGCAATAAAGCGAGTCACATGTTGGCCAATCAGCTTCGGACTTGTGTGCAACAGTCCCACATTCACAGTTTACAGGATGAGGCAAATAATCACCAGTACCACCCACAACATATAGCTGATGGCTTTGCGGCCTATTCCCGACTCTAAAATTTGGAATCTAATCCAGCCCCCCAGCCAACTTTACCAAATATTGTCCAGTACTTGCAACGCTTACACCTCCCTACTCTCACAGAGGCCCAACAGGAGCTCCTTAATGGTCAGTTCTCCTTGTCTGAACTCCACCAAGCGATTGGTTCGCTTCCAGCAGGCAAGGCCCCAGTTCTGAATGGTTCACTGACCTTTATTTCAAATTCTTTTTGGAACTTCTCTCGCCGCATATGTTGACGTTGTTCCAATCCATTTTCCAGTCTGGGACGGCGTCCTCGGAATGGTTTTCGGTGACTAACTATTGCTACGTTGCTGAAAACGGATCCAGCTTCTCCCCACTGCACTAAATATCAACCAATTTGCCCCTTAAATGTCTACACTAAATTATATGCTATGGTTTTGGCAACATGAGTGGATGACCAGATCGGTTTTATGCCTTGCAGAAGGGGCACATATGAAAATCCTTAACTTCATTGCACTGACTCCCCGCCAGTTCTCCCCCTTTCCCTAGATGCCGTGGAGGCCTTTGAATGGCTTCATTGGCTTTTTCTCTGCCACGTCCTCAAATTTCACTTCCCCCTCTGAACTTATTCGAGCTGTGATGGCTTTATAGACAATTCCTTCAGCTAGGGTTCTGATTGCTGTTTTTGTATCTGCAACTATTCCCATTTCTAATGGTACCAGGCAAGGGTGTCCGTTATCTCCCTTATTATATGCCCTGGCATTGGAACCGCTGGTGCAAGCTATTCGGCAGTCATCGGGGGTGGAGAGTATCCCAGTGGGCCCCTTTGAATGTAAACTCAGTCTCTCCTGCTTCGAGAATATAGTGCAGTTTCCTATCATAAAATTAATATTGCCTAGATGCAAGCCCTGCCCTACGCGATCCCGCAGATGATTTTACCCACCCTTGTGGAGAAGTACCCGTATGACTGGAGGACGTCTTAAGTTTTTTGGGGGTGTGGATTAACTCTTCGGCCACTGATCTATATCACTTAAATTATACGTCGCTAATAGCCCTTTCTAAGAAGTTATGTTGTCAGTGGTTTAAAACAGAACTGTTATGGGTGGGCAGAATAGCAGTGATGATGACGTTGTTGCCCAAGTTATTAAATATATTTAGGGCCCTACCCTTACCCTCCCCTTTGGGTTTCTTTACCACTCTCCAATGGCAGCTAACTTCATTTGGGCAGGGAGGAGACCCAGAGTAAAAATTTCAGTTTTGCATCAACCGATCGCGAAGGGGGGGTATGGGACTCCCTAATCTCCTGTTATATTATAGGGCGGTGGTGCTAGCTGCAGTAGGAGTTTTGTTGGTGAACTCTAGATTACCATAATGGGCCAATTTCTACGCTCTGGCCCCATAGTGACCCTTTGCCTTCATCGGACTGACCGCTAGCGATGGCCAGCTCTGCTTCCCTTCCTGGCGTTGCTTGTACAAACATGGAATGCCTGTGCCACTTGTCTCCGACATGTGCACCCCTTGGCTCTGGTGACCCCCCCTGGCTGCCTTGGAATCGCTTATTCCCACCTTTCGCTCCCAGGAATACTCCGCAGCTGGTACACATAGTCTGTGCAATCTATATACCCTTGAATGCCCCATGTCTGTCGAACATCTGAAAATGAGAATTCCCTTCGATGTGGGGACTAATCTCTCTTACATGCAACTGCGCTCTTATTTAACGAAATTGGGGTTGTGGTCGGCCGTCTCCTTCCCAACCCATTCCTGTCGGAATTTGAAAATCCCTGTAACCGTCCTACCGTCACCAAACTACTATCACTATGTTCTCACCTATTGCTGGCCTCGGGAAATAAGAGAAAATAGGCTTTTCAGCTTTGTTGGTAGAGTGATTTGGGGGAGACGTTATCAGAGACCCAGTGGGGTGGCTCCTTTGCCAAGGATAGCGGAACATACCATAGTACTTCCTTACTGGAGGCACGTAAAAAAAATGCTTTACTGGTGGTACATTATGCTTGACCGGGAACATCACAAGAATCCAGCAATTTTCCATATGTGTTGGTGATCTTTAAGAAGGCCCGGTTCATTTTTCCACATCTGTTGGTCCTGCCCCTATGTGGCCCCATATTGGCGTGAAGTAGCGGACTTCTGCACAAGAGTTTGGGCTCTCAGGTCAACCCTGACCCGAGCTCCTTTTTGATCCATGTTTTTTCCAATACACCTCTCCGAGTCTTGTCTCACATGTTAACTGTGGCTGCCTCACTATTGGCTTCTAGTGTAAAACGATGGCCACCCCGGGGATTGCAGAGACTAGGAATCGGATTTCAGAGATCCGCAGTATGGAGAGTATGACAACACGAGTACAGGGACAGGGTTCCAGTAAGAAAGATCATTGGTGGGTGTGGGATACCTTTGTTGTTACACTTTGATCTGTGCTTCTCAAGTGCTGTTCTCTTTTTTTTACTGAGATGTGGTACTATGTCTTCTATGTCGATAATAGATGGTGTACCCCTTACCCCTACCCTTTTTTGTATCCCCATTGTTGATTTTGTTGACCACCCCCTCCTTCTACAGACCCTCAACTCTCTGGGTCTCGGTGACACTGCACTTGCTTGGGTTGACTCCTATTTATCCAACAGGTCCTTCTGTGTGTCCTTTGCTGGTAACTCCTCCTCCTCATTGCCTCTATCTGTTGGTGTACCTCAAGGCTCGGTCCTTGGTCCTCTGCTCTTTTCCATCTACACCTCCTCCCTGGGCAAAATCATCAACAGCTTTGGCTTTAATTACCACCTCTACGCTGATGACACTCAGATCTACCTCTCTACCCTTGATCTCTCTCCCCCTGTCCTCTCAAAAGTCAGTGACTGTTTATCTGGCATCTCCTCCTGGATGGCCTCCCACCACCTAAAGATCAACATGTCAAAGACTGAACTCCTACTTATTCCTCCCTCCAATGCCTCCCCACCTCCTGACTTCTCTATCACGGTGGAGGGTATCACCATCTCCCCATCAAACCAAGTTCGCTGCCTTGGAGTTACACTTGACTCTGCTCTTTCCTTCATCCCCCACATCAAGTCTCTTTCCTCCTCCTGCCGATACCAACTGCGTAATATTTCCAGAATTCGGCCATTTCTTACCGCTGTCACCACAAAACAACTCATACATGCCCTGGTAATCTCCCGACTCGACTATTGCAATAATCTCTTATCTGGCCTCCCTCTGTCCCGCCTCTCCCCCCTACAATCCATCCTGAACGCCTCCGCCAGGCTAATACACCTCACCCGCCGCTCTGTCTCTGCCGCTCCCCTCTGCGAGTCCCTTCACTGGCTCCCCATCCACTGCAGAATTAAGTTAAAAATCCTTACCTACAAAACCCTCACTAACTCAGCTCCCCACTACCTGTCCTCACTAATCACCAAATACACCCCGGCCCGCTCCCTAAGGTCAAACAGTGACCTGCGCCTAGCTTCTCCCCGCATCACCTCTTCCCATGATAGACTGCAGGATTTCTCACGCGCAGCCCCCACTCTCTGGAACGCTCTCCCTCGTACTGTCAGACTTTCCCCTAACTTCTCTTCCTTCAAACGCTCCCTTAAAACATTCCTATTTAGGGAAGCCTACCACCCAACTCACTGACGCAACCATCAATCACTCTCACCTTACAGTCCTCTCCTCCTGTTTCCAACCCCAACCCTCCCAGATTGTGAGTTCCTACGGGAATAGGGCCCTCATCTCCTCCTGTACTGTTTGTCAAATGTTGTTCAATGTATTGTAACCCTGTCTATACTGTGCTTATTGTACAGCGCTGCGGAATATGCTGGCGCTTTATAAATAAAGAATAATAATAATAATAAATAATACATTTTCTTTCTGTATTATCTGAAAACTCAATAAACCTCATATTGGAAAAAAAAAGTAAAAAGGAAGCCTGCTATTCTCCTAATAGAGTAGAAATCCATAAAATGTGTCCAAATAAAAAAGGTCCTTTAAAAAAAAAAAAAGAGTAAAAAGGTCTATTACAATAGAAATAAAAATAAAAATGTCTAAAAAAAATGTTCTTTCTGAAAATTTTAAATATATAAAGGGTTTTTGAAAAGAATGAAAAGAATAAACATTTTTTATTTTTTTAAAAAATATTCCATTTATTGCATTGAACCCTATGGGATTCGCCTGTTTAAACCTGTTGAATCGAGACACCAAAAATCAGGGCCTTTAGCTGGAATTTCGGTGCAATTCGGCGTTCTGTGGATAGAAGACATGATAGTTTTCTATGGAGCAATTTCGGTGCCACTGAATTGCACCGAATTTCATCGTCAATTCACCTGTATTTGTCGAATTGACAGTTTAGTGAATAGACAAATTGGCCCAAAATTGCACCGAACGTGGAAATTCACCACCCGGTGAAATTCGGGGCCAATTCAGAGGTTAGTCAATAACCTCTGTGGGAACCGTTAACTCGCCCGTCATCACTAAGTTGTTATGTGATGAATAGCCAATAGGAACAGTTTTGGGGGAAAATATCAATAAATTTATTTTAGTTATTTATTTATTAACTATAATAAATTTTGAGCCAAAGCTTCACTTTGTACATGAAGTAATATCCAAAATAATTATACCCTGTCTGCAAAATATCTACGTACAGCTGTAAATATAATTAAAATATATAGATAGCAAAAACATAATTTTTTATATATTATTATTTTTTAAGGACGACGCAAAGAAGACAACTCAATAGCTGTGGCGTAAGAAAGACAAGTAATGAATGCTTTACAGTCATCAAACATCGCTGTGGCATTTTGTAAATCAGTTTAAAAATACATTTTCTTCCGAGATCGGAAATAATCGAAATCTTTAGCGTCTTCAAATTAGGCTTCAAAACAATACAATGATTGACGGGTGGATAAAAACAAGCTCTTGTAGCTGTCAAGTTCCCGTGATAAAGGTGCCTATCAAGGCCATCAGTGTTGCTCTCTGTAGTATAGAGACTCGAACGATTGTGACGAAAGTTTAGAACGGAAAAGCTTTCGAAATATAAAAAGCACGAAGTGACATCCGCGTATTTATTGGTCATCTTTGTAGAAAATAAAAAAAGTCGATAACAAGACAGCAGAATTAATCGCAAACCTTCTGAAGGTAAAATATCAACAACAACATAAAAAGCGGAAAGGAAAAGTCGCATCCTGGGAACGTGTTTATTGTGAGATCAACGAGAAATGTAGCTTTATAGTTTCCGTCAGACGCCTGGCTTTTAAAACGGTAATGGAATTAATTTAGGGAATATTCATAAAATAATAATAAAATAAAAAAGTGGCAGAATGCGTTGCCTGAAAGTGAAGATCCCGTCCACATTTTAGGTAGAAAATGCATAATAATAAAATGAATAAGAGTAAATTAATACAAAAACTGGAAAAAAAATAAACCGTGATGGTATAATTAAAAACAAAATAAAAAATAAATTTATGTCACCAGTGGTCACTCTGTGAGTCGATATAGTGCTTTGTATCACCACCAAAATTAGTGACAAAGACGCATCGACTTCTCCGCCCTGGCATCTCCAACCAGCCAAATGGAACGAACTGAAATGCAAATCGGCATCCAAATGAGCACAAAATGACTAATAACACATGTTTAGATTAAAAAAAAAACATGGGCTATAGATATTTCTACCCACCACAGACAATGAAGCACAGAGTGGGCAGGGAAAATTGAAATTACTGTAGAAAGACAGAGATACGGAATGTATTACAGGCTGTAGGTGCCATCTTTAATTTACTGAGGCTAGAGCAGCCCAGCTCCTCCTTCCTCCAGCACCACCCCCTCTACAGGAGGCACAGAGAACCACAACTGGTTCACAGTGAACTCATTAATGTTTGGTTGAAATATAATATTAAGATGTCTTGGACAGAACTCCAGTCTAAACACAAAATTCATTTGTGCTTCATATACAAGCGGAGGTCCAAAAGTAGGGATATAATCAGCAAAATAATGATGCCAACTCTTTTTTTCAGTGAAAGCCTAATTCTTCCAATAGTTAAAAAATGTGATATCCCCACAAATCGATCATGGAGACACGAAGTGACTCAAAGAGTGCCAAAAACAGACTATCCTGCTCTGCTCTACAAATTTCATTGTGGTTTCTCAACAGACCTCAGAAACCATCTTGGTGATGATTTCCAAGTCTCTGGGAGGTCCACAAATAGTTTAGCAGATTCAAGCCTATACTTTTTGATCTCTTTGATGAACCAAAGAGGGATGGTCCGCACGCCCAAGGATGAGACCACGGTGGCCAAGGTGATGGAATTTCTGGATCAGGAACCTGAAAACAGTCTCAAAAAACTTGAAGAGTTTGACATCCCAAAAACAAGCATGTTGAGGATTCTTTGTCACGCGTTGTAGTTGAACAAGAAGTGTGCTCACTGGATTGTGCACTTGTCGAGTGTAGAAAAAAAATAAAACTTACTCGAGTTGAGTTTGCCAAAAAAATCCTCATCAGGTTTGAAGATGAGAAGTCTGGCACATTCAAGGCAATGGACACTGGAGCTGTTGGCTTCGTTGAGAGAAGATTATTTTTGGGGTTGTTGGTGCACCACTTGAATAAAATGCGTGGAGTTTGGCAGCAATTATATTGAGAAATGCTGAATCAACAAGCTTTGGTTGAAAAAAAGAGGATTTAGACTTAGCATCATGATTTCTTTGATTTTAACTGTACTTTTGGACCTCCCCTTCTACACCTGAGACACACACCTTAATAGTTATTTTATACAATATTTTTAATCATTTTGTCCCCTTCACGAGGAAAGGGTTGGAATTTTCCACTTGTGGTACCATGTCAGTGCTCAAAATTGGTTTAAATTTTGGAACATTTCGGAATTCTGGTTACGGAATACTCAACTTGTAATGAAGAATGACTTTGACAAACCTATCCAACCTCTAAATCCTCCATTTATATTCTACTCTAGTTTTCTCTGCACGTTGTATTCTTGAGCACAAAGGATTAGAATCTAAATGTAGCCTGAATTGCAATATTATTTCTCCCATTTTCTTGCCAATATATATTTCAAAAATAGTTTATTTTTCAAATGAAAAGCATTTTTTTATACAAAAACAATTCTACGAGCTTCCAGATATAACGCTATGGTCCGACCTCGAAACGCATCAGCATGCTAAAGGACAATCGACGCTGGTATTGTAATAAATAGCCTCTTTTAATAAAAAGGAACATTTGTACTTGTATAAAAAGAAAAGCTTCCCTGTTAGGCAACGTGTGAGCCTGAGGACTGGCTCCGACAATCCGCGAAACGCGATTAAAATTACAATCGCCCGGGTTGAGCGACAAAACAGCTAATTTCTGGTAATTTGTTCAGGCAGCTGTCTGCTTACAGAACCCACGGAACAAATAAACAATAGTTCAATTCAGTTTCTGTTCCCTGGCAATCATTCCAGACCTTCGAGACCTCTGGCATTGGAATTGATATGGACACTCATTCTGAAACGCGGTTTGCAGCCTCGCGCCGCGCCAGGATTTATGCCGCCGTATCCACGCACACCTACACTTTCTAGTTTACAAAGCACAATGTTTTGTTCTGCTTTAGCGCCAATTAAGAGTTGTAAATTACAAAAACTTTGAAGGATTAGCAAACTTATTAAATAAACTGAAAGAGTAAAAAATAAAACCCCAATTAATACATAATTCGTTGAAGCAGCCCTAGAAGACAAGGCCGAGCCACTTCCTGATTTCATTCGTACGCTAATGGGAAACATAACATTAGTATGAGTTAATTGGCTGGACTGTAAGATTTTAAAGGGCAGATCTGAAAAGATTGAAGGGCACTCTTGGCCCTCCAGATGTTTTCGATCTACATCTCCCATGATACTCTGGCAGGGCCTCAATGGAAGTGAAGTTCCAAAAGATGTGGAATGTCCTGCTGGGAAATCTTGGGTCACTTTGTTGCAGACGACGTACACGCCTTCATGGCCATGGTGTTCCCTGATGGCAGTGGCCTCTTTCAGCAGGATAATGCTCCCTGACGAATGTCAAAAACTGTCCAGGAATGGTTTGTGGAACATGACAAAGATCTCAAGGTGTTGCCTTGGCCTTCAAAGTCCCCAGATCTCAATCGGATTGAGCATCTGTGGGATGTCCTGGAACAATTCCAATCCACGAAGGCCCCACCTCGTACCGTGCAGGACTTAAAGGATCTGCTGCTAATGCCTTGGTGCCAGATACCACAGGACTTGTTCAGAGTTCTTGTGGAGTTCATGCCTCGACGAATCAGCGAGAGGGGGACCTACACAATATTAGGCGGGGGGTTTTAATGTTGTGGTTGATTAGTGTGTATATAGTACTTGAAGCAATGATATACCACTTCTGGGAACCAGATCATTATGTGGTGCCAGCGGGGAAGATTCAGGCTGAAAGAATTACCTATTTTTTGATAATTATGTCCAGGTGCCAGTTCTCGGGGACACAATACATGCAACTAAACCAGCCACAACACAAAGTCATCCATATTGAGGATGGGTAAACTGAAAGTGGCTTATTGTAATATCAGCCCCAATAGTGCAAATGTAATATTTATATTTATTCTATTTTACTTGTTTTAGCTTTTCAACTCATTCATAAATCATACTGTAGAGCCCATTCATATTTATTCAATGTTTTTGTCCATTTCTTCAACCATACAAAGCATCCTGTTTTTATGAATCCCAGGAGGCAAGGTGAGGCGTGGAATGGCTTGTAGTCTAGTATTAAGGTTAATGAACCTTAAGTGAGTCAAAATTATTATTTTTGTACTAATCTGCATACCATTTTGCGAAAATTTATTAAAAGAACGATGGGCTTTCACAGAAGAGCCAGGTGGATGACTTGACGCCTCACTAATACTGCAAGCTGATTTTTTTGTTAAAATCAAATGCCATAAATTGACAGTAGGGCTGTGCAATTAATCGTAATAGCAAAAAAAAAAAATCGCGATTTAAGCACATGCAATTTCTAAACCGCATAAGGCTGCGATTTTATCTATTCATTTTAGGGCTGCGGAAATTAACGTGTTCGGCTCCCTGTAAGCTTCCGGCGGCATTGGAGCTTTGGGCGCTCGCAAGGAGAACCACGTGTACAGCCGCGTTCTCGCGGCTCGAAACGTGGTTCCCTCAGACGAGCGCCCAAGTTCCATGCCGCCGGAAGCTCACAGGGAGCCGAACACGCGGCACAAAGAGGTGAGCTGGGGCAGTATCCATGTGCTGGGGCAGTATCCATGAGCTGGGGCAGTATCCATGAGCTGGGGCAGTATATCCATGAGCTGGGCTAGTATATCCATGTGCTGGGGCAGTATCCATGAGTTGGGGGCAGTATATCCATGAGCTAAATACTGAATACATTTAGAATGTATATAGCATGTTTGAAAAAGCAAAAACAATTGCCTAAATCGCAAATAAAATCGCAATCGCAATATTCATTCAAAAAAAAAATCGAAGTATGATTATTTTGTCCATATTGCAAAGCCCTAATTGACAGACGAATCACTCTATGACAACAAAAAAACACAGATAAGCAACGTATAAATTCTCCTTGGGCAAGGGAACCCAAAGAACACATCATGGATAGAATTGATGGCTAAAGTAGGACTCCTAGGCACAAGGATGACTGAGAGGCTCCCAAACATTGGCCCATCTGTAGGCTGACACTTGGCCCTCTTTGTATGGAGGATCCAAATAGCTCTCAACCCTCATGCCAGCTCTCGGAATGGATCTTAAGGGAGAGTAGGCCATTAGCAGCTACAGTATCTGTCTGGACACAACTATAAGATGTTGTCCAGCTTCGTTGACAGGTACAATTTGTAGGAAAAAGAAAACAATTCGAAAACAAGTAGACCTGTGAGAGGTCTACAAAGTTGGCCATTGGGCAACATCATTGTAGGCAGTGGCAATGACAATTTTAAGCATTACAGTGCCTGGCCTGTCTTGGAAAGTCGTACTATCAAGCTGCCGGATGTCTAGTCCAACGCTCAAACTATGACTTCGGATAGGGGTAAGCAACTTTATACCTGCAGATGTTTTGGAAGTACATTTCCGATGATGCTTAGCCAGTAACAGGATTGTCTGAGCATCACGTGAGATGTAGTTCAAAAACATCTGGTGGACTGAGATTTTTTACCTCTGACGTAGGCCATGGGATGTATACTTAAATGACGATGGGAATCACCAAAATCTGAAATCAGGTCAGTTGAATGGATGGGCAGTGGAGAAGACTTTACGCATGCAAAAGGTATGGGCAGTGTTTGGTTGAGCTATAGGTGGGGAATGAACGCTTATCCATTCAGTCGATGATGGTTTTAGCCAATGGTGCTCCTTTTAGGGAGAACATTTGAACCACAATGCACATTGTGGTAAGAGACAACCCCCAGCCTCAAATGTCACTAGGGTAATTGATTTCTGCATATTAATGTCAGATCATGTGATAAAGTCAGAGCATGCACCTATTTGTGAAATCTGTTCAACTTTCCTGTTTAGCAGGTTATTTTGTTTGGAGCTTCGAAAAAGAGATATTTTGATCTTGCCACCGTATTAAATAGTGGCCACACATGAGGCATCTGAATGATTTTTCATCACAACTGGTCCAGGCCCAAGGCCATTGCAGCTCTTTCAGGAGTTGTTCTGTTTGCCGAAAGTCAATCTGGATTGGGAATTGGCCTTATGGGATCTTAGCTTTGAAATAAGGTGCTGAAAGCTACACTGGGTAAATGAACAGATACAGTTGTGTTCAAAATTATTCAACCCCCACTGACATTGAGTGTTTTGGCCAGTTTGACATTGATTTTGATCATTCAGTCATCTTGCTTACAATTAAATCAAAGCGGCACGTGTAGGTCAGACAAATATAACATAACATTTATAATGAAATAACCACAAATGTCTTTTCTGTGCTCACATCATTATCAGTTTTATTCAACCCCCAAGTGACATTCAATCTTAGTACTTAGTACAACATCCTTTTACAGTTATAACAGCTTTTAAACGTGAAGCATAG
This sequence comes from Leptobrachium leishanense, assembly GCA_009667805.1. Classification (NCBI taxonomy): domain Eukaryota; kingdom Metazoa; phylum Chordata; class Amphibia; order Anura; family Megophryidae; genus Leptobrachium; species Leptobrachium leishanense. Next base: position 446,297,538 of record CM019064.1, read on the forward strand.
CTTGACACAAGTGTCTTGCAGCGATCTACGGGTATCTTTGCCCATTCGTCATGGGCAAAAGCCTCCAGTTCAGTCACATTCTTAGGCTTGCGCACTGCAACTGCTTTCTTTAAGTCCCACCAGAGGTTCTCAATCGGATTTAAGTCAGGTGACTGCGATGGCCACTCCAAAATGTTCCAGCCTTTAATCTGCAACCATGCTCTAGTGGACTTGGAGGTATGCTTGGGATCATTGTCCTGTTGAAAGGTCCAACGTCTCCCAAGCCTCAGGTTTGTGACGGACTGCATTACATTGTCATCCAATATCTCCTGGTACTGAAGAGAATTCATGGTACCTTGCACACGCTGAAGCTTCCCTGTACCTGCAGAAGCAAAACAGCCCCATAGTATGATTGACCCCCCGCCATGCTTCACAGTAGGCAAGGTGTTCTTTTCTTCATAGGCCTTGTTCTTCCTCCTCCAAACATAGCGTTGATCCATGGGCCCAAACAGTTCTAAATTTTGTTTCATCAGTCCACAGAACACTATCCCAAAACTTCTGTGGTTTGTCCACATGACTTTTGGCATACTGCAGTCTACTCTTCTTATTCTTTGGAGACAGCAAGGGGGTGCGCCTGGGAGTTCTGGCATGGAGGCCTTCATTACGCAGTGTGCGCCGTATTGTCTGAGCTGAAACTTCAGTACCCACATCTGACAAATCTTTTCTCAGTTCCTCAGCAGTCACACGGGGACTTTTCTCCACTCTACTCTAATTGGTGCTTATTATGCTTTATTGCTGCTCCGTGACATCCACAGGTGTTTTCAATATCTGATTGAAAACACTTGAATGAACCTCTGTTCTTCAGAGTGGTAGTCTTTAAGGGGTTGAATAATTGAGTCAATGAAGAATTCACAAAAGAAACATTTACTACTGTATTACAAAACCATTTGATGTCATTTTAGTTGCATATGGTTCTTTAAAAAGTCCTTGTAGGATTTCATTCTGAATACAATTACAAATGTACACTAAATTCCCTAAAACCCTTTACAGCATTGGGGGTTGAATAATTTTGAACACAACTGTACCTGTCAGTCAAACCATAACCCCTAACTAAAAGATTGCTTGAGAATGGTGGTTTGGCCACTCAATCCTATGACTCAATAAGGTTGACATACCAATTTGTGTTTAAAGTAACTGCGTGATGGTATATTCAGTATGACATAACTGACCCATAAAGCCCAAGCAAAATCCACTTTATTGTGCCCATGTATGGGTTTAAAACAAAGAAAAAAAAAGTATACTGTATGGCCGACTCAGTTCAATATGGCCGTCAGGTTGTATTGCTGCTGGCCTTTTCAGTCTATGCCTTTCGCGGTTACCCTTCAACAACACTGGTCAAAGAGACCTCAACGAATTCGGCAAATTTAGCTTTCAAGAGGTAAAAGGCAACATTTGATACTCGAGTTTGTTGCTCTTGACGGCAATCTGGGAAACGGTAAACACAAACAATATTTCATATTAATGAGTGATGTGACGTATAACCCTCTGTCTGGCTTACAGGTAAAACTACTATTCAGCTCTTTAAAGGGTTAAACACACAGAATGTGCACCCAAATGTGTGGATTTATTAACCTTGAAATTAACTTTTAAGATTTCGATCCCAGGTAGGAAGAGACGCTCTAATTAAAACGGGACGGTACGGGGACGTAAACAGAACATACTCGAGTAAGGTTGGGAAAGCAAGATTCAATTATTCTGTTTGCTACAGCACTATGGGGAATCATTAGGTACCGGCGGCAGAAATTGCTTAAAGCCCTCACAGGCTGGAAATCCTCTTATGAGTAAAGTTTAAACGTGTTATTATCCTGAAAGCAGCCGGTTCCATCGCCGCGCGTTTGTAGAAAAGCAACGTAAACTGATTATGTCATTTAAGAACTGGGTGGCATAAAGACTCTCGCGCTAATTCTCTGTATAGCACTTTACTCATTCTCGATCTTCCAGCTTTCTGTCCTCTTTCTCAGCTTGTTTCTACCTATTCTCACTCTCTTAATCTTTCGCTCCCTTCTCTTTCATCTCTCGCTATATCTTTCTGCTTCTCTTTTCTCCTCACTTGCTCTCTCGCTACCTGTCTCTCTTCACTCACTTTATATCTTTTACAGTTTATCATTCGCTCACTTTATCTCTCTCGATATATGTCTCTATCTCTTCACTCACTTTCCAACTCATTGTTTCTCTCTATCTCTTCCTGTTTCTCGTTCATTGCTTTGTCTCTCTTGATCTGTCTCTTTTCACTCACTTTCCATCTCTTTCCGTTTCTCATTCTCTCGCTTTAGCGCTTGAAGTCTCTTTTCACTCACTTTCCATCTCTTTGTGTTACTCATTCTCTCGCTTTATCTCTAGATCTCTCTTTTCACAGAGTTTCCATCTCTTTCCGTTTCTCATTCTCTCGCTTTATCTCTTGATCTCTCTTTTCACAGAGTTTCCATCTCTTTCCGTTTCTCATTTCCTCGCTTTATCTCTTGAAGTCTCTCTTTTCACTCACTTTCCATCTCTTTGTTACTCAGAACTCGAGAGAGATAAAGCGAGAGAATGAGTAACAGAAACAGATGGAAAGTGAGTGAAAAGAGACAGATCAAGAGAGAGATAAAGCGAGAGAATGAGTAATAAAGAGATGGAAAGTAAGTGAAAAGAGACAGATCAAGAGAGAGATAAAGCGAGAGAATGAGTAATAAAGAGATGGAAAGTAAGTGAAAAGAGACAGATCAAGAGAGAGATAAAGCGAGAGAATGAGTAATAAAGAGATGGAAAGTAAGTGAAAAGAGACAGATCAAGAGAGAGATAAAGCGAGAGAATGAGTAATAAAGAGATGGAAAGTAAGTGAAAAGAGACTTCAAGAGATAAAGCGAGAGAATGAGAAACGGAAAGAGATGGAAACTCTGTGAAAAGAGACAGAACTCGAGAGAGATAAAGCGAGAGAATGTCTCTTTTCACAGAGTTTCCATCTCTTTCCGTTTCTCATTCTCTCGCTTTATCTCTTGATGTCTCTCTTTTCACTTACTTTCCATCTCTTTATTACTCATTCTCTCTCTTGATCTCTTTCTCTACCTATATCTTCAGTCAAATTCCAACTATTTCTGTTTCTCCTCTCTCGCTTTATTTCACTTTATCTCTTCACTCACTTGACTTCTCTTCTCTCCCTTTATCTCTCTTTATCTCTTTCTGTTTCTCATTCTCTCGCTCGCTCACTCTTGATCTCTGTCTCTCTTCTCATCACTCGGCCTCTCGCATCTCTCTACGCTCTCGCTCTCACTCCTGCATTAAATAATTGACATGGGTATATAATAAACAGATGTTTAGTAGTCGTTAAGTATTTGCATTAACCTTAAAACAGGAAATTCCTGCATTGCTTTGTGCCAACGGGAACCAAGGTGCAAGTGTTTCAGAATGTATATTCACTTATCAAAGAGAACTCCTGGGGTGACGATACGCAGAGTATCCGAGCTTAATCACTAGGCAGGAATAGTCTTATTAGCTCAACATGTCGCTCGCATCAAAGCCAGGTCTGTGTGTATTCGGAGCATGCAGTGTCTAGAAAAATAAAATAATAGATACTGCTTACCCAGTAATGAAACGAGCATTATCTTCTAAATGAGAGGACTGGGTTTAGCAATCCACTTTTACTAAAAGGATAAATAAATAGTGACGAAGTGCTGGAGAGGGTCACATCAAGATTGCATGGTGGAGATATAAGTTAACAAACCCGCAATCAGAGCTGCCAGATCCAGATCAAACGGCTGATTGAATATTAAAAAAAAAAAAAAGAAAACAAATACACCCTGAATATATGAAGGAGCCGCTAAAAATACACCCGCACACCCTGAAAATATGAAGGAGCCCCTAAAAAAGACACCTGCACACTCTGAATATATGGAGGAGCCCCTAAAAAGACACCCGCACACCCTGAATATATGGAGGAGCCCCTAAAAATGACACCCACACACCCTGAACATATGGAGGAGCCCCACAAAAAGACACCCACGCACCCTGAATATATGGAGGAGCCCAGGGCTTGATTCCTGCGAGAATGCATTGGGAAAGGCATTCCCGCACTTCTCCCGCAGAGGGAATGTTGCAGGAATGCATGTTCCCGCCGTGGGCCGATTTTGTTTATCGCTGGGGCTGCTAGCGGAATGCATTAATTGCATTCTGCTAGCAGCCCCCTCGACTGGCCCGAGTTCCCCAAGCGATTCCTGCCTGCTCCTCCCGCGCAGCCGCAGTCTTCAGCCTTGTGAAGGCTGTGACGCGTCCTACTGCCGAGATCTCGTGAGATCGCGTCACTGCCTTCACAAGACTGAAGACGGCGGCGGCATGCGGGAGAAGGTCTGTCTGGGTAAGTATAACCCTGGGCCCTGCTGGTACATACAAAACCCTGGGCCCTGCTGGTACATACAAAACCCTGGGCTCTGCTGGTACATACAAAACCTTGGGCTCTGCTGGTATATAAAGAAAACCTGGGCTCTGCTGGTATATAAAACCCTGGGCTCTGCTGGTATATAAAACCCTGTGCTCTGCTGGTATATAAAACTCTGGGCTCTCCTGGTATATACATTTCTGGGGTCTGCTTGTTATATACGATTCTGAGGTCTGTGCTGGATATATATAATTCTGAGGGATCTATGTCTGGTTACACATGATTCTCGGGGCGGTGTATATATACATCTTTTTTTTCTTCTTCAGGTAATGGGGGGGGGGGTTGTGGAATTCTTGGGTGAGTTCCCTCACTTTTTTCCCCAGGACTTGACCCCTGGAGGAGCCCCTAAAAAGACACCCGCACACCCTGAATATATGGAGGAGCCCCTAAAAAGACACCCACACACCCTGAATATATTGAGGAGCCACACAAAAAGACACCCACACACCCTAAATATATGGAGGAGCCCCTATAAAGGCACCCACACACCCTGAATATATGGAGGAACCCCTAAAAAGACACCCACACACCGTGAATATATATGTACACCCCAAATTTATCAGACCTCTAAAAGAAGGGATACTAGAAAATAAAAATGCAGTCCTGCCTCCTCTCTTTTCATTAAGTCTAATAATAGTAAAAAATGGAAACAAGAGAGTTAATTCTGGACTTTCAGAAGAGCGAAACATCTCTCTGACTGCATCGCCTATAGGTACAAAATAATCTTACACAGCTCCAGGTTATGAAACATGAACATGTAAAATATGGACCATTTCAGCAGCTAGTCTACTGAGAGATTCAAATGAGGAATCTCTCGCTTTTTATCTCCGCGGCAACATCTTGCTGGAACGTTACGCAACACCCAGATTGGTGGAATCTATTTCTCGGCCTTCGCTCAAGGAAAGTCTTCAGATCGAGGTGAAAACCATTAAGCAGTTTGTGCCATGTGAATTTGTGTCATGCTTCCCTCTCATCGATGACCGGTAAGTTCCAACCTTATTTTCTTTGAGATGGTTGAAACCAGGGAGCTGCATGTGCCATGTTACCCAACTGGCTCTAGGGCTGCCGGGGCATCACGCAACATGCAACAAGTACAGATATTCTCTCTTGCTGCAAGCAGTGGGACAAATAAAATCACAGTTGTTGCAACTACGGTGGACATTGGCTATCCAGAGAAGGAAAATCCAACACCGGCAGAGGCTCCTGAAAACAAGGCGGAGCAATGGTATCATTACTCTTCCGTAAAATGAGTAAGCTGCGTCAAGTCTCCATTTACTGTTGTTTCACAATCGTTTGGGTCACCCGTATGGTTGCAACAAGAAATGTGAGTGATGAATTATGTTAAACTTCAGTTTGGAATGACTCAATTAGGTGAACACCACCTTAATTAGGGGGTAACCCTTAATCACTATAATTAATTCACAGATGAAGTGAGAAGATTCCTAAAAACCATAACTTTATTGGTATAAATTAAAAACATTAAAGTGGTATGATACAACAGATATTCATTCAGCCATTCTAATATACTCGTGTATATATACAAGCCACAAAGTTGCAATTTAGTTCTTATATTGATGCTGCAGTCTAGGAGACGATATTTTCATGTTGGTGTCACAAACCATACAATAGCTATGAGAATCTTGCCCTGAGTATTTTTTCAAGGCGTCTATCTTTCGGACATCCCCATTAACCACATGACTGCAAGATAATCACCTTGTACTATAGGTCAGAAGGTAGCTCATTAAAATCGCTACACACATAAGTTAGTCACTTGTGAAAATTCACTAGAAGTTCATGCTACTTGATTATGATGATTTTTCTTCACCGTGTATTTAAATCTCAAAATTCTTGATCATCTCTTGTGATTACTTAAATGTCGGATCGAAAGCTTCCATCACTCGATTGCATTCTGAAGCCTGTAGACATCCCACTGTGCTCTATTGTGAACAGAATTTAGTTCAAGTACATTGAACCATAGTAGACTTTGTAAAAAATATCTTAAGATGGTCCATATATGAGTGCACCAGAGGAAAAGCCATATATTCAAGCTTCGTCAAAGCCGGATTGCCGTCAATTCAAAATCAGGAGTAGTCCTGCGCTTGGAACAATTATTATTGGACAGCAAAGAATAGTTATATCGGCTGCTCGAATATAGGGTGTACATAGAAGTCTTGCTGCATAGTACATTAATCACTAAAGTAGAAACGGACCTTCAAGGGTCCGTGTGATAGAAAAGATAGTGAAAGGTGGTCCTGCGACCATACAAGAATTGGATATACAACAAATCGAGTGGCTGTATTAGGCTAGGGTCAGACGAGCGTGATTTCTACGGACTGTACGTCTGTGTACACGGACGTACGTCAGTACGGAAGACGCAGTAGTGGCCACACAGTCCGTTTATCACTGACGTATATTTTGACGGATGTAGGAGAGAAAATAAAAAGCAAAACCATTTTGTCCGTGAAAAATGCTGGACTTATTTTTTTCTTTGTTATGGACTGCATTTATGTCATCTGCGCTTACTCCAATTATACTGTGTGAAACTAAACACAATTAGAGGTTTGGTTTCTTATCAATGGCCATTATAAGACTAGCTTGCCCGCCAACGTCACGGCACCTCTAAAAGGGCGAGTCCTAACCAAAATGAAACCACAGGCTGCTACATAGCAAACCATACATGCTCATGCTGCTTGTCAAACATGAGGTAGACTGGTGGGCCTTTATTTATGCTCCCCCAGAAACAAAATCCACTTTGGGATCAAAACAAAGACACGGAGCACTATGTATATTTCAATGTACTTCCAGCCAGGTCATCAACCCTTCGGGGAATAGGCGCGACCCCACCCCTCCTGCACTATGTATGTTTCAATGTACTTCCAGCCAGGTCATCCCTGCAGCAAGACTCCGCTCCGTGTCTTTGTTTTGATCCCAAAGTGGATTTTGTTTCTGGGGGAGCATAAATAAAGGCCCACCAGTCTACCTCATGTTTGACAAGCAGCATGAGCAGGTATGGTTTGCTATGTAGCAGCCTGTGGTTTCATTTTGGTTAGGACTCGCCCTTATAGGAGGTGCCTTGATGCTAGCGGGCGAGCTAGTCTTATAATGGCCATTAATAAGAAACCAAACCTCTAATTGTGTTTAGTTTCACACGGTATAATGGGAATAAGCGTAGATGACATTTTTTTCTTTGTTATGTTCTACACATGTTGTTGGGCTGGATGCATTTGGTGGTTGCAGCCAACCCTTCGGGAAATAGGCACGACCCCACCCCTCCTGCACTATGTATAAATGCAGTCCGTTTAACCACGTTCCATCACTCACACACAAAGCTATGCGGACGTTGCGGATGCAGAGCACTTTGTGCGGCCGTTCTAGGAGTTGTACGTTCTTGCCTGCCTTGCGTCCGTGGGCCGCGGCCGTTGTGCGTCTGCAGTTCAGTGCGGACGTACTTCGTGTAACGGGCTCCGATGGGCTTTCTGTCATGCTATCACGGACGTACTTTTAGGCGCAATCAAGGAAGTGAACACTACGCTCGTCTGACCCCAGCCTTAGCTGGAGCAACCCAGCATCATCAGGAGTAAAGAGTGTCTACAAGCACACTCACAGGCATCCAGACAAAAATGATAAATGATAAATACCACCCGTATAGTTGCCACCATGGGTATTCTGGAACACCATTGTCATATGCAAGAAGTGAATGTCACATGCAGGATATGATTGAAGTCAGACAGCTTAACTCCTTTATATTTTCTTCACTTTATTGGGAAAGTAACAGCAAATAAAAAGGTGTCTTGTGGTTAGGGAGAGCTTCTCCTGGAGTGCCTTCAAGTCAGAGAAAGGGGGGGGGGGGTAGAAAGGGCTTCTCTGGTGTTCTTTGGTATGAGAGGAAGGGGTTAGAGAGCCTCTCTGGTGTTCTTTGGTATGAGAGGAAGGGGTTAGAGAGCCTCTCTGGTGTGCTTTGGTATGAGAGGAAGGGGTTAGAGAGCCTCTCTGGTGTTCTTTGGTATGAGAGGAAGGGGTTAGAGAGCCTCTCTGGTGTGCTTTGGTATGAGAGGAAGGGGTTAGAAAGCCTCTCTGGTGTTCTTTGGTATGAGAGGAAGGGGTTAGAGAGCCTCTCTGGTGTGCTTTGGTATGAGAGGAAGGGGTTAGAGAGCCTCTCTGGTGTTCTTTGGTATGAGAGGAAGGGGTTAGAAAGCCTCTCTGGTGTTCTTTGGTATGAGAGGAAGGGGTTAGAGAGCCTCTCTGGTGTGCTTTGGTATGAGAGGAAGGGGTTAGAGAGCTTCTCTGGTGTGCTTTGGTATGAGAGGAAGGGGTTAGAGAGCCTCTCTGTTTTACCTTCATCCTACTAGAAAGAACACCAGAGTGCATCTGCTCAGTATGAACAGGATGCTACCCACTAGCCTCATGGATAGACTGAAGGAAGTGAAGCCTTGATAAAACAGGAAATGTGGTTGGGCCAAACCAACTATGTGGATTAGACAGGGAGAGTGGACTAATCCATTTTAAATGAAAGCATAGGTGGAAAACAAATAAGGAATCTGGTTCCATGATAAGGGGAGTACGGAAAATACTGTTATCTGGGGCCCAGGTCATCCAGGGAGTCCGGGAACTGAACAATGAATCAGGACCACCTTTAGGAGTCAACTTATAGCGTACATCCTTTGTGCAATGCCTTCTGCAGTTGTATCAGTCGCAGGTGCAACATGCAGGATCCGGGGCCCTGGTATCATCTGAGCCAAAATATGGAGCTTCCCTGAGCCCTTGCACCTTCTAGTTTGTCCCTTGCTTTCTAATGGCATTGGTACACTTGGAGAGCTCCTCTGGCAAGTCAAGCAAGGCACAGGCTCCAGCATGCCAGGAGAGAGCTAGGGCTACTTATCTATAATGGTCCAAAGGAGGGGAACTGCAGGAGAAGTCTCAGTAATTCTGCAGGGGTGGTGTGTAGAACAAGTTTCTGTATGTGTTTGTGTTTGAGGAAGTTCAGACGGTGTCCTAAGAGTGGTTACTCTGATGGGGGGCCCCCGACCATTGGTCCAATAATGGGCCCTAGGATGTCTGATGTCAGATGCGGTCACCAGTGAATATACTTTGGTAGTTTTAAAGCGGCGACGCGCCTTTACTTTCTAATGGAAATTTCGTCTTTAGCCAATTCGATTTTAACGATAAATGTGATTTTTGAAAAAAATATGAAGTGCTGAAAGCGGCCAATAAATGATATTTTGGGGCAGGGAAACAGACAGACTGAAACCCTCATTTAATCATTGAATTTTCAAATAGGCGTGCTTAATAGCAAAAATCAGCATGATACTGGACAAAAAGATGCTTTATTTATTTAATGAATTATTTTCTTTTTTAGACATGTTACCGGGCTGCTTTTTTTTGAACCAGCATCATTTTTGTTTGATTTTCGATCACTGATTTTTTTTTTAATCGTGCAATATTTTTTTTTTTTTAAAAAAGTCAAAATTCAGCAATATTTTTTTTCAAAAAAAACATCTGAAAGAATAAAATCGAGCCTAGTGTTTCTTATAAAGCTATCCCCTAATAAACAGAACAAAAATAACATTTTAATACATATATTACTTACTGCATCATGCTGAAAAGTCTTTATAACATGTCAAGAACTCTGACCCAGCTTATTTTTATAAGGAATATTTCAGCGGATTTTCGGCAATTCCATCCGGCTGACCCTTCGGGGAATATAGTACCGGCTGGGTTGAGTAGAGGTAACATCACTGCACTGCGTGGAGAGAGCCTGTGGAGTCATGGGCTCGATCCCAGCCAGGGCACCTCTCCAGTAAGTGTCCTTGAGCAAGACACCTAACGGTACATACTCGCCACCCAGGACATACTTGAAAACGAGAGAAATCTCAATGTATCCTTCCTGGTAAAATACTTTCTCAAAAAAAAAAAAAAAATATACCGCAGGGTCACTGTAGTGCACCAAAGATGGAGACGCTGAAGACTGCCGAATCGCCGGAGAAAAAAAGGTAATCTCCTATTCTTCTAATAGGTGTTTAAACCAATAAAAATGTATTAAAATGTTTGTAAATATTAAAAAATGTCTTTAACCTCTTCACTACCAAGTGATTTTCCAAAAAAACATTGGTCAGAAACCAGTGTTTTTTTTGTAAAATATTTTTTTATTAATTATACATTAGCCCTTTCGCTGCTGAGGCTTTTCCCGCCCCTGTGCTGAGGTCATTTTTTACCTGTTTTGCGCATCATGTTTAAACGTGTTTTTAAGGCTTATTTTAGTATATGACCCAGACATATTATATATCGTTCTTTCCGTCAGACTCGGTAGATTCATAATATGTCATTATTATATGTATACGTTATGTCATGTCTGTATATTATAACAAAAAATGCAATAAAATATGTATTTTCAATAATTTACAATGTGTAAAGTGTTTTTTTCACATTTTAACATGCGAGCAATTGCGGTTATATTTTGTATGGGGTGCGCTTGTTAAAAAAATTAGAGATGGGGTCTCGTTACATTTTTTTTTGGGGAAAATGACACTATTTTTAACAAACGCACCGCATACAAAAATCGTTAGTGCAGCATCATTGTTCACATTATAATTGAAATGGGAACAATATTGCTACACTAACAAACCAAAAAAAAATAAAAAAAAAGTGTTTATTTTTTTTTTTACAAAATTTTTACTTTCATGTTTGGTATCGTTGGAACGGCCATGCTCTGGCCGATCCAACCATATCAAAATTTAACCCCTAACTGCCACGGATCGGGAGATAGGGAGTTCATTGGAACTCCCTATCTCCACACTTGGTGGCAGTTAGGGGTTAACTGTAGGACTGGCGTCATCGTGCTACGCACGATGACGCCAGTCCTCTGGGGGAGTTCCCGGAAGCTTGGCCGACATCCAAGATGTCGGCCAGCTCCGGGAAAGGATCGCGAACCGGCGCTTTTCAGCGCCGATTCGCGATCCAGCTCCCCAGGGGTTAATGCCAGGCATCATTTGGAAGGGCAGGCTGTGCCCTTCCAAATGATGCCTGGGTTAGCCCCTGTGCGCCGCCGATCGGGAGGGAGAGAGGTCCGAAGGACCTCCCCCCCCCCTCCCTTCAGGCGCCTCCTCCGCACATGCGGGGGGGCGCCTGAATTAGGTGTCATCGCGCCCCGCGATGACACCTAATAATGGCGGCTGCTGGTCCGGATGCGCGGCTGACATCCAGGATGTCAGCCCGCACCGGAGGGGCCAGCGATCGGCCGGAACCCGGCCGAACGCTGACCCCGATGGGAGGACGCGCTCAGCGCGTCCTCCGCATACCAGCGGGAATGCTGAGGACGCGCTGAGCGCGTCCTTAGCATTCAAGTGGTTAATACATAGCTATTACTGTAAATAACCTATTTTACCAGTAGATGGCACCATCAACTGCCAAATTGAGTTACAGAGGTTTGAGCAGCAGGTCTATGATTGTTTTCAATTTCCCCTGCATCGGCTGCTGAAATCCCGATATTTCAGAGCTTTCATCAGCTGATTTTACAGTTTTAGCTCTTTGGGCATTATGTCCACAGGGATAAAGCTGCAACTTCTCCAGCCCAAAAGCAAACACATTTAATTTGCTTGTGGACTGCAGATCAGCATATCTGGATATCTCTATCAGGGCACCAGATGGTGCCTTTGAAGCCCAAGATATCTCAATCTCGGTAGTGAAGGGGGTTAAATAAAAAAGGAAAAGGTCTGTAAAAGAATTTTGAAATGCCTTTTAAAAAAAAATTGTGAATCAAAAATGTTGTCTAAAAATATAAAAAATGCCAAGGTGTTTTTTAAAAAAACGGGAATATTTTTTTTTACATTGAATCCTACGGGATTCGCCTGTTTAATCTGTGCAACTATCGAACCGAATCACTGAAAATCAGGTAATTTCACTGACACTTCGGTGCAGTTCGGTGTTCTCTGAATAGATTACTTCTGTGACGTGCTTCACTTCGGACTTGGGGTGCGTACACCTGGAGATGTAATTGGGAGGTGCAGGCTTGATGTTCTATATTATTTCCTTGCACTCTCTTGTGTGCAGGGTGTTTGTGTTCCCTGTGTCCTATTCCCTGATGTCTGTGTTATATTATTTATTATTCCCTTTATGCATTTAGTGCAGAGTGTTGTGTGGGATATACTGTGCTGTTTTCCCTATGGTTAATCTGTATGTAAACATTTGCTCTGCCTCCACCCAACCCCCAGAAACTGGGTTGGACTGGATATCACAGCCACCTTCCCCAGCCATTGTTCAGTACACCAGGGCGTGTGTGTGTGTGGGAGGGGGAGGCTATAGGGAGGCTTTTCAGCAAGGAAACGCCGGGGCGTGTTCTACTTTTGAATGTCTGTAACTGTAAACCCGAAATAAAGACATTCCCAGTTTTTTCTAAACCCTGCAAGGATCTCCTGTTATTGAGTGAGTTTTGGGCCAGAACCAGTACTCCTTCGGTATACTGACAGCGAGGGGAGCATGATAAACAAAAAAAAACCGATGATAACGCAACGACTTGAGAACGGGGAGCGAGTGCTATAACCCATAAAAGTAGAGATTTCAGGGGGGCGGAGCTGCACGGCGAGGTGAATGGCCGCGTTTCTTGTGAGCTCCGCGAGGTGAAGATATTTCCTGGTGCCTCGGTGGATGTCTTGACACCCCACAGGACTCTCTCACTCACCCGGACGATAACGAACCAGTGGGGACGGGTCTGGGACGCTTCTTACTGCCCGGTCGCCCGCTGGTGTGGACACTTGGCCCGTCTTTCTTTTGGCGGCCTAGAGGCGGCGGCCATTGCGGAGGCCTCGAGGAGAGACAGGAGCCGAAGACGTGGGGGACAGGAGGTAGGGAGACGCATCCGGACGGAGCTTCCCCCCCCCCCACCCAGACGCTCGGCCTGAGAGGCGGCTGCCTTCCTCCTCCCGAGCCAGGGGGGAGCGCCATCCATCGGAGAGGGCTGCGTGCCCGGGTCTCACCAGCGGCCTGCCCAGCGGAGCTGAAGAGGGGCCATAAACGACAGACGGGCACAGCCCGGTGTCGGCCATTCCATCGCGCCAGAAGACATTGCAGGGGGGGGACACGTGGGGCGGCCTTCACAGCTCGGAAGGACAACGACAGCGGCGGGGGGTCCTGTTCCCTCTCCCTATTGCGGTCACCATCAGGCCTGCTCACCACCAGGGTGGCTCCTTGGGTCCCACGCGACCCCCCACGAGGACATCGGACCCGCACCGCGACTCCAACGGGCCCTGCGGTGGAGCGGGGTGGAAAGGAGAGAGGAAGGGGTGAGGAGAACGCCTGAACAGGTCTTGCTTCCTGCTTTTGATTTTATTTTTCTTTAATTTTTACCCCTACCATATTGTACGCCTTCCGGGCGCATAGCACGGATCACCTTCCCATTATTGTACAAGAAGACAGGGGGGGGGACGCGAGGGGAAAAGCATCTTGTTCGGGACACTGAACCACATTGTATTGGGAGCGCACCCCGAGAACTCCTTTTTTTTTGGTCTCTCACCTATCCTGGTTTGCACTTACGGGTCCACTGTAGTTGATCTGGTCTCCTGCACGGACTCCAGGAGGTCCCTCTTACAAGAGTGAGTTCCCTTAAAGCGATTTTTCTCAAAGAACGGAGCCCTGCTGGGCAGCACGGATGACAACCTGAAGCTGTAGCGCCAAGCCTAAGAGACTCCCTTGAAGCTTTCTAAGCGACCTATTACGTTACGCACTCCCTAGGCGTCCCCCCTCGCCATGCCCGGAACTAAATCTGGACGTAACCCGGGACAAAAAGATATTTCCCGGTGCTTCACCCCGGCTCGTGCCGCAACCACTGCATCTCCGAAGATGGCGACGCCGGCAGAGGAGTCGGCGACTCAGGACGCACCGTGCACGCGCAGGGATATACAAGATTTGCGCCAACTCCTTCTGACTATTAAAGATGACCTGCAAGCAGATCTCAGGGCCGGGATTGATGGGCTGAGAGCAGACCTGGGGACCCTCGGGACGCGCACGGCGGCCCTTGAGCAGAGAGTGGACGAAGCCCAGGCAGCGGACACGGAGGTACGAGCAGATCTGGGGGCCCTTCAAAGCAAATACGAACTCCTTCAGGAGGCAGTTGAGGACATGGATAATCGGTCCCGCCGCTCCAACCTTCGGCTCCGTAATATTCCTGAGTCGGTGGTGAATCTCCGGGATTTCCTACATCGGTACTTCCAAGCGCTTCTACCCGAGACACCCGAGGAAGAACTGTTACTTGACAGGGCCCACAGAGCCTTACGCCCGAAACCATCGGAGACGGAACCTCCTAGAGATGTGATACTTCGATGCCACTACTACACCACCAAAGAAGCTATACTCCAGGCGGTGCGCAACGTTGCTCCGACCCTCGACGACATCACTCCTCACTTCTACAACGACCTGGCTCCGTCCACGCTCCAGAAACGCCGGGCACTTAAGCCCCTTACAGATCTTCTCCGCCAGAGAGACGTCAGATATCGATGGGGGTTCCCATTCCGCCTTCTCATTCCTCACAACGGTACTTTCCTATCTCTCCGTACCCCTGCGGATAGCTCGACTGTCCTGGAGACACTGGGCATCCCGGAACCCCCGGACCTTTTTGCGCAGGTGGAGGCCAGAGGCAGACCGAGGAGGCAGGATCGGAGGCGCTCACCGGTGCGTTAGCTTACAAGGGGCTGCTGACATTGCCCCCCCGCCTCCTCTACACCACATGGAAGAGATCATCTCATCCTCTCCACGGGACTCTATGGAAGGAGCTTTACTTTTCCCCGATGGACAACTTTTTGGGTTCTCGCAGGGTGGGTCTAGAGGGCTGGAGGGAGGGCCTGAGAATTAGAGGGCGCCCAAGCCTGACGGGGTCTTTTCAGGATAGACCTAGGACTGGAGGTAGACACCCGGCCGAGGGCTGGGAGCCTCCGGGCGGACGCCTCTGGGGTCCCGGGGACTTCTGCAGCTCCTGGAACCGTTTGCCGTGGGATTGGGGGTGGGGGGTTAGGTGGTCGAGCCGCACCTGAACATTGGTTCACCTGTTGATGGGAAGGGTTGGCTGGGCGGGGTTGATTTAAAGGTTTTACAGGTTTAACGGTTGTATGGTAGGTCTTAGTCCCTCCTTAGGGAGTTTATGGGCTGGCGGCCTTCTCCTTTCTGTCGCTCTCGCCCCCGAGTGCGTACCTAGTGGTCGGTACAATCCACCACCAGACACATCTTTTTCGGTGTCTTTTTTCCATCCCCCATTTTTTTTTTTTTTTATTTTTATTTTATTTTAACTCTTCTGTCTCTTTTCTTTTCGCTTTCTTTCTCTTCTTTTCTCTCTCTCTCACTCCTCCTTCCCTTGTTCCCCTCTAATTGATTCCTCATGGCCACGGGGAGTGGAGGGGCGCGGGCCCGCCTTAAGGTAGTCTCTCACAATGTGAAGGGCCTATTATCCCCGAATAAGCGAAGAGGGGCCACCAGATATTACCGGAAGCTTCGGGCAGACGTGGTCCTCCTACAGGAGACCCACTTTACCAGGAATAGAGTCCCGGGATATTGGGGAGAGGGATACACCGAACACTACCACTCCGCAGGCAGCTCCCGCAAGATGGGAGTCTCTATACTGATGAGAGGCAGTCTCCATTTCCACCTCATTCAGCAGGAGTCCGCGATGGATGGTAGATACCTGCGGGTGACTGGGACGATTGGAGGCAAGCCAGTCACTTTTGTTAGCGTTTACGCCCCCTCCCCCCTGAGGGACCTTTCTGGAGGGCATTGGAGGAGCGCCTCGCGCAGCTACCGAACAGGGGGGTCTTTGTAGGGGGAGACTTCAATGCGGTTATGGACCCTTACCTAGATCGGAGTCAGACCGCTGCCAGACGCGCTCCTACCCGCCGCTCTAAGACCTTCCGGGGCGTAGTCCAGACGGCCAATTTGTACGACTCTTGGCGGTTGCTCCACCCTAGAGACCGAGACTACTCCTTTTACTCGAATCCCCATGACTCATATTCCAGATTAGACTATGTTTTTTGCAGTAGAGACAACATTACGGCCCTAGCCTCTTCCACCATTCACGAAATCTCGTGGTCTGACCATGCTGCGGTCGAGATAGCATTATTGGGTTGGGGGGAATTGGGCTCGGCCGGAGGGTGGAGGTTTAATGCTTCACTCCTCCTTGACTCTGGTGTGAAAGAAACCATGAACCTTGACTTGACGGCCTTCTTTGAACGTAATTTTACCCCAGGCATGGCTACCACCACTGTGTGGGAGGCGCACAAGGCGTTCATGCGCGGCAAATTAATCGCTATAGCGTCTCGCCGCAAGCGAGAAAGGGCAGCTGAGACGGTTTCACTCACAGCTAAGGTGGGAGACCTGGAGCGTGAACATAAACGGACGGGGGACGCCACTCTACTAAGGGAATTGCTGGAGGCCAGGGGGAGCCTCAACATATTGCTGTCTCGTCAGGTCCAGGCGGCTCTTCAGTGGACGGGTCGGAAGTTTTTTGAGAAGAGTAACAAACCCGACACTCTTCTGGCCCGTAGGCTGAAACAGCAGACCCGGGAGCGTACTGTGCGAGCAGTGCGCCTTGGCTCTGGCGAGATGACCTCTGACCCTCGGGACATTTCAGGGGCCTTCTATTCTTACTACGCGTCCCTATATAACGGCACTACTGCAACGCCAGGCCCAGCACGGGAGACACACATCCGGGAATTTCTCAGTCGCACCACTCTGCCCTCCTTCAGCCGCCAGCAGCGTAGGGATATGGCAGCTCCCATCTCAGCGGAGGAAATTGCAGAGGTGATTAAACACTTACACTCCTCTAAATCCCCGGGCCCAGATGGATTCTCGGTCCCTTACTATAAGGGATTGAACCAGGTCCTCCTTCAGCCCCTGACCAGATTATTTAACACCTACATGCAGGGAAAGGAGGTCCCGTCCTCCGATATGCTCCTGGCCCGCATTGTGGTCATCCCCAAGCCAGGCAAGGATCCGGCGGTTTGCCCCAGTTATAGGCCCATCTCCCTGATTAATGTGGACATGAAGATCTACGCTAAGATTCTAGCTAACAGATTGGGTCGCTACATCGCCGAGGTTGTTCATCCGGATCAAGTGGGCTTTGTCCCCGGTAGAGAGGCCCCGGATAACGTCAGAAGGGCACTTAATCTGATCCAGGTTGCTATAGCCTCGGGGAGCGGCTCTTTTCTCCTTTCCTTAGATGCCGAGAAGGCCTTTGACAGGGTGGATTGGAACTTCCTGTGGGCAACATTGACCTCCTTTGGCATACGGGGAGACCTTCTGACGGCAATACAGGCTTTATATGCGGGCCCCAGGGCGCAGGTTGACACGGGAGGGGTTCCTCTCGGCTCCCTTTTCTATCTTGAACGGGACCCGACAGGGATGCCCCTTGTCGCCGCTTCTATTCACCCTTTCTATAGAACCACTGGCGGCATATATTAGAGAACATCCTGATGTCCGGGGCATGGAGGTGGGGGAAAGCAGTATAAGCTGTCTCTTTTCGCTGATGATGTCCTTCTATCCCTGACCTCGCCCATCACCACCCTCCCCAACCTGATGAGGGCCCTGAAGGACTACGGAAGAGTCTCGGGCTATAAACTTAACGCAGATAAGAGCGAAGTGCTTGACCTCACCTTGGCAGAGGAGGAGAGGGCGGTGATTCGTGATAGGTTCCCTTTTCGCTGGTGCCGCTCGTCTATGGGATCTCTGGGGACCCAGCTGACTCCTACTTGGAGCCAGATGTACAAGGCTAACTATGGAGTACTGCTCCCTACCCTTCACGCATTGCTGGCGGCATGGTCCCAGTTACACCTTTCGCTCTTTGGCCGAATATACGCGGTCAAGATGACCCTGCTCCCGAAGCTGCTATACCTCTTCAGAACACTGACAATTCCTATCTGCAGGGCGGACTTGACTTTCCTCCAGTCAGCTATCCACTCTTTTATATGGGGAGGCCGCAGAGGCCGGTTGTCTAAAAACCTTATGTTTCAATCCAAGCGAAGGGGAGGCATGGGGGTCCCACATCTTTACTCTTATTACAAGGCAGCCAATTTGCGATGCTCTCTATGATTAATCTAAGGAGAGCGGGGCCCCGCTTTGGACTACCCTGGAACAGGATATGGGGGGCCACAGCCATTGCGCACGCTTCAATGGACCCAGAAAGCTACTCCTCGGACACTACACAATAGCCCCACGCTGCAACATTCGCTGCGCCTCTGGAATCTCTGTAGAGAGGGCGATGGTTTGTCCCCACCGGGATCGGGCCTCCAACCTCTATTTTACAATCCAAAGTTCCCGGAGGGAAACCCTCCTGGGGCGTTCGGGTGGTGGATCAGGGCTGACATAACAGAGTTGCGAGACCTGATTTTGCAGGGTCGCCCGGTCACCCTCGGTTACCTAAGGGAATCGAAAGCGCTACCCCCCTCGGAGACATTCAGAGCCATCCAACTGCTACACTTTGTCAGAAGCACTCTCAGGGAGACGCCAGACCGCCGACTGACCCTTTACGAGACCTGCTGTCGACGGAAGCATAGAGGGCGAGGTCTGATATCCTCGCTGTACACTTTCATCCTTGAAGCAACCTTCCCGCAGGATGCATCTTATATTACACGGTGGGAGGAAGATTTAGGAAGCTCTTTGGAAGGGAACGAGTGGGTGGACATTATCGACAGAACCTCCCGGGTTACAATCTGTACAGCGGTTCGCGAGAACTGTTACAAGGTCATGGCAAGGTGGTATATCCACCCGCAGCGACTAGCAAAAATGTACCCAGGGACGCCGTCGACTTGCTTCAGGGGATGCGGCGAGGAGGGGACGTATATGCATGCATGGTGGGACTGTGGCATGGTCAGCACTATTTGGACGGAGGTGTTTGGTGATTTGAGCAGGGCACTAGGGACACACTTACGTCCGGATCCCTGGACGGCACTCCTTAACCGCCCGCATCCTGAGGCACGCCTTACACGAGGCGAACATTCTCTGGTCTCTAGGGTGTGCGCCGCGGTACGCATCTGTTTGGCTAAGACCTGGAAGGGCCCCCCTCCCCCGCGCCAGCTGATAGAGGCCAAAATTTGGCACATGATTACAATGGAACGCCTGACGGCAGTGGTACTTGACAGAATGGTTCACTTTGAAGCAGTCTGGACGCCATGGCTGGCGATATTTGCCTCCCCGGCGTCTGCTCGCATTGTCTTTTCGGGTTAGGGGGAGACCCGGAGGGGGCGGGCCCGCGGTTCCGTAGTTCCATCGCAGCTCTCCCCACCTGCTTCCTCTCCTCTCTCCTTCCTTCTCTGTTCCCATCCTCTTTAAAACCTTCTGAGGGCATTTAAGGGAGACCTCTCCCTCGTTACAGATAGTACATTTCGCCAAGGGCGCCTCTTCTCTTCTCCTTTCTTCTCAGTTTACCCTTTACCCCCCCTTTTATTTTTTCTTTTTTCTTTTCTCTTTCTTCTTTAGTTTTTTTTGCGAAGCTTTTCTCACGTTCTTTATATTCTGATGTTAGCAGTAGTGGATTAACCTACGTATTGATATTTGATTATAGCATAAGTGGAATGGAGGAGGGGAGTAGAGTTTGCAACAAGGCATACTGTGATTACCGGTATCCTCTCTGCATCGTATGTGACACAAGATTTTCCAGTATCTATGCTTTCCTTTGTACTGTGTATTCTCATACAATAAAAATCTATTGAATTTAAAAAAGTAGAGATTTCAGTAGCAAACTCAAGGACTCACACGATTAATCGAAAGACTCCTGGAAACGAAGGACGGAGGGTGACATAATAAAACATCTGCTTGTTATTATGATTCCTTCAGAAATACTTTACATTACAAACTGTCCCTTAACCCATTCTCTACCAAGTGATTTTCCTTTAAACTACAGTCCCGAACCTGTGACATTTTAAAAATATATAATTTATTAGTAATACAATAAAATATCACTGGGAAAATTCTCAATATACAGTTGTGTTCAAAATTATTCAACCCCCAATGCTGTAAAGGGTTTTAGGGAATTTAGTGTACATTTGTAATTGTATTCAGAATGAAATCCTACAAGGACTTTTTAAAGAACCATATGCAACTAAAATGACATCAATTGGTTTTGTAATACAGTAGTAAATGTTTCTTTTGTGAATTCTTCATTGACACAATTATTCAACCCCTTAAAGACTACAACTCTGAAGAACAGAGGTTCATTCAAGTGTTTTCAATCAGGTATTGAAAACACCTATGGATGTCACGGAGCAGCAATAAAGCATAATAAGCACCAATTAGGCAGCTTTAAAATGACTGTGATACTCAGCTCCTTCTAGACATTTACTGGTGTGGTTACAAACATGGTGAAGTCAAGAGAATGGTCCAGGAAGACAAGAGAAGAGGTGATTACTCTTCCCAGGAAGGGCAATGGCTATAAGAAGATTGCAAAGATGGTAAACATACCAAGAGAGACCATAGGAAGCATCATTTGCAAATTCAAGGCAAAGGGCACTGTTGAAACGCTACCTGGTCGTGGCAGAAAAAAGATGCTGACTTCGACTGCTGTGCGCTACCTGAAGCGTAGAGTGGAGAAAAGTCCCCGTGTGACTGCTGAGGAACTGAGAAAAGATTTGTCAGATGTGGGTACTGAAGTTTCAGCTCAGACAATACGGCGCACACTGCGTAATGAAGGCCTCCATGTCAGTACTCCCAGGCGCACCCCCTTGCTGTCTCCAGAGAATAAGAAGAGTCGACTGCAGTATGCCAAAAGTCATGTGGACAAACAACAGAAGTTTTGGGATAGTGTTCTGTGGACTGATGAAACAAAATTAGAACTGTTTGGGCCCATGGATCAACGCTATGTTTGGAGGAGGAAGAACAAGGCCTATGAAGAAAAGAACACCTTGCCTACTGTGAAGCATGGCGGGGGGGTCAATCATGCTTTGGGGCTGTTTTGCTTTTGCAGGTACAGGGAAGCTTCAGCGTGTGCAAGGTACCATGAATTCTCTTCAGTACCAGGAGATATTGGATGACAATGTGATGCAGTCCGTCACAAACCTGAGGCTTGGGAGACGTTGGACCTTTCAACAGGGCAATGATCCCAAGCATACCTCCAAGTCCACTAGAGCATGGTTGCAGATTAAAGGCTGGAACATTTTGGAGTGGCCATCGCAGTCACCTGACCTAAATCCGATTGAGAACCTCTGGTGGGACTTAAAGAAAGCAGTTGCAGTGCGCAAGCCTAAGAATGTGACTGAACTGGAGGCTTTTGCCATGACGAATGGGCGAAGATACCTGTAGATCGCTGCAAGACACTTGTGTCAAGCTATGCTTCACGTTTAAAAGCTGTTATAACTGTAAAAGGATTGTTGTACTAAGTACTAAGATTGAATGTCACTTGGGGGTTGAATAAAACTGATAATGATGTGAGCACAGAAAAGACATTTGTGGTTATTTCATTATAAATGTTATGTTATATTTGTCTGACCTACACGCGCCTCTTTGATTTAATTGTAAGCAAGATGACTGAATGATCAAAATCAATGTCAAACTGGCCAAAACACTCAATTTCAGTGGGGGTTGAATAATTTTGAACACAACTGTATGTTGCAAAATAGTGTGCCCTACTTGACTGGCAGACGCCGCCATCTGCTGGCCCTATAGAGTTACTGCAACTGGGGTTCCATGCAGAATCAGCTGGGAACCTGCGTATTAAACACAGTGGAGTTTCCCAGAGTTTTAGTATCTCGGGTGTCATGTCGAGGCGTTAAAATGTTTGGGGTACCTTCTGGAGGCCAATTTTTCAATTGAATTTCATTTGCAATTATACGGCAGAGTGCCCAGCAGATGGCGACGTCTGACTGTCAAATAGGGCTACTACGGGGGGAAAAAAATACATTGTAAGTATTCCAATGATTTTTATGACCATATAATTACTGTAGATACTCGAGTACCTTAAAATTGGAGGGGTCGCGTTATATTCGAGACATCTGCATCGCGTGTAAAAAAAAAAAAAAAAACACCTTGCCTTGCTCTGGATCCCAAGTCTCCTGGATGTTCCGATAGTCTCGCTGAAGTGGATGCGGTTTCGCTGATGCTTGCAAACACTTCAGGAAATCCTGGATTCAGGAGAGGTGGGATCCATCACGGCCAGAGGGCACGCTCGGTTTAAGCCAATCTTTCACCTCACTCGCCTCTGCCGGCCATCTAATCGCTAGTAAAGAAGACGGGTGTCCGGCGGCTTCTTACTTGGTAACAACTGCAATCATTCTAGAGCAGAGCACCCTGGCCTGAGGGGGAGCCTGACTGTGTTAAGAGAATCTGGAAGGATTAATTGTTTACCAGTACAGTAAAATTTAGCTCCTCGTGTTATATTTGAGTCTTGAGTATTCTCTCATTTCCATAATAAATCTCTATCCATCGCGTTATATCCGGGTCGCGCTATACTCGAGTATCTACGGTAATAAAATGTGATTTTCCAAAAAAATAAAATGCTGGTTCCAGACAGTGGGTTTATGGAAAAATCACATGGTACTGAAGGAGCTAAGGGAAGTATAATTACAAGGTTTGCAGGTATGCCATTGTGTGAATTAAATGTTAGAGATCGTGTTTACAAAGCACAGTCAAAAAAACATAGAAGGATGCGGACAATTCTTCCGGCTCTCTGGGATCTACACGATCGACTTGCTGATATTTTCCTTTTTAAATAAGTATCTCCAGTTTGAGAGCTACGGAAAATGACAGAAAATTGATACGGAAAGTGCAACAGACGAATATAAAAGCCTGAATGAATAACACTGAACAAAAAGGTATATATCATCTCTCGCCGGTGTCCAGTCAAGCTCACAATAGTGTTTACTTGGAAAAACCCAGAGAAACAATAAACTAAGAGCCTATTCTGTGTTGTCTTGTACGCGGCTCGTTTACTCTGAAGCAACATCGATGGTTCCCTCACAAAAGGTATCTATTAAAGCCTGATGTCCCAGCATTCCTCGGTAAAAGCTCGGAGACAGCAACAAAAACATCATCAATAAAATGGACCACTTGGTGCATTTACATTTCACGGACGCTTTTGTTGATTTCCGCTTCAAAGAGAGAGCACGTTTCCAGGCGGTCAGATTGTAGTCAATCCGAAGATTTATCTGAAGCCTCAGCTCTCTCCATCAAGAGAAAGCATGTATAGATAAAGAGCGGTAGAGCACCACCAGCTGAGATGGGGTCCGATAAAGTGGGCATTCACAAATAGCTACTACTTCAAAATACTGTATTTAGCATATACAGGGTTATTCAAAGAGATCCGAATTGCTGGCGAAAGGTAACCAAACTCTGAAATTCAGCATACGGTTACCTTTCCTGGCCATTCGGCTATCCAGAGAGCAGGCAGTTCGCCAAATGTTGGCGAATTGCCTGCACATACGGTGCCTGTTCGTTGCCTGTTCGAGGGCAGGGAAATCCCCATAGAGAAGCAATGCTTCGTCTATTCAGAGAACAAAAACCAGCAGTGACAGGTTGCCGAATTGCCCTGCCATTCGGTGGTTTCATGCGACAGGTTTATTTCAGGCGAATCCTATAGGCTTCAATGTTAAAAATATTCCCGTTTTAATGCAATATCTAATAAACCGTTTATTATAAAATTCTGCAGCAAAAAGTCTCTTTATTTATAGATTTTTTTAGGCGTTTTTTTGTTTTAAATCGTTTTTTTCTTTTTTCTGTAACAGCCCTTTTTATTATCATTCATTGGATTTTATATGTAAATTTCCGACATTTTCGCTCAGTAGTTTCTTTGCAACGAGTGTTTCACTTTTCTAACATTCAAGAGTATTTATTTATTTTTTTTAACTCCATTCGTCTGCGGTGTAGGGTTTTTCTGGTGGCTGCTCTGCGCTGTGATCAGCTCCTGCTCGGGTTTCTCCGGCGTGTTCGGCGGGGTTAATACAGATGTTTTTGCCGGTTTCAGTGTGCATTCGCCTGGGTTTTGCGGTGAGTGTTCGGCAGGTTTGTGGCGGCTTTTCCCTGCATTACGACGGCCCTGTGGTGCTTGCTGAATACACCGCAGGGTCGCCAAAATGGGATCGCCAAATCGAACCGAATTGAAGAGAACGAAAAGTCACCGAACGTGCGGTACTACAGAAACGTACTAGTCTTTATAAACCATTTAATAGGACACTTAAGAGGTTATTTACAAAACTCCGGTGTTTGCCGGTGTTGCAAATACTGGTGAAAATTTATGGTATTGCAGTGCCGACAAGTGCCGGCATTTCACAAAACCAAAAGAGGTAACGTTTCAGCTCTGCAGGAATGGAGAAGGAGGTTTGAATCCTGATCATAACACCTGACAAGGAGGTCTCTCCTCTACAACCATGGAGAACGAGGTTTGAATTCCGATCAAAACACCTGAGCACCATGTCTTTCCTTTACACCATGGAGACGGAGGTTTAAATCAAGATCAGAACACCTACTCAGCACGCCTCTCCTCTAGAACCATGGAGAAGTGGTTTGAATCTGGATAAGAACACAGGATCAGCAGATTTCTACTCTACAACCATGGAGAAAGAGTTTTGAATCCCGATCAAAACAAGGGACCAGTGTCTCTCCTCCACAATGATGAGGTTTGATTACTGTTCAGAATACCAGACCTGTACGTCTCTGCTTTGCAACCATAGAGAATGAGGTCTGAATCCTTATCAGAACACCTGACCAGTATGTCTCTACTCTACGACCATAGAGGAGGAGGTTTGACTCTGGATCAAAAACACCTGACCAGCTCATTTTTACTCTACAACCTTTTGAAATGGAGGGTAGAATTAGGATCAGAACACCTGACCTGAATGTCTCTACTCTACAGCCATGGAGAAGGCTGTTTGACTTCCAATCAAAACACCTGACCAGGAAGTTTTACCTCTACAGCCATGGAGAGCAAGGTTTGAATTTCGATCCAAACAACTGACCAACAGGTTTCTCTTGTACAGCCATGGAGAAGGAGGTTTGAATTCTGATCAAAACACCTGACCAGCAGGTCTCACCACTACAGCCATGGAGAAGGAGTTTTGAATTTGGATCAAACCAACTGACCAACATGTTTCTCCTGTTCAACCATGGAGAAGGAGGTTTGTATTCCGATCAGAACTTGTCACAAATGTCACAATTTGGGGGCACCTGGCATATGATAAAAGCCCCTATGTGCAGAGATACACGTTGGTAAACAATAACAGGAGCAAACAGCAAGTGGTTAACGAGAGACCTCTGCACAGCAGCCCTGATACAGCAGCCCTACTCTGACAGGCCGGTCTTTAGAGTAGCCGGATCTATACTACTAGAAAGGATAAACCTCGAAGCTGTGCAGAGTCTATAGAAAAATACAGATAACAGGGGTCTCTAGCAACGGCAGACAAGGATGATCCAAAAAACGAAGCCAAAGAGAGAAGCCAGATATCAGAACCGAAGCGAGGACATCAGACAGATCCAGGGAAGCAGAACCAGGAGAGAAGTCAGCCAAGCCATAAATTCGTCAACCAGGGAATTCAGCGAAAAGTATAACCAAAAAGCACAACAAGGAAAATAACTATGAACAAATATACAAAGAAGAACCAGACATAAACAGAGGATACAGCTGACAGAAAGTAAGGACAAAACCAAAAATATGAACTAAACAGAAGTATACAAACTTGGACAGGAAACAAACCAACAGGGAGCTCTCAGGTACAAACCCAAACGGGTTATAAGTGATACAGAGGGCAGGGGAACAGGGCTGGAATGGGGAAACGTGACAGAACTCCTGACCAGCACATCTCTCTTCTACAACCAAGAAGAATCAGGTTTGACTCCCGATCAGAGCAACGGATCAGCATACCTCTACAACCTTGGAGAAAGAGATCTGAATCCCAATGAGGACACATGACCAGCACTTCCCTCCTCTACAACCATGGAAAAGGCGGTTTTAATCCAAACCAGACCTCCCTCATGGTAGAGAGGTATAGGTGAATGTAGGAGTGTATTGGTGTGCCATGTCAATATACCCAATAGACATGTGCATTCGTTTTAGTACTAAAACGATTTAGTCAGAATTTTGGGATAATTTAGTTTTAGTATGACTCAAGAGATACGAAACTGCTCAATACAAAAAACGAAAGAAACTAAAATAAAATGCACTACATTTTAGTTTCGGTCCTTTTTGTGATATTACATTGAGTGAAGGAGACCAGCAATGAAGAGCGGAACATCGCAAAGCTACAGAAAAGGTTTGTATGCGTAATCCTTCCCGACCCCTACCTGAAAATCTGACAGTGATAGAGCTCCAGAATACTCACTCACAGCACAGACAGCCAGCACAGGAGAGGAAACCTTTACTTAACCCTTGCATGTATATGAGGCAGACAAGATGATAAAAGCAGCTGGAGAAGGAAAACATTCAAATAAATCACACTGAAAGCTAATGACAGAGGAGGGCTGGATAGTAAAAACCCCTTTATAACAAGCAGCGCTGGGAGAAGAGAGGGACTTTATAAAACGTGTGTTATCTCCCCTCCCACTCTGCATAATAGGGGCTTAGGTCTGGTACATTTTATATTATCCAGGAGCACTATCCCCCTTTCCTCATCTATAATACACATTTTATATAAAGTCCCTCTCCTCTCCCAGTGCTGCTTGTTATAAAGAGTTTTTTACGTCTGATACATTTAGTATCCAGCTCTCACAGTTACTCTGTCATTATGAGCCTTCAGTGTGATTTATTTGAATGTTTTCCCTGGATTTAAAGTGCTTTATTTTATTATAAAAATAAATTTGCACCAGTCATCTCTTCTCTGAGCTTCCAGACCGGTTTACGTTAATATTTTCCCTCTCCCCTGCTTTTATATTCCTGTGTCTCCCTCACAGAGATACAACGTTTAAGTAAACGTTCTCTCTCCTGTGCTGGATAAGCATTTCATTTTGAAGTTCTGCACCCTCCACATGCCAATGCAGTAGGATGTTCTATACAGAGAGGGGCATTAATTACTGCAGGAGGATGTTCTATACATTATACAGAGAAGGGTATTAATGCAGGAGGATGTTATATACATTATACAGAGAAAGGTATAAATTGAGAAGGATGTTCTATACAGAGAGGGACATTAATTAATTCAGGAGGATGCTCTATACAATATACAGAGAGGGGTATTAATTAATGCAGGTGGATGTTGTATACATTATACAGAGAGGGGTATTAATTAATGCAGGAGGATGTTCTAAACATTATACAGAGAGGATCCTTTTTTTCAGCCCTTTATATCCAGTGGCTGTGAGCACTGAGATCGGCTGCTTGTTATATTATCTCTCAGTACAATGTATCAGGCTCAGCTGTTACAGTAATTGACTGCTGCTCATCACATCGCTCAGAGTTTCAGTAAAACAAGGAAATAATATTGTTCTAACTTCTTATATATAAAAATATTATTTACTAGTTTTACTGAAACTCTGAGCGCTGTGATGAGCAGCAGTCAGTTACTGTAACAGCTTTGCCTGACACATTGTGCTGAGAGTGAGTGATACTGTAACAAGCAGCGATCTCAGCCCTCTGAGGAGCCACAAGAAATAGTAATTGTATCCACTGGTTTTCAAATGAATGAAATTAGTTTTAATACTAAATAACTGAAAACGAATTTCTTTAGCAACTAAATAAATTGCATTTTAGGACTAATACATTAGTTCAAAACAAAATTTTGGACGGTGCACATGTCTAATACCCAATTTGCTTGTGACATCGTGAATGCACACACCATACACTACAATGTCCTGTACGTAGTTACAGTCAACGCGATTCCATTATTTGAGGCCCCCCATTTGTAGCAATGATTGAAGGAAGTAATATAACCAGAGGAGGATCTACAATTAGCCAAATTGGCAGTCGCTTTAGGGAACTGCCCACGTCCTTCAACCATTGCTACCTTGTAGTCATTCCTGACTTCCAGTCCTTTCTGG
Organism: Leptobrachium leishanense; assembly: GCA_009667805.1. Lineage (NCBI taxonomy): Eukaryota > Metazoa > Chordata > Amphibia > Anura > Megophryidae > Leptobrachium > Leptobrachium leishanense. Next base: position 446,325,910 of record CM019064.1, read on the forward strand.
GATGAATATGACCTACAGCCAGATGAGTATACATGATAGACCTAATTTCTTATAATGTTCCTGTGTGGGGTTTTGGACCACAATCTTCTCCATTAACTTCAGCATGTGGTGCACTGGGGAAGAGAGAGGCTTCCGTTTGGTTATTTTGCAAATTTTTAAAAGGGAGTTATAAAGAGTATATTATCCAATTAATTAATTTTAATAAAATAAAAAATCACAACTAAAATATAAATAAGTTTAACAAATTATACAATTCAAGTATGAAATGAATATGATTAAATTAAAAAAATTAAATAATGTTATGATATTATTGCAACGAGCAATCATTGCATTTACATATTTTACATTAAATTATAAAATTTGTGGAGAACAAGGGTTTTTTCTGCTCACCCCTCACAGAGCTCACAATACTTGACAGCCCTCCCCTGCCTTCACATTTCAAAGGGTGGTAATCATTTTTTCTGTGTTTTCTCTCTAGATTAGCGATGTGCATGCATTTTTTTTTTGTTTCTTTTCAGATTGTTTCGACCGATTTATCGTTTCGGCTTGTTGTTTCATATCGACTTTCATTTTGTGATATCGGAAATTTTCGGTCTTTCGGATCGTCTGTTCTCGTCCTTTCAAAGGGTCTATTTCCTTTTGACTAAGGCTGGTGTCAGACGAGCGTAGTGTTCACGTCCGTCATTGCGCCTAAAAGTACGTCCGTGATAGCATGAAAGAAAGTCCATTGGAGCCCGACACATGAAGTACGTCCGCACTGAACTGCGGACGCACAACGGCCGCAGCAAACGGACACAAGGCAGGCAAGAACGTACAACCCCTAGAACGGCCGCACAAAGTGCGCTGCGTCCGCAACGTCTGCATAGCTTTGTGGGTGAGTGATGGAACGTGGTCAGACGGACGGCATTTATACGTCCAGCATTTTTCACGGACAAAATGGTTTTGATTTTTAATTTATTTTCCCTCCTACATCCGTCAAAATATACGTCAGTGAAAAAACCGGACTGTGTGGCCACTACTGTGTCTTCCGTACTGACGTACGTCCGTGTGCAAGGACGCACAGTCCGTAGAAATCACGCTCGTCTGACCCTAGCCTTAGACGAATGGTATTTCGGATGCTCCGATATTTCGGTCGATACGGTAATTCTGCCGATTCATTCCTTCGGATGTATAGTTTTTTATGAAAGATCCTTTTTTCTTATGAATATGCATTGCACAACTTTATTTAATCATTTTAAAATGGTATGAAAGGGATAAAAACTACCAAAACGATTTACCTCTACAGTATAATAATGCAGCATATGAATCCGCACACTGCCGGGCAGCACCTCTACAGTATAATAATGCAGCATATGAATCCTCACACTGCCGGGCAGCACCTCTACAGTATAATAATGCAGCATATGAATCCTCACACTGCCGGGCAGCACCTCTACAGTATAATAATGCAGCATATGAATCCTCACACTGCCGGGCAGCACCTCTACAGTATAATAATGCAGCATATGAATCCTCACACTGCCGGGCAGCACCTCTACAGTATAATAATGCAGCATATGAATCCACACACTGCCGGGCAGCACCTCTACAGTATAATAATGCAGCATATGAATCCGCACACTGCCGGGCAGCACCTCTACAGTATAATTAATGCAGCATATGAATCCACACACTGCCGGGCAGCACCTCTACAGTATAATTAATGCAGCATATGAATCCACACACTGACGGGCAGCACCTCTACAGTATAATAATGCAGCATATGAATCCACACACTGCGGGCAGCACCTCTACAGTATAATAATGCAGCATATGAATCCACACACTGCCGGGCAGCACCTCTACAGTATAATAATGCAGCATATGAATCCGCACACTGCCGGGCAGCACCTCTACAGTATAATAATGCAGCATATGAATCCGCACACTGCGGGCAGCACCTCTACAGTATAATTAATGCAGCATATGAATCCGCACACTGACGGGCAGCACCTCTACAGTATAATAATGCAGCATATGAATCCGCACACTGACGGGCAGCACCTCTACAGTATAATAATGCAGCATATGAATCCGCACACTGCCGGGCAGCACCTCTACAGTATAATAATGCAGCATATGAATCCACACACTGCCGGGCAGCACCTCTACAGTATAATAATGCAGCATATGAATCCGCACACTGACGGGCAGCACCTCTACAGTATAATTAATGCAGCATATGAATCCGCACACTGACGGGCAGCACCTCTACAGTATAATAATGCAGCATATGAATCCGCACACTGACGGGCAGCACCTCTACAGTATAATTAATGCAGCATATGAATCCGCACACTGACGGGCAGCACCTCTACAGTATAATAATGCAGCATATGAATCCGCACACTGACGGGCAGCACCTCTACAGTATAATAATACAGCATATGAATCCGCACACTGCCGGGCAGCACCTCTACAGTATAATAATGCAGCATATGAATCCACACACTGCCAGGCAGCACCTCTACAGTATAATAATGCAGCATATGAATCCGCACACTGCTGGGAAGCGCCTCTACACTATAGTAATGCAGCATATGAATCCGCACACTGCCGGGCAGCACCTCTACAGTATAATAATGCAGCATATGAATCCGCACACTGCGGGCAGCACCTCTACAGTATAATAATGCAGCATATGAATCCGCACACTGCCGGGCAGCACCTCTCTACAGTATAATTAATGCAGTATATGAATCCGCACACTGCCGGGCAGCACCTCTACAGTATAATAATGCAGCATATGAATCCGCACACTGCCGGGCAGCACCTCTACAGTATAATAATAATGCAGCATATGAATCCTCACACTGCCAGGCAGCACCTCTACAGTATAATAATGCAGCATAAAATGAAAAACCAACTGAACCGAATGACCCAAAATGATCTGAATCACCGAAACGATCTAATCGCCGAAATGACCCGAATCATCGAATCAACCTGAAGTTTCGAATCATCCGAAATATCGAATCGATCCGAAAATTTAGTTTGGTCGACATTTCAGATTCAGGATGCCCTCGGAAGCACGAAAATGGTAAATTTCGTACGAAATTCAATTCGGTACGAAACGAATTGCACATCCCTACTTTAGATTAAAAAGTGACTCATGCACAAAATATAGGCCGTGCAAAATACAGCAAACTAGCTCTGAAGTCCACTTGGTAAGTCTTCAGCTGGAAATAGCAATATACCCGGGAAACAAAATAAATGTTGGCAGCAATTAACAAAAAGGCACACCGCTCCTACTAGCACACCCCAGATTGTTCTCCAGGCTTTTGGTGATGAATAATGACACTCCCCCGGCCGCAGGGATACATTTTCACTTTTCTTAAAGTCTTTTTAAAACTGTTAAAATGAAGCTGCTATATACTGAATATAAATATTATTATTTACAAAGCAATAAAAAGAAAGATTAAGGCTAGGGTCAGACTAACGCATTTTTCGTGTTGTCCGTGAAAAAGTGCGTTCGAACGAATGGACGTATTTTTTCATGGAATACGCGATAGCGGTCATATGATGCGCATTTTCGTCTGTGATTTTGTACGGATCATCAATAAACCCTTTTTGCGTCTGGATGTTATGTTGGCCGGACGTGTGCAGCGTCTGACGTCTCCCAATCACGCAAACACGCCGCTATGCGGACGCAGCGCACTCTGTACGTCAGTAGTAGCGGTTTGACTTTCTCGATAAAATGCGTTCGTTTGCCACTTGCGTTGGGCGGCCGCACTTTCGTGCGGCCGTTCTTCGTATGTTCCCCGGCATTGGACGTCATTTGCTGCTAGCACGGCCGTGATTTCGTGCGGTTAAACGCACGTTAAAAATGCTTTCGTCTGACCTTAGCCTTAGAGGCCGTGCTAATGATCAACAGTTTCTAAATTACACGAAAGACGTCATTCAAAGAGAGTCGAACGGACTCTGAAATTGCACCGAACAGGGAATTTCCCCGCAAGGTGCCATTTTCGTGACTATTCGGCTATTCAGAAAACAGGCAGTTTACCAAATATTGGCAAATAGTCAGAGAAATACGGTGCCTGTTCGACGGCAGTGAAATCCCCCTAGAGAAGCAATGGTTAATCTATTCAGAGACACCGAACAGCAGAGAAATGTCAGTGAAAAGCTGTGGTGTTCAGTGGTTTCAGGCCCGTGTCAGACGAACGCAGTGAACACGTCCGTGTTGTCATACATTTTAACGTCCGTCGTAGCATAAAATTATGATCAATAGAGACACACACACAAAGTACATGCGCACAGCAGTGCAGACACACAGTGCACGTGGCACTGGATGCCAGGGACGTGCAATCAGGGGTGGCAGGGGAGGCAGAGCCTCCCCTACCATTCCAGTAAATTAATGTGGTCATTGTGCTGTAATGACATGTGTGATGTGTATATTTAAACTGTAAATTAAGTTTTTATTTATTGAAAAAAGTTCTCAACGCTCCCTCACTGTGCTTGCTTTTTCCTCCTTTTTTTTCTCCTGCACTTTCAGGTTGTGTTTGAGTGTGATTTCACTGCAGGGGGAGCACTAAGCCAGTCTAGCTTACGCAATTTGCGCAGCTGAATGCTACACTAATTGCGGAGCTCAAGCTGGTTCTACGCTTTTCAGTGCCTCCAGAAGCAATGAGAGCAATTGAATGCTTGAGCCGATGGGAAAGCTCCATTGGTCTTGAGCACTTCTTTTTTTAAAAAAACGCCCCCCCATGGGAGGCAGAGCTCTCCATAGATTGATTGACGCAGGACAGTCATGTGACTGTCCTCGTCAGTCGTGGGGGGGGGGGCAGGCAGAGCTCAGCAATCAGCATGTGTGTAATAGCGCCCTCTATTAGTCAGTATTGTAAGTGCATGCACTTAGCTGTAAAAAAAAATGCAAACTTTATAAATAGTGAAACTCTATTCTCCTATATAACGATAATCAAATGCGTAAATTGCGACTGCGTAACCCTGTGTATATCTGGCTCTGATACTAGCCAGTGCCTCACCAGCCACTGACCTCACCGCACGTCACTGCTGGACGCAATTTAGGCAAGAACGTCAAACCGCTAGGTCGGATGCACAGAGTGCGCCACGTCCTCGTAGCTTTGTGTGTGAGTGATGGAACATAGTCAGACGGACTGCATTTTTGACGTCCAGCATTTTTGACAAAATGTTTTTTCATATCATGTATCAATTTATTTTCATTTTACATATTAATTTTATTTCCCATCTACATCAGTCAAAAAAAACATCAGTCAAAAAAAACATCAGTCAAAAAAACGGACCGTGCGGTGTCTACAGTATCATCAGTCAGAAAGTACATCAGTTGTGCACGGACGCACAGTGTGCTCAGAATCCATTCGTCTGACATTAGCCTCATTCGACAGGTTTAATCAGGCGACTCCCATAGGTTTAAATGTAAAAAATATTCCCTTTTTATTCAACCGGTTTATTTTCACTTTTCAGTGAGAAGTCTATTTATTTTTTAGGCATTTTTTCGGTGAATTTTTAAAAAATTTTTTTCTTTTTTTCTGTTACAGACCTTTTTATTATTATTCACAGGACCTTATGTATTATTTCAAGGCATTTTGGTGTAGTAGTTTTTTGCAAACAGCATTTAAAAGTTTTTTTTCTTTTTTACCCGTTCGTCTGCTTGTCTACTTTCTCCAGCAGCTGGTCGGTGCTCTGGTCGGCAGGTTGCCGACTTTTTTCTGATCAATTCTGGGTTTTTTTGGCAGGTTTTTCAAATTGATTCAGCGGGTTTTTGGTGTTTTTTCAGAGGTTTTTCGAATGCGTTCAGCAGTTTTGCATCAGTTTTTCAGATACGTTTAGCTGGTTTTCGGATGCGTTCAGCGGTTTTGCGTCAGTTTTTCAGATTCGTTCAGCAGTTTTGCATCAGTTTTTCTGATACGTTTGGCTGGTTTTCGGATGTTTTCAGCGGTTTTGCGTCAGTATTTAACCCCTTCACTGTTGAGGCATTTCACCACTGTGTGCTCAGCTAATTTTTACCGCTTTCGCTCATCATGTTTAAACGCGATTTAGGCTAGGGTCAAACGAAAGCATTTTTCCCCGCGAACGTAAAAAAGTGCGTCCGAACGAATTGACGTATTTTTTCACGGAGTGCGCGAAAACGGTCAGACGATGCGCATTTTTCGTGCGTGATTTTGTACGGATCGTCAATAAAACTCTTTTTGCATCTGGACGTTATGTTGGCCGGACATTAGCAGCGTCTGACATCTCCTAATCACGCACACACGCCGCTATGCCGCAGCTGCGCACTCAGTACGTCAGTACTAGCGGGTCAGCGTTCTCAGAAAAATGCGTTCAAATTCCACTTGCGTTGCACGGCCGGACGTTCGTGCGACCGTACTTCGTATATTGGCCGTCATTGCCCGTCATCTGCTGCTAGTGCGGCCGTAATTATGTGCGCCAGAACGCACGTTAAAAGTGCGCTAGTCTGACCCCAGCCTTAAAGCCACATTTTAATAAATGACCCAGACATATTATATATCGTTCTTTCCGGCAGACTCCGCAGATTCATAATATATCATTTTTATATGTATACGTCATGTTCTGCCTGTATATTATAACAAAAAATACAATAAAATTTGAATTTTTAATCATCTGCAGTGTGTAAAGTGTTTTTTTTTCACATTTCAGCACATGAGCATTTGCGGTTATGTTTTCTATGGGGTGCGCTTGTACAAAAATTTGAAATGGGGACTTGTTACTTTTTGTGGGGGGAATTACGTGATTTTTAGCAAACGTACCCCATAGAAAAAAATCATTAGTGCAGCATCATTGTTCACATTATAATTGAAATGTGAACAATATTGCTGCATTAATAAAAACAACACACAAAAAAAAATGTTTTTTTTATTTATTTATTTTTTTAAATTTATTTATTATTTTCATTATTATTTTTTTTATTATTTTTATTTACTTTTTACCTAGTCATGTTTGGTATCATTCGAACGGCCCTTGCTCAGGCCTTTCAAATGACACCCTCCATGACCCCCTAGCTGCCACGGTTCTGGAGATATCGGGGTTCACATGAACCCCCTATCTCCACCAGGGGATTTCCTTGGGAAATCCCCGGCAGCTAGGGGTTCCCCGGCTATCTGACGTCATCACGCTATGCATGATGACATCAGACAGCGAGCGGAGACCCGGGGGTGGAGCCGCCATCCAAGATGGCGGCCCCCACCGGAGATAGGCTGCACTTCGGCGCCGCAAGGTGCTGAAGTGCAACCCGGCACTTGAGGGGTTAAAGCCAGGCACCGCTTAAAAGGGGGAGACTCTCCCCTTTTAAGCGGTGCCTGGCTTTTAGCGCTGCTCCTTCCCGATAGGAGGGAGAGGGATCCGAACGGATCCCCCCTCCCTTCCAGGCTATCTCCCGGCATTGCTGGGGGGGGTCGCCTGGAAATGACGTCATCGCGCATGGCACGATGACGTCATTTACGCCGGAGGAGCTTGACTTCAGCGTCTGAGGACGCTGAAGTCAGAACGCCGTGGGACCCCGGACAGAGAGGTGAGTATCTCCGCCGGGGGTCCCGCAAAGCTGATGACGTGTGGGGCACGTCCTCAGCATGTAACGTACATCAATGAGGACGTGCCCCACACGTCTTCAGCAGTGAAAGGGTTAAGATACGTTCAGCAGTTTTGCGTCAGTTTTTCAGATACATTTGGTTGGTTTTCGGATGCGTTCAGCGGTTTTGCAACTTTTTTTGGATGCGTTCAGCGAGTTGTTCTCTGCACTTCGGGGACCCTGCGGTGAATGCTGAATTCACTACAGGAAAGGCGAATTGGACTCGCTGAAGTGCGGGAGAAGTAGATTTCAGTGCTCTCTGAATAACCCTGAAACACCCAGGACATACTTGAAAATGAGAGAAATCCTGGTAAAATACTTTAGAAAGAAATAAATAAAATTTCAGGGGAAAAAATAAATGAGGAAAAAAAAAAGACTTATCTTCCAGTGCCATCTACTGGTGAAACTGCATAGTGCACAGTATGTATGAATAAACAAACATATATACGTAATAGTTATTACTATTACAGTATATTTATATAACGCCAATATTATTTATTTATTTATAAGGGATTTTACCAGGAAGGATACATTGAGATTTCTCTCGTTTTCAAGTATGTCCTGGACTATTCCGCAGCGCTGAACAATGGATACAATATAGACAGTGTTTCAATACATTGAGCCTGGGCAACTTTTGACAAACCAACACAGGAGGAAATGAAGGTCCCCATTCCTGTGGGAGCTTAAAATCTATATAATAATTTAAATAATTGCAAAAAATCAGCAGAGCACAGAATTGCTTTGCCTACAGACCTCATTTGCTCCACTCGCTAGATATGTGCAATTAGTTTCGCTCCGAATCCAAATTCGGACGAAAATCACCATTTCTCGTGTTTCAGGAGCATTTCCAAAAACTAAATATCGTCCATCCGAAAATTCGAATCAATCCAAAATTTTGGTGTGGATCGATTTGGTGATTCAGATCAGTTAGTTTTCCGTTTTTTATGAGTTATCTCGTTTTTTATTGGATATTTAAGAATGGGAAGTAGATTACTACCAGTAGAAAGAAAGTTTCATTACTTGATTTTTTTTTTAGGATTGTTTAGGCACTTTTTGGCTGAAATTTTAGATTTCCTAACTTTTTTTTTAAAGAAACAAGGCTTTTTAACCCATAGGTTTCAATGCAGCATATGAATCCATACACTGCTGGGAAGCACTTCTCTACAGTATAATTAATGCAGCATATGAATCCATACACTGCTGGGAAGCACTTCTCTACAGTATAATTAATGCAGCATATGAATCCATACACTGCTGGGAAGCACTTTTCTACAGTATAATTAATGCAGCATATGAATCCATACACTGCTGGGAAGCACTTCTCTACAGTATAATTAATGCAGCATATGAATCCACACACTGCTGAGAAGCGCCTCTCTGCAGAATAATTAATGCAGCATATGAATCCACACACTGCTGGAAGCGCCTCTCTGCAGTATAATTAATGCAGCATATGAATCCACACCCTGCTGGGAAGCACCTCTCTGCGGTATAATTAATGCAGCATATGAATCCACACACTGCTGGGAAGCGCCTCTCTGCGGTATAATTAATGCAGCATATGAATCCACACACTGCTGGGAGCGCCTCTCTGCGGTAATAATTAATGCAGCATATGAATCCACACACTGCTGGGAAGCGCCTCTCTGCGGTATAATTAATGCAGCATATGAATCCACACACTGCTGGGAAGCGCTTCTCTGCAGTATAATTAATACAGCATATGAATCCACACACTGCTAGGAAGCGCCTCTCTGCAGTATAATTAATGCAGCATATGAATCCACACACTGCTGGGAAGCGCTTCTCTGCAGTATAATTAATACAGCATATGAATCCACACACTGCTGGGAAGCGCCTCTCTGCGGTATAATTAATGCAGCATATGAATCCACACACTGCGGGGAAGCACCTCTCTGCGGTATAATTAATGCAGCATATGAATCCGCACACTGCTGGGAAGCGCCTCTCTGCGGTATAATTAATGCAGCATATGAATCCACACACTGCGGGGAAGCACCTCTCTGCAGTATAATTAATGCAGCATATGAATCCACACACTGCGGGGAAGCACCTCTCTGCAGTATAATTAATGCAGCATATGAATCCACACACTGCTGGGAAGCGCCTCTCTGCAGTATAATTAATGCAGCATATGAATCCACACACTGCTGGGAAGCGCTTCTCTGCAGTATAATTAATACAGCATATGAATCCACACACTGCTGGGAAGCGCCTCTCTGCGGTATAATTAATGCAGCATATGAATCCACACACTGCGGGGAAGCACCTCTCTGCAGTATAATTAATGCAGCATATGAATCTATACACTGCTGGGAAGCACTTCTCTACAGTATAATTAATGTAGCATATGAATCCACACACTGCTGGGAAGCGCCTCTCTGCAGTATAATTAATGCAGCATATGAATCCACACACTGCTGGGAAGTGCCTCTCTGCAGTATAATTAATGCAGCATAAGAATCCACACACTGCTGGGAAGCACCTCTCTGCGGTATAATTAATGCAGCATATGAATCCGCACACTGCTGGGAAGCGCCTCTCTGCGGTATAATTAATGCAGCATATGAATCCACACACTGCGGGGAAGCACCTCTCTGCAGTATAATTAATGCAGCATATGAATCTGCACACTGCGGGGAAGCACCTCTCTGCAGTATAATTAATGCAGCATATGAATCCACACACTGCTGGGAAGCACCTCTCTGCAGTATAATTAATGCAGCATAAGAATCCACACACTGCTGGGAAGCACCTCTCTGCGGTATAATTAATGCAGCATATGAATCCGCACACTGCTGGGAAGCACCTCTCTGCAGTATAATTAATGCAGCATATGAATCTGCACACTGCGGGGAAGCACCTCTCTGCAGTATAATTAATGCAGCATATGAATCCATACACTGCTGGGAAGCACTTCTCTACAGTATAATTAATGCAGCATATGAATCTGCACACTGCGGGGAAGCACCTCTCTGCAGTATAATTAATGCAGCATATGAATCCACACACTGCTGGGAAGCGCCTCTCTGCAGTATAATTAATGCAGCATATGAATCCACACACTGCTGGGAAGTGCCTCTCTGCAGTATAATTAATGCAGCATATGAATCCACACACTGCTGGGAATCGCCTCTCTGCAGTATAATTAATGCAGCATATGAATCCACACACTGCTGGGAAGCGCCTCTCTGCAGTATAATTAATGCAGCATATGAATCCACACACTCCTGGAAGCGCCTCTCTGCAGTATAATTAATGCAGCATATGAATCCACACACTGCTGGGAAGTGCCTCTCTGCAGTACAATTAATGCAGCATATGAATCCACACACTGCTGGGAAGCGCCTCTCTGCGTTATAATTAATGCAGCATATGAATCCACACACTGCTGGGAAGCGCTTCTCTGCAGTATAATTAATGCAGCATATGAATCCACACACTGCTGGGAAGCACTTCTCTACAGTATAATTAATGCAGCATATGAATCCACACACTGCTGGGAAGCGCCTCTCTGCAGTATGGGTATCACCCATCATCCACAGACACCCACATCTCAACTGATCCCCTGCATACTTTTGCTGGTAGGACCCCTATCACCCAGTATTCGCAGGCACCCACATTATAACATTTCCTTGGTTTTTTTCTGTGTTTTTTTTATTTATTTTTGTTTTTCTCCACCATTTGCTTTGCTAATTAGCATGTGAATCTCCTGCCCTGTTGACACAGCCCATCCAGCTTCAGGTGTTTGCACTTAGGCAGTTAAAAAGTAATCAGTCCGCCCTATATAACATTTAAGACCAGCTCCACTGAGCCTTGGCTCTTGTGACATCCCCAAGTGGCATTCTTAAGTGGACGCCCAGAGTTGATTTCCTGGAGTTTCGGGACTGGAGGAAGGAACTGCAAGGCCCAATTTTACTCTGGGTAAACGCACGTCTATATCATGCTTTCTCTCACGCTTCTCCTCTTTACTTCTACCTTTCTCCTTAAATGGAACTCCTGCCCCTCTACCACTGACCCCTACACTATCTGCATCTCTCCTCCCTCCTCTCGTCCCACATGATGGCCTCCCATGAGCTCCTTTGTTTCCTCAGAACATGGTCTCCCTCTAACTCTCGTGCTGCCAATCACTCCCACAAATCCCATTCCCACCTTCTCTTTCTCACCCTCCTGCTGTTACTCTATTCAGGTGACATATCTTCCTAACCCTGGCCCCACAACACATCCAATACTTCACTCTCATCCTATCTCCATCGCACATAAATCACCTCCCTGCAAGCCCAGCAACCTCATTCCCATAATCCCTCAGCGCCTGTCCTCTTTCTCCTGCGCCCTCTGGAACGCTCGCTCTGTGGTGCAACAAACTCACAGCAATCCATGACATCTTCCATTCAAACTCCTTCAACCTCCTAGCTTTAACTGAAACCTGGCTAACTCCCTCTGACACGGCCTCCGTTGCTGCTCTCTCACATGGAGGTTTACACTTGAGCCATACCCCAGACCGGGTGAGAGAAATGGTGGCGGGGTCGGAATCCTGCTCTCTCCCACCTGCACCTACCAGCATCTCCCTCCACCCCCATCCCTCTCCTTCTCCTCCTTCGAGACACACTGCATCCGCCTGTTCTCTCCTCTGGCTCTCAGGGTGGCAGTCATCTACCGCCCCACCGGGACCAACCTCCCAGTTCTTTGACCACTTTGCTACCTGGCTTTTCTCACTTCCTGTCTTCTAATCTTCCATGCCTAATTCTCGGCGACTTCAACATTCATTGATGATCCTTCCGCCCTGCTGCCTCCAAACTTCTTTCACTCACGGTCCTCCTTGGACTCCACAATCCTCCCTCCTCCCTACCCCGCGATGGTCACGCTATTGACCTTGTCTTTTCCAACCTCTGCTCCATTTCTGAGTTCAATTGTCGCCCTTTCCCCATCTCTGACCACCACCTCTCTCTTTCAACCTATTGGACTTCTAAACACCCTGCTCCCCACCCCGCACACACACTCGCAGAAATCTACATGCTGTGGACCCCATCAATTCTCCAACCTACTTCACCACCTCCCTCATACTATCCTTCACCTGCCTGATGCTGCCACTAATCACTACAACACTACTCTTATCTCTGCTCTAGACGCTCTTTGCTCCTCTTCGACTCTGTAAGGCCCCACGCCGCCAGCTTAAGCCTGGCACACCCTCCAGACACGCTACCTGCAAAGATGCTCCCGCCACCCGCAGAGCGTGCCTGGAGGAAATCCGCTCTGAAGCTGATTTTGTTCACTTCAAGTTTATTCTCCGGTCATACACCTCTGCCCTCCACTTTGCCAACAATCCTTCTTCTCATCTCTTATATCTACGCTGTCCTCCAACCCTAAACGGCTCTGGTCCACCTTCAACACCTCCTCTACCACCTGCACCTTCCCCCCACAGCTGCCTTCAGCGCTCAAGACCTGGCAGACTACTTCCTCAGTAAAACTCTAACTATCAGAAGCAACATCCCAACACAAGATAGTTTCTGCCACTCCACTCCCAGAGGTCCCTCTGCCACCTCTGCGCTTCCTCCCAGCCACTGAGGAGGAAGTCAATTCCTTATTGTCCTCCCCACATCTACCACGTGCCCGCTCGACCCCATTCCCTCACATCTAATTCCTCCCCTCCTCTCCTCCCTCTCCTCTCCCTACCCCTGCTCTCACACACATCTTCAACCTATCTCTCTCCACTGGCTCCTTTCCATCCGCCTTCAAACACGCGCTAGTTACCCTTTACTAAAGAAACCATCCCTCGATCCAACTCTCCATCCAACTACCCTGTATCCCTGCTTCCCTTCACATCAAACTCTTAGAAAAACTAGTCTTCAACCGCTCTTCCTGTCCTCCAATTCCCTACTTGACCCCTGCAAATGGCTTCCGTCCCTACACTCAACGACAACTGCCCTCACCAAAGTCACCAACGACCTCCTAACTGCTAAAAGACACGGTCACTATCTCTATTCTCATCCTGCTCGACCTCTCGGCTGCTTTTGACACTGTTGACCACCCCTCCTTCTACAGACCCTCAACTCTCTGGGTCTCAGTGACACTGCACTCGCTTGGGTCGAATCTTTTTATCCAACAGGTCCTTCTGTGTGTCCTTTGCTGGAAACTCCTCCTCCTCATTGCCTCTATCTGTTGGTGTACTCAAGGCTCTGTCCTTGGTCCTCTTCTCTTTTCCTCTACACCTCCTCCCTGGGCAAAATCAACAGCTTTTGGCTTCAATTACCACCTCTACGCTGATGACACTCAGATCTACTCTCTACCCTGATTCTTCTCCCCTGTCCTTTCAAAAGTCAGTGACTGTTTATCTGGCATCTCCTCCTTGATGGCCTCCACCACCTAAAGATCAACATGTCAAAGACTGAACTCCTACTTATTCCTCTCCTCCAATGCCTCCCCACCTCTGACTTCTCTATCACGGTGGAGGTTCACCACATTTCCCCATCAAACCAAGTTCGCTGTCTTGGAGTTACACTTGATCTGCTCTTTCCTTCATCCCCACATCAAGTCTCTTTCCTCCTCCTGCGCTACCAACTGCGTAAATATTTCCAGAATTCGGCCATTTCTTACCGCTGTCACCAAAAACAACTCATACACGCCTGGTAATCTCCCGACTCGACTATTGCAATAATCTCTTATCTGGCCTCCTCTGTCCCCGTCTCTCCCCCCTACAATCCATCCTGAACGCCTCCGCCAGGCTAATTCACCTCACCCGCCGCTCTGTCTCTGCCGCTCCCCTCTGCGAGTCCCTTCACTGGCTCCCCATCCATGCAGAATGAAGTTCAAAATCCTTATCCTTACCTACAAAACCCTCACTAACTCAGCGCCCCATACCTGTCCTCACTAATACCACAAATACACCCAGCCCGCTCCCTAAGGTCAAACAGTGACCTGCGACTAGCTTCTCCCCGCATCACCTCTTCCCATGATAGACTGCAGGATTTCTCACGCGCAGCCCCACTCTCTGGAACGCTCTCCCTCGTACTGTCACGACTTTCCCCTAACTTCTCTTCCTTCAAACGCTCCCTTAAAACATTCCTATTTAGGGAAGCCTACCACCCAACTCACTGACGCAACCATCAATCACTCTCACCTTACAGTCCTCTCCTCCTGTTTCCAACCCCAACCCTCCCAGATTGTGAGTTTCCTACGGGAATTAGGGCCCTCATCTCCTCCTGTACTGTTGTCAAATGTTGTTCAATGTATTGTAACCCTGTCTATACTGTGCTTATTGTACAGCGCTGCGGAATATGCTGGGCTTTATAAATAATAATAATATAATAATAATAATATAACATATGAACCCACACTCCTGGGAAGCGCCTCTCTGCAGTATAATTAATGCAGCATATGAATCCACACACTGCTGGGAAGCGGCTCTCTGCAGTATAATTAATGCAGCATATGAATCCACACACTGCTGGGAAGCGCCTCTCTGCGGTATAATTAATGCAGCATATGATTCCACACACTGCGGGGAAGCGCCTCTCTGCGGTATTATTAATGCAGCGCATATGAATGCGCACACACTGCTGGGAAGCGCCTCTCTGCGGTATAATTAATGTAGCATATGAATCCACCACTGCTGGGAAGCGCCTCTCTGCAGTATAATTAATGCAGCATATGAATCCACACACTGCTGGGAAGCGCCTCTCTGCGGTATAATTAATGCAGCATATGAATCTGCACACTGCTGTGCAGCAACTCTCTGCAGATCGATTCAGTGATTCGGATCAATTCATTTTTCGGATTAGTCAGTTTTTCGCTTTTTAGGAGTTATAATTAAAGCAGCATATGGATCCATACACTACTGGGAAGTTCCCAGCAGTGTGTGGATTCACATGCTGCATTAATTACACCGCACCGAAAAAAAAAGGGAAAATCTACCCAGTATCACCACTCAATGTTATTTGAAGGGTCACACTGCTCTGATCTCTCTGCTCCCTCCCCCCCCAAGGGGACTGTCAGAGGACTGATTCAGACTTCTAAGTGCAGGACATTAGTCCCACCCACAATTTCAGATTCTAGGGCTTTAGGTCTTTTGGAAACTAGATCCCACCAGTGGCTCCCGGCATTGAGATCCATTGGATTGGCTGGAGTTTCCACCTCCCTGGAGCATGTCATGTTGGGCAGAGCTCAGAGTGACCCCCAGTGTTGGGTTCAGATGAGTTTTTACCCTAAAGGGCTAAAATGGAAGAGGGATGCAGAGGGGGACAGGAGGGGTTCATGATTGACCCTTTCTGTCCTCCACTTGTGTTTGGACCCTGTAGTAAAGAAAAGATCTGCAGGGGCAAAAATAATAATATTTAAGGGGTTATTCAGAGAGCACCGAAATGTCGCAGACATTTCGGTACTCTCTCCTTCCCCGCACTTCGGGGAATGATAGTTCCCCCCATCCTGTGGTGAATTCAGCAATCACCACAGGGTGCCCAGAGTGCAGGGAAAACCCACCGCAATCCCGCAGGAAACCCACTGAAAGACCACGCCGAACACACCAGAAAAAGACGCTGAGCCGCCGTTCACAGCGCAGACCAGTCGCTGGAAAAAGTCGACAAGCTGACGAACAGGGTAGAAAAAAAAAACAGTTTGCTTGAAAGTTTCAAAAGTGAATCGCTGTTTGCAAAAAAACTACTGAACGAAAATGTCTGGAATTTACACATAAAATCCAATGAATGATAATAAAAAGGGCTGTTACGGAAAAAAGAAAACGATTTAAAAAAAACGGGGAAAAAATTTGGCCGAATAAATCCCGAAAAATGCATAAAAGATCCTAAAAAAAAAAATCAATAAAGAGACTCTTTACAGCAGAATAAAATAATAAACAGTTTATTAGATATTGGATTAAACCAGGAATATTTTTACATTGAAACCTATGGGATTCTCCTGAATAAACCTGCTGAATGAAAACACCGAACAGCAGGGCATTTCACTGACATTTCTCTGCTGTTCGGTGTCTGTGAATAGATTAACCATTGCCTCTCTATGGGGGATTTCACTGCCGCCGAACAGGCACTGAACTTGCTGGCAGTTTGCTAGAATTTGGCGAATTTCCTGCTCTCTGAATAGCCGAATGGCCCAGAAATGTCACCGTACGTTGAATTTTAGTGTCGGGTACCATTTTGGCCACATTTCGGACCTCTCTGAATAACCCCTTTCGTGCTTAGTAGTATGGATTGGGACCCAAATCGGAGACTGTTTTGATCCCCAGTCACCCAGTGTGGGTAAATGCGGCAAGTGCTGAATGAATTCTCCTAGTGCAGTGGTTCCCAACCCTCATCCGCAGGTCCCCCTATCAGGCCAGGTTTGCAGGATATGTGAAGCACAGCACAGGTGATATAATTTGCTGCTCAGTGGTTGCAGGATTCAGTCTGCATTTCCCCCAAGGTGATCCTTAAGGCTAGGGTCAGACGAACGCATTTTTCGCGTCGTCCGTGAAAAAGTGCGTTCGAACGAATGGACGTACTTTTTCCCGGAATACGCGATAGCGGTCATACGATGCGCCTTTTCGGCCGTGATTTTGTACGGATCATCAATAAAACCCTTTTGCGTCTGGACGTGATGTTGGCCGGACATTAGCAGCGTCTGACGTCTCCTAATCACGCACACACGCCGCTATGCGGACGCAGCGCACTCTGTACGTCAGTACTAGCGGTTTGACGTTCTCGAAAAAATGCGTTCGTTTGCCACTTGCGTTGCGCGGACGAACTTTCGTGCGGCCGTTCGTCGTATGTTCCCGGCATTGGACGTCATTTGCTGCTAGCACGGCCGTGATTTCGTGCGGTTAAACGCACGTTAAAACTGCGTTCGTCTGACCCTAGCCTTAAACCTGTCCTGTTAGGAGGACCAGGGATAACTCCTGTTTGGTCACCTAGTTGGGAGATAACTCTGATCACACAGAAGTGCGCTCAAAATGAAACCTTCTATTGTTTTCATAAGGAACCCAGGCCCGAAAACAAAGGAATTGTGCTCTCCTTCTCTATAAATTTCTTTTTAACCGGGAAACAGAAATATATATATATATTTTTTTTAAAAATAGCTTTTTTTTTTTTGCATTAAGGCAAACTTTAAAGGGATACTCTATTAAAAATAGAATTCCTTTTTTGCCCTTAAATGGGCAGATGCTGCTGATAAATAAAGAAACTTTATATATATATGGCGCCACCCTGTGGTCAAGAGTTTTAATACATGACGTAGACAGCAATAAATATTCTTATGTTGCCGACAGCCTTTGTCCAATTATTTTTTAATTGGTTTTTCTTTTTTGGCAGATTTCGATCCCCTTTTTTCTCCTTCACGGCGCGCTGCTTCCTCCTCCCGAATCTGGAAGTCCCTGAAGCTTTTCTGCGCAATCTGAGCTCCTACACAACCTGTGTAGCATAGCAAACTGCAAATTGCACAGTGCCGCGGGACTTGCCTACGTCACTAGTGACCGATCTCTTGGGCTGCCCTGAATAAACATGTGTATGGGTAGTGGAATCCTGAATGGATACCTTTTGAATATTCATGTGTTGTAAGTTTCTATCGCCGTTCTATTCGTTCGTTAACGCATGAGGGCAGTGGCTTCACAGCTGCAGAACCTCCTGCGCCTGACACCTGGATCCCGATCTTCACTACTCTTTTAGTGTAAATACCACCAAGGTGACAGGTAATGTTTGTTGCGCATATTTTTTGTAATTTCTTTGCTCTTATCAGACTCTTTATGATGCCAGAATGTGGCGAAACACGTTGACACGTTACACTTGTTCTTTGACAACACTGGGCAAGCTGGATTGCGCTGTTTTGGGAGCACTCCCAGCCATGAAGTTACTCTAGATCATTAGTATACGGAGATGCAGTGTATGCAGCTGCCCCGCAAACACACCTACAGAAACTTACTACATTGTATAACTCATTCTGCCGCTTTGTGCTACAATGTAACTACATGACTCACCATTGTGACATGTTAAAAGAGCTAAACTGGCAATCGCTGGAATCTAGACGCACCCTTCACCTTTCCAGCCTGGTGTTTAAGAGCTTTTCTGGGAAGCTGCCAACCACCTGAATAGAGTGCTTCCCCCAGCAGCTCCCTCATCCTATAACCTCCGATCAAGGACCAGCACCTTACTTACAATACCACAATACAAAAAGCAAGTGCCTCGATCCTCATTTTCCTACAGAGCACCACAATTATGGAATAACCTGTCCCAGACACCTTCAAATCTTCCCCTAGTCTTAAGTCACTCGAGCTCCTTACTAACATACCTCAATACAGAATGCACCTGTAAACATGTATCACAGTGACTATATACAGAATGTACCTGTAAACATGTAACAGTGACTATATACAGAATGTACCTGTAAACATGTAACAGTGACTATATACAGAATGCACCTGTAAACATGTTACACAGTGACTATATACAGAATGCACCTGTAAACATGTAACACAGTGACTATATACAGAATGCACCTGTAAACATGTAACATAGTGACTATATACAGAATGCACCTGTAAACCTGTAACACAGTGACTATATACAGAATGCACCTGTAAACATGTATCACAGTGACTATATGCAGAATGCACCTGTAAACATGTTACACAGTGACTATATACAGAATGTACCTGTAAACATGTAACATAGGGATTATATACAGAATGCACCTGTAAACATGTAACATAGTGACTATATACAGAATGTACCTGTAAACATGTAACACAGTGACTATATACAGAATGCACCTGTAAACATGTAACATAGTGACTATATACAGAATGCACCTGTAAACATGTAACACAGTGACTATATACAGAATGCACCTGTAAACATGTAACATAGTGACTATATACAGAATGCACCTGTAAACATATATCACAGTGACTATATACAGAATGCACCTGTAAACATGTAACATAGTGACTATATACAGAATGCACCTGTAAACATGTAACACAGTGACTATATACAGAATGCACCTGTAAACATGTAACATAATGACTATTTCCTACATATTTATTTTCTGTTAATCTGTATTGTTTTTTTTTTAATATCTTGCATTGTATTACTTTGTATTTCTGTAACTGTAACACTTCAATGTTCTTGAACCCAGGACATACTTGAAAACGAGAGAAATCTCAATGTATCCTTCCTGGTAATA
Organism: Leptobrachium leishanense; assembly: GCA_009667805.1. Taxonomy (NCBI): domain Eukaryota; kingdom Metazoa; phylum Chordata; class Amphibia; order Anura; family Megophryidae; genus Leptobrachium; species Leptobrachium leishanense. The sequence continues at coordinate 446,345,693 of CM019064.1, forward strand.
TCCTTTATAAATAAATAAGATACTAGGGGCCAATCACCTGGACCTTGCTAAAACCGGGACGTTAAGGGGAATAATTAGCATTCGCCAATTTCCCTTTTGCGTCCCTGTAGATTACAGGGTAGGTACTGAGTCCAGCAGCCTGCCCCGTAGCGGCCGCTATGGTCCTGGATGCTCGGGAGAACGCTAAAGCACCATCCCGAGCATCCCTTCCATGGAGTCGGACTCCATGGAGGCTTCTGCTGCAGGGTCACATGGCTGGCAGGATCTCTCCTCTCGCGAGATTCTGCTGGTCGGCAGAGTTATCACGGAGGGAGACTGGGGACTTTTTTTCCCCTCAGTCTCCCTCTGCTCACGGCAGCCAGAAGCAGCGGATAGGGCTGCCGTTCTTGCCGCGGGATGAGAGGTGAGTATGTGATTTTTGGGGGTTTTCAGCTGCTGCTTACTGATTCTGCAGAACCTCTGAGCTGTAGCAAACCATTTTCGTTAGGACCTTGTGATCGTAACGCTACTTTGTGCTTACTCTTTGCGCTCCTCATGTTAAGCATAGGGAGCGCAAAGTACAGTTACCTGACGCTAAAAAGCGCTAATACCGATTCGCTAGCGGGTCTTTTAACCCATTAGCAATCGGCAGGCGATTCAGTCGAAGCGTTAAAGCTCATTTATGTGAGCACTAGTGTTAACGAGGTGATGGAGCCTCGGCTAATGTGGAGCTTTGCTATTTCTCCATTGTTTCTGATGGTCCTAAGTGAATTTATCCCACCTTTTCTCCTACCCTCCCGTCCATTACAGACCCTCAAAGGACCGTATTCCTACCTTGACCTGTTTATAGATCTAAAGGGGCTGCATACCAGAAATCACCCATAGCCCACTACCCCAACCCCGGAGTGTTGTATGGAATACGTTTTTCTGTGTTGACCCTATGCGGGTATTGCTTTGCTGTAGATGCAGGTTTATATCCATTTTTTTAAAGGTTTCTTTTAGTTTTATCTTGATTAAACGTTTCGTTTTATTGGACTCGTAACGTGCTTTTGTGACCTGTGTCCTGGAGATTATTTGAATCTTGATAAAGGCCCTTATGCGGGCCGAAACGTTGGAGTTTTAATGCATCGTTGAATAAACTTGAAAGTTTTAGATCTACAAGTCCGTGAGTGTTCCCATTTTTGGTCTGTATATGTTTTTGCGGGATTCAGCACCGCGGCAACAAGGCTTGTGCACCGATTTTTTTTTTTTTCGGTTCGATTCGATTTTTCGGCTTTTCAAACTTTGATTCGGCTCATTTCGACCGATTTCTGTTTCGATTCAGTTCGGCTAGACTCGTTTTTCGTGTACATTTTCTTTTCGGAATATCGACCATTTTTCGTATTTTCGTGTCACTTTGCTCGTTTTTTGTATCGACTTTTCGTGATTCCGGAAATTTTCGTTTTTCGGAATTGTAGATGTTTTCGGAATATTGACCATTTTTCGTATTTTCGTGTCACTTTGCTCGTTTTTTGTATCGACTTTTCGTGATTTCGGAAATTTTCGTTTTTTCGGAACGTCTGTTCTCCTCGTTTCAAAGCAATAAATTTCGATTTGACACATTTCATGTCCATTCGAAAATTCCGAAAATATTTCGTTTCGGCTCGGAAAACTTTTCGGATCTGCCATTTTTGAATCTAAAAATTTTCGGAAAATCGGCCGCATCCGAAAACACGAATCGGGAAATTTCGTGAAAATTCCAAAATTCCGAAACCCGAAACGCACATCCCTAGCGGCAACTGGTACCTAAAGCGTTGTGCTTGAGGGATTGGAGATTATATATATATATATATATATATATATATATATACACCATATATGGATTAATATGTAAATAAAAGGAGACCGTGTGGGCTGCCTATTGCATATTGTTGTGTTGAGCACCCCTGCTGGTTGAATGTTAACACTGCAGTTCAGCTCCTCACAGGAAAGAAACAGGAAGGGCTACATTACATTCCTGGTGCTAAAACGGGGCCGCTAGGGAGAAAAAACCGTGCCCGCAGATTTCTCCCTAGCACCCCTGTTTTAGCACGGAATTACAATGCAGGCACTTAAAAAACTCCCTGCATTGTTAGCGGGCGCTAGGCCCCAGGATGCGCGCGGCAGCGCTAAGCGCCGCCTCGAGAATCCACTCGCTTGAGTCCCTAGGACTCCATTGAAACAGACTGTGGCAGTCACATGACCAGCCGGATCTCGCCCCAAAAGATCCGGCAGGTCGGAGTGGTGATCCACAGGGAGAGACTGGGACTTTTTCCCCCAGTCTCTCCCTGCTCCCGCCGGATGGAGGAGTCGGACGGAGCCGCGGTCCTGGCCGCAGGATAGGAAGTGAATATCTGGATTTTTGGGGGGAGAGGGGTTTGGCTGGTGCTAACGGATTCTGCACCAGCGGAATCCATTAGCACCAGGTCCAGGCTGTGGTTAACTTTTTGTTAACCGCAGCCGGACGTTAATCAGTGTTAGGACTTTGTAATCCTAACGCTGATTAACACTTTGCACTTCCTATACTTAACATGGGGAGCGCAAAGTACAGTAACCTCGCGCTGAAAAGCGCAAGATACCAAACGCTAACGGGTTTCTTAAGCCATTAGCGTTTGGATTGTAATATGCGGTGGCTACCAGGGTTAACGTTAACGCTCAGGCAGGTGAGCACTAACGGTAGCACCCAGAATGTAATGTGGCTCGAAGTGTCCTTCCTTTGTTAATAACGTTTAAGCGTTTATTCACAAATGTTCTCCTGTGATCCCATTTCACCAACACTACAGTGAATTCACTTTACCGTAGGGTCACTATAGTGCATCAAAAATGGAGACGCTGAAGCCTCATGAAAAAGTTGCCAAATTGCGGCGAACTGGCCTTGGCGAAATCCCCCGAACTGTAAAAAAAAAATAGCCCCCCCCCCAAAGAACTCTCATTTTCTCCTAATAGATGTTTAAACCAATAAAAATGCAGTAAAATGTATCTAAATATTAAAGGTCCTTTAAAAAAATAAAAAGGTATGTTACAGAATAAAAATAAAGACCTTTTAAAAAAATTGGGAAAGAAATTTTGTCAAAAAAATACAAAAAGTGTTCTGAAAAAAATTTAAAACCCTTTTGCTGAAAAATGAAAAGAATGTTTTTTTTAAACCCCTTCACTGCTGGACTGTTTCACCCCATGTGTGCTGAGCTCCTGATTGCCTTTTTTGCTCATCGTGTTTAAACGCGATTTGAAGTCGTGTTTTATTGTACGACCCAGACAAATTATATATACGTTTTTTTCGGCGGATTCATAATATATCACGTCACTAGGACCCTTTATTTTTGTTCATAATATATTGTTTTTATATGTGTTCCTGCCAGAATACTATAACAAAATGTTTTTAAAAAATGTGAATTTCCAATAATCTACAGCGTGTAAAATGTTTTTATAATTGAAATGTGAACAATAGTACTGCATTAATAAAAAAACAAAAAAAATACGGATTTTTTTTATTCTTTAATTTTTTTTATTACTGTTGTTTTATCACAGTCATGTTTGGCATCATTGGAAAGGCCATGCTCTGATGTTTGATATCAATCATGTCCCTCTAGCTGTCACTGATTGGGAGATGGGGGGTCCAAATGACTCCCTTTATCTCCACCATAGGGTTAATTGGCAGCTAGGGGTTAATTCTACAACTGACATCATTGCACCATTCACGATGACATCAGTGGGTGGGGACAGGCCCCGGAGGCTTGACTGACATCCAAGACCAGCACCTCAGGGGTTAAAGAGAGGCAGTGCTGGAAAGTTGACCTTTTTTTTACTAATATCTCTGCCCGATCTCCAAATGACCCGCCCGATCTCTAAATGACCCCCCCTCCTTTCAAGAACTCGTCCGGATTTGCTGGGAGGCACCCATCGCGATGACATCAGTGGGAGGTGGTATAAAAGCAGAGTCTGAAGTCAGATCACCATGGGACCGCAGAGGGAGAGCTAAGTATTAGGAGGGAGAGCACCCTCTTTGGATGACGTGTGGGGAACGTCCTCCGCATATAGTGGGGAATCCCTATGACATTCCTCACAGACAGGGCCAGATTTGCATCTCAGGAGCCTGTAGGCACAGAAATGTGAAGCGCCCCTACCCCCCCTTCCAAAAAAAGGAAACATGCCAAAAATGACTTTTTAAATTTTCGTTTCGGGGCAATTTTCAAAAATCTGTAAAACAGTTTCTCTCTGCGTCAAATCAAAAGAAGGGGAAGAATCTGTTGCCTTAGTTGAGTTAGTGCAGCGTCATTGTTTGTTTTATATGTAAAAGCATATATTGCCTCTGCTGTAGAACAGAGAAAAAAATACATTTTGCATTTACTTTTTTAAAAAATTTTATGTTTACACAATACATGGTCATGTTTGGTATCATTGTAAAGACCAGACTCTGACCTTTCCAATGACACCTCACTTAACCTTGTGTGCTGTACAATTCAGAGATGCAGGTTCCAAAGTCCCCCCGTCTCTCCTCACTGCAGCGCCATGGTCTCGGTTATCGATGAAACAATGCATTGCATCATCAGCTCCATAGTTGCTGGCAGTGTGGGAAATGAGAAGGTGAGTTAGTGCAGCATCACTGTTCACTTTATAATTGATAATAATGATACCTCATATGTCCCTCTAGCCCTTAGGGCTCCAGAGATGCAGGGGTCTAAATGATTGGAATGAATAACCCCTTTAATGTGTTCTTGAAAAACATAAAACATAAAAGCAATTCAGAAGCAAACAATTACACCCCTTCTATTTTGCCTCCAGATACACATATGCCTGTAAGTGTATTGGTTGTTTTCAAAAGTTTATTGTGAACTTAGTCCAGGGTCACACGTGCGTGGAGGGAAATGCCGTTTTTTCCACTCGGACACCCGTGTGACCACCTTGCTGAGTGCACGTTACTACACTCTCTTCACGCTTCACGCTTTGTAGACCCGTCCAATGTCCGTTGTAGCATTTTGACTAGGCTTGTGCACCGATTTTTTTTTCGGTTCGATTCGGTTCGATTTTTCGTATTTTTAAACTTTTCGAATCGGCTCGTTTCGACCGGTTTCGATTCGGTTCGGCCCGTTTTTCGGGTACATTTTTTTTTCGGAATATCGACCATTTTTCGTATTTTCGTGTCACTGTGCTCGGTTTTTGTATCGACTTTTCGTAATTTCGGAAATTTTCGTTTTTCCGAATAGAACATTTTTCGGAATATCGACCATTTTTCGTATTTTTCGTGTCATTTTGCCCGTTTTTTGTATCAACTTTTCGCTTTTTCGACAAATTTTCGTTTTTCACAAAATTTTCGTTTTTCACAAAATTTTCGTTTTTCACAAAATTTTCGTTTTTCGGAACCTCTGTTCTCCTCGTTTGACACATTTCAAGTCCATTCGAAAAATCCAAAAATATTTCGTTTCGGCTCGGAAAACATTTCGGATCTGAAATTTTCGGATCTAAAATTTTTTGGAAATTCGGCCGCATCCGAAAACACGAATCGGGAAATTTCGTGAAAATTCTGAAATTCCGAAACCCGAAACGCACATCCCTAATTTTGACGGGGAGGATATCAGCATGCTCGTTGTAACGTGTGATACTAGTACTTACAGTGCACCGTGTGGTCCTCCCAGTTGAGCCGTCATAACGCTGCGACGGATGCTGGGAGGAGAGGTCACTATGGACGCACGCAGTGCGCTCCTGTGACCCCAGCCTTAAACCGCACTGATGTATGTTTGACTTTGATTTAAATATGAGCTCTCTGTGTAGAAAGGTTCAATATGGTATTTATTTGCAGTGTCACAAGTAGTTTGGAAGGAGACATAGCAAAGAGTTGAAATCTTTGCCTTACAATTAAAGTGTTTTGAATGTGATTGTTGTAACAGATTTTATATCCCGAATTATAAGTAATTGAAATATGCAATTCATTGCTCATTTCTTCCCCAATTGTCCTCAGGCCATCTGTCCCAAACCGCATTCCTCTGTGTGCCTGCTAACTCTGGTCTCTGTCCCACCCGATTATGCCCCTAAGCAAATTCTTTAAAACCTGTTCCAGATAACATTCCATGATTTCTATGGGTATCAACTAATATGGAAAGTTGATACTATATCTATTGTTGCCACCTTATATGGAAGGAGTTGTTACACCCCTCTACACATGTCATATTTGTCTGCGTCACTAGCATCGCTGGGTGGGGGCGGGGGTTGCGACCCGCACCGGGTGATGCCCGCCCTTAGGGTGACACCAAAGACTTTGATTTTTGAACCGGCCAGCGGCCGGTTCAAGAATGAAAGTCTTGGGCAGACTGACCCATCGGGCCCTCCTATGCTGCCCGAGGACCCGCGGGTCAGTGGGGACCCGGTTTTGTAAGGGACGTTAACTTCTGACCACGGCGGGAAAACAAACAAACCGCCTCATCGTGGCGTTCCAGCGTGCCTTCCTGGGCCCCACGTGCACCCTGCATTGATGCCGCCCCCTCACATGAAGCGCGTGCATCACGTGGGGGGTGGCGTCAATGCAGGGTGCACGTGGGGCCCAGGAAGGCACGCTGGAACGCCGCCGATGAGGCGGTTTGTTAGTGTGCCGCCGTGGTCGGAAGTTAACATCCCTTACAAAACTGGGCTCCTGAGCTGCCTGCTGGGTCAGTATACATCCATGTGTGAGCTGGACAATATACATCCATGTGTGCGCTGGGCACTTTACATCCATGTGTGAGCTGGCACTATACATCCATGTGTGACCTGGGCAATATACATCCATGTGTGAGCTGGGCACTATACATCCATGTGTGAGCTGGGCACTATACATCCATGTGTGAGCTGGGGACTATACATCCATGTGTGAGCTGGGGACTATACATCCATGTGTGAGCTGGGCACTATACATCCATGTGTGAGCTGGGCACTATACACCCATGTGTGACCTGGACAATATACAGTACATCCATGTGTGAGCTGGGCATTATACATCCATGTGTGAGCTGGGCACTATACATCCATGTGTAAGCTGGGGGCAATATATATTCATATGTGAGCTGGGCACTAAACATCCATATGTGAGCTGGGCACTATATATATCCATATGTGATCTGGGGTACTATATATCCATGGGTGAGCTGCTGGGGGCAATATATAATTGTGAGCTGGGGCAATATATCCATATGTGAGCTGGGGTAATATATCCAGAGCTGCTGGGGGCAATATATATCCATCTGTGCCTTCACTTTCACTGCCTTCAAACAGGCACTGTATTTGCTGGCAGTTCGCCAAAAATTTTTGTGTGAGCATATGAGAGAACTCCACCGCAATAAACCTCAC